>CM037778.1:61553678-61603678 GCA_021229015.1 Solen grandis | reverse complement strand
CAAGCCGGTCATTTGATTTTTTAAACATCGCAAGTAAATTGCGCTGAGCCATTTCAACGAAATGCAGCCTTGTCACTGATACCATCCCCTTATATACCAAATATAAAGTTGAGTAATAACACCAAACAGTTATCAGTTTTTTTTAATTCTTGTATTTTGTTCTTACAAATTACAAATTACTAAGGAGATCAAACATTTTGATTAGCCTTTGATATTGTCATTAATTACCGCATTTAAAAGTCGACCGGTTACAGTTTGCAAACAAGCAATGGTCCATTATTACGGCATAGATAATTACACGGCACCGTCCAAATAACCGCTAAGTACAAACCGTCAATCCATTCATCTTAACTGCCCAATAATGACCTAGACGGGTGTCCCTGCCTGACCCCCACTGACACCTACCCCGAGGGCACACCGGAAATTCAAGAAGTAGGTCAATTGGTGTGTAAGAGAGACTATTATGAACCGTTTGGACCGATTTTGAAAGTTTTAGTCGAGGATTATGGATTATTTTTCGACCGATTTTTTTGGTACTTTTTGAAATCTGAACCGGTCGATTGAGATCAAAATCGGTCAAAACCGGTAAAAAATCGGTTTTTAGGATCCTTGGGTCTTATACTGTACAAGGACACAAAGTGGTATCTGATAATATTCCACTTCAAACAAGATACCCAAACAAGATGACGTTTTCTGCTTTTGAAAAAAAGTTTGGTAGATAAAGAAGTTAAAACAATGTTAGATGAGGGAGCCATAATACTTTCAATTCATGAGACTGGAGAGTTCATATGAAATATTTTTCTCCTTCCTAAGTCAAATGAGAAATTCTGTTCAGTATAAATTTATGACAAATAAAGTTACATAAAGTTTAAGAAAGAAGCATTTCCGTTTGTTTTGGAAACAATAGAACAGAATGATTTATGCATGGCATCTCTTGATCTAAAATAAGTGTACTGGTCAATCCTGTTTCAAGAAGAATGTATTTGAGTGGAGAAATCAGTTGTATGCCTTTGCAAGCTTATGTTTTGTCGTAAGCTCAGCCCCTTTCTGTTCCTTTCTGTTTCACCAAGTTTTAAAACCAGTTTATGAATTTTTTCGGCAACTTGGAATTCATTGTACATATTACATTGATGATAGCATAAATGTGAATGGAGACAAGAATATGTTTACTAACACAAATCTGATGGGAAATCTAATGGGGAATAAATCATGATGAGGAAGCAGCACAATTTTAGTTTGGATCAGATAGGGAATGCTGATCAAACTCCACTGACATTTGACCTGCCATTGGCATCCACTGTATACGTGAAAGTAGCCAAACAGGTAACCATCAACACAATGGGAAATGAGAATAAACGCTTCACGTTCATGCTGGCTTGCACGGCGGATGGTGGGAAGTTACCACCATACGTGGTATTCAAGAGAAAGACGCTCCTGAAAAACGCAGCACTCCCCAAGGGTGTGATCGTCAGATATCAGGAGAATGGCTGGTTTGATGACACACTTATGTTCGACTGGTTAAAAACGTATGGGCTCATCGCCAAGGTGGTTTCACCAAGAAGTCTCCTGGTACTTGATGTGTTCGGTTGCCACAAGATTGAAGAGGTCAAATAGATCCTACAGGATGACCTGGTAATGATGCCCGCGATCATTCCTGGGGGCATGACCTCAATGCTCCAGTCACTCGATGTGGTGATAATCAAGCCTATTAATTTCCAGGTGCTTTACAAGTGGACAGACTGGTATACGGGTGACTCCCACACCTACACTAAGGGAGGGTGCAGAACGGAAAGCAGAACTGACTGATGTCTGTCAGTGGATTTTTGATCAGCTAATCGGCAGAATTTGACCAAAGCATCATAATCTGAATCTTTCAAGAAATGATGTATTTCCAACAAGCTTGACGACTCCGAGGACGACAGTTTGGAGTGATATGGCAGCAGCTCAGGCACCAGAAGACAAGGACAACAAACCTACATACTACCATGAAGAAATTCTTCCTTCCATGACAGAATCTGAAATCCTGAGAATGCTTGAAGACTTTGATGGGTTGGAGGAAGATCTTCATCGTGTATAAGAGTCTGAGTCAGTGGAATCGGAATGCCAAAAGGTGGCCCTTTTCAGGACCGTAAAAGTTTTCCAAAAGGAATACTCACAATTGTCAAAAAAAAAAAAAAAGAATTACCCCAACCCACATGAAAATTAAATGATACACTGTCTCAGTAGCCAATGAATTTTTTTTTCATTACTTTAGCTTTAAGTTGCACTGTCAAAATGTCCAATGGCACAAGTTTCAAAACACATCTGCACCTTACATGAGGCGATATGCGTTTTTTGTGGTTTTTTTTTCACGTAAGTACCCATGAAAATTAAGGTGCACCTTATATGTAGCTGCGCCTAATCTGACCGTGTATACAGTTAATAACAGAGCTTAAGAAAGGTCCAAAGTAGAAGTACTTCAGGTTTCCTCTGATTTGACTCTTTTTAGAGCTTGATGTTAGTTCTAGAAGAGATAAAATGGTGGTCAGAAAATGTCAAAAAGAAAAAAATTGAAAGAAAATAATAAGCATATGATTTCTATTAATATACTTTTGATGCTTCTTTAGAAGGGTATGGTTCATGCTATGTTGAAGATAGGCAGAGAACTGGAGGCAGATGGTCTTCATGTGAAGCTATGTATCCTATAAATCATCTAGAGTTTCTTGCAATTAACATGACGCCAAAACGCCCCAAAATGAATATGCATATCGGTTTAACCAGTGAAAAGCTTTACAATCCTCAGACAAACAAATGCATGTGAATCTTGCTTTCAATAGTTACCTTAGTTCAACAACCTCCGACAAACATTCGGGGCGTGGCTCTACCTGTTTTGGCGTCATGTTAATTTCCTTTGCATTGAAATCCTGGATTTCAAAAAAGAGTAGCCTACATGCAGCAATTCAGAGTGATAATACCACTGCAGTTTCTTACATAAATAACATGGGTGGTATGCAGTCCAGCAGAAAGTATTTGGGAATGGTGTATAGAGAGAGATTTTTATAACTGCATTACATTTACCTGGAAGCGACAACATAGAAGATAACGGTTCAGCAACTTTGTTTTCTTATATCATATGTTCAGTAATTTTATATTTGATACCACTACTCTGATAGTTGTAAATGCGCAGATATAGCATGTTAGGTCTTTGAGTTAAATATTTGTATATGATTATTTTGCAGGGAAGCCACTTTGATATGCATATCTTTGATTTAAAATCCATCAACCTTGATATTTCATGTATAACATTCAACTGGTCTCTTGGCTTTACCATAACTGAGACCTTGTTCCATTTAAGCAAGGCATATTTGATCCTGTTCAAGCAAAGGCATTACATAATTAGTAAAATCATAATGGGATATTTTTCAGTCTTACTCTGTCTCCCAAGACAGTCATGAAATATGCGGACAAGGAAATTCTTAATTCATAAATGTTGAAATTGTTAATAAAAAAGGACTGGATGGGTTTAAACTCAACTACTAATATGTTGTATGCGCAAACAAGAGCCAATGCAGGTGCCATACCCATGACAATATATTGGGATAATTATATAGTAGGTACTTATTGGACATTCCGGCATGGTATCTATGTGAGTTTTGAAAAAATGCCTAAAATCTAGTAAAAACTATTTACACTTTTGAGAAGATATTCTTTATTTGTTGTTTAAATTATCTTTCTAATATATGACTTTTTATTAGTATGATTTGTGCAAAGATACTTGAAAAGCATATTTTAAAGCCAGGGGAAAAAATTATTTTAAAAAAATATGCATAAAAAAAAAAAATAAGTTTGAAATGCAATTTACACAAATGTTTGGTTTTAGGCTTAAACGAATTTGTAGTTTTGTATATTAACATGATCAGTAAAAACGCGAGTGGCAAGGTGATACAAGGGTTGGGTAAATTCCTATAAGGGTCTTACCTGGGGTGGGGATTTTAAAAATAACAAGAGCCATGTTGAATGCTGAATGCTTGCTTTTTAGAAGATGTGTTGGAGAGTAGAAGATTTCATTTTTAAAAGAAAATTTTGGTAATGAAGACTGATGTTTGAAGTGATCATAGATATGAAACCCATGTGAAGACCTACTAATTCCCCTATTTTGAGGTCAACAAGTAAAACTTCAAGGTCAATGTGACAAAAATTAAGCCTGAAAAATAACAAAGGGCAATAAATCAAATTATGAAAGGTAGACTTATCATTCTTGAGCACTGCACTTTTCTTCTATAAGAACTATCCACTTATGAAGTATCATGTTGATATCTCAAATATTTTTCAAGTTATTCTCCGGACAAAAATGAAGTCTGAAAAATAACAAAGGGCAATAACTCAAAAATTATGACAGGTAGACTTATTCTTGTGCACTATACTCCTCCTCAATGAGATCTATTCACCTATGAAGTATCAAGCTGATACCTCAAATACTTTTCGAGTTATGCTCTAGACAAAATTGTGGGACGGAAGGACGGACAGACGCAGACTATTACCATATAATAAAAAGGTGAAAGAATAAAATTTTGAAATGAAATTTACACACATTTTACGATATAGTCATCTCTATAAATTGGTAAGTTTTCATATTAATATGACCAATAATAACCTGGTTGGCATGGTGGACTATTGTATATTCCAATCAGAGTCTTACTGGCCTGGGTATAGGTGGGGATTTTAAAAATGATAAATGTGTGTGAAAAAATAAAACTTTGAAATGCAATTTACATGCATTTTGTTTTAGTCGCGTAATGGTTAGTTTTCATATTTTTATAACCAGTCATAACCTGGTTGGCGCGGTGATCCTAGGGCAGTCAATATTCCAAATAGCCTTACCGGCATGGTACATGTAGGGATTTTTAAATAATAATTATGCATAAAAATAAAATTTTGATATAAAATTTACATGCATTTTAGGTTATAGTCTTCTCTATGCATTTTTAATGTTTTTAATGTTCACAGAAATATGACCAGCAGTAACACAGATTGGCTCAATGATAATATAGAGTAGCATATATTCCAATTAAAGTCTTCCCGGCATGGTATAGTTCCGATTTTTAAAGTAACTTGAGTGAGGGACTGAGTGAGTGTTAAAGTCAGCGACTATGAATAGGTAAATTTCATATAAATATGACCAGTAATAACCAAGTTGACGTGGAGATACTATAAGGGTCTCGCATTTTCCAATTAGAGTCTTGCTCAAGCGTGGTATAGGTGTTGTTGTTTTTTTAAATGATATATTGCATAAAAAGATAAATTTTGAAATGAAATTTACACACACTTAGGTTATAGTCTCTTTAATTTGTAAATTTTCATTCTAATCTGATTAGAAATAAAACGATTGGCACAAACATACTGATATAAAATATCAACACATTAGATCCAGGTTTGGCATCCGCATAAATAGCACTGTACCCTGCTATGCCGGTGCAAGATAACAGGTAATAAGCAATAAAACCATGAAATTTTCAAATGAAAATTGCACAGATGATAGTGATGGAGAAAAAAACACCTGAAAACCTGTATATGATCGTATAAGGTGCACCCCTTCTACAAACTTGAATTATATAAAAATAGTGTGCCTTATCTGCCAGTGTATACAGTAAACCAAATATTGTTGGATTCCTTCAAAAGCTTATGATTAAAAACAAAACAAGAGGACAAGATGACCCTGGAGACGCTCACCTGGGAAATATTGCCGTCATTGCCAGTACAAGTTACTACATTATAATTTTCTAATATTAGAAGGGGCACAACTCCTCACCTAATTAATATGATGCCAAAATGCCCAAAGTGAAAAATTATGCATATCGGTTTAAACAGTGAAAAGCTGTACAAACCTCCAACAAGCAAATGTATGTGAATCTCGTTTTCAATAGTTGCCTTAGTTCAACAACCTCTGACAAATTTGGCGGGTATATTTTGGCCGACAGTTAATGTTGTACAGCCATAATGTTTGACTAGATTTGGTATAGACATTGTCATAAAGTTTGAAATTGATTGCTTAAGAGATGAAGATGGTAGTGTTCAAACAAAGAAATTTGGCATATGTTAATATTAAAAATGCTATAACTTTTGACCTAATTGGAGGATATCGACCATTTTAAACTTTGCCAAGAGATTATGGCATTGAACATTCTCATCAGGTTTGAAGATGATTGCTTAAGAAATGAAGATCAAAGAGTGCAAAAAGACTAAACATGGACGCCAGACATTCATCGATCCTAACAGTTCATCCTGTGCACACATGTTCAGATGAGCTAAATATCCAGGGCATGTCAACATAGGGTCATTACTCTGATAATATTAAAGGGATAGTAGCCAAAATCAAATCTGACCTGTATTATGATATCTTATAAACCATATATGAATTTAATTGGGAGTCCTTCAAAGGTTATTGATCAGAAATGAAAATTCACTCACAGTCAGAAGGACAGGGAGTAACTTAATGCCTTATCACCTTTCTTCCAATGCTGGGGGTATTTAAAAGGCTATAAGATCCCTTGTGAAATTTTATTTAAATCTGAGCAAAGGTAATTCTGTCCAGACTATCTGACTTAGCTTAAGAAGAAGCATCTTAGATGGATGAGCTGTGTCAAGGTTTTCCTCTGTCTCCATGGGTACTGCACTGGACTACAACGTCTGCTGCATTCTATCAAATAGAAGACAAGTTTAAGATACAGGAAGGCCTAGTAGCATCAATGAGCCGCTCGGCGTGACATGCTATTTTTGGTACTGATTGTCATGCCTCGTGCTATTTTTGGTACTGATTGTCATGCCTCGTGCTATTTTTGGTACTGATTGTCATGCCTCGTGCTATTTTTTGGTACTGATTGTCATGCCTCGTGCTATTTTTTGGTACTGTTGTCATGCCTCGTGCTATTTTTGGTACTGATTGTCATGCCTCGTGCTATTTTTTGGTACTGATTGTCATGCCTCGTGCTATTTTTGGTACTGATTGTCATGCCTCGTGCTATTTTTGGGTACTGATTGTCATGCCTCGTGCTATTTTTTGGTACTCATGGTTGTCAATCCTCATGTTTTTGGTACTGGTTGTCACGCCTGTGCATGATATGTAATACTAATATTCTCAAGTATTCAGTTCTCGCCATATTGCCATTCCGGGCTATGTACACTAATGTAAGATTTTACCTCCAATGTGACGAAATTTTACAAGGAAACCATCGACAATTGGCAAGATTGATTGATCCTTGTTTCCATACTATTTTTTATTGAAAATGTTTGGGAAACATAAAAACATTAATTCAAAAGGAAGTACTGATTTTATACCATTTTCACTAACAGTAATGCTGCTTCTTATCACTTTTGAAACCACCTGTTCAATATAACAAAGAACATTCAGCAAGCAGACAATGGCGGATTTATGTAAACCAACATATGTTCTTAAAATAATTTATACACTTCTCAACAATCCTATGTATGGAAGTCATTTAGAGCCATAGTTGTTATTAATCTGATAGCAAAATTCACAGTTTATAACAATTATTGCAGCATGCCCATTTACCCCCTATAGAGGGTTTTGTTTACTGGGTTTAACGTCCCACGGAAGAGGGTTTTTAGCCCCAAAATTGGCCATAGACCTCCAAAATTGTAGGGACTCTCTATATGAAAAGGTACAAAGTTACGGAAAAATATCAAATATACCCCCAGTTACAATACTCAGAGAGCACCCTGTAATAAAATGGACACTGTAAGTGTGATTGTGTAAATCGTTCTCATTTGGATCATCTTAAATATTACACGCCAACCTGTGCTGTTAGGAAGAACACAGAACTTCATTGCAAGTGTTGTTTAAAGATTTTGTCTCTATATGTGCACTATACTCATGACAGACTCATTTTCAGTTCTCTGTCGAGAACTCAAGACGCCATTTTGGAAATAGTATTTTTGACTGTTGTTGGACTTGATTTGTTAAAATTTGTTTTCAATTACCACTGATAATTTATAACATTAGAAGGGAATATACTGATGCATAATTATGATGATATATTTAACATAAAAGTGAGGGATTGTTTTGTTCATTTTTCCAACAATTACTTATTATGCTGGCGAGAACTGGATACTCCAGGATATATATAAATGCACTGTAGTCTATCTAGAATGCAGTATTGGTGAATAATTTCTTCAACTTCTATCAGATACTGACTAAATATATTTTTAGTTTGGGACAATTATTATTATTATTATTAATCCAGGCCAATAATGACTGAAATAAAAGCCGAGTGTTCCAATTTCTTTACACAATTAGTTCATGACAATAAGTCGCGTTCTCAATACAGCATTCACCTGTTGTCAATTTGGACACTTAAAACTAGCTCTACACATAGCAAAGAATTGTTTGTACCAAAATTGTCAATTAGTGTCTATATCATACATTTCCATGGCTTACCTTTTCCCTACAACGTGCATCCACTGAGACAGCTTTGTTCAAGTGAACAGACGTGTCGGAATGTTTCTGTGCTGCACGTGCCGCTACCCATTTTATAAATAGAAACTGTGACGTCACTACCTTGCATCCGGAAACCTCAGAATCGGCTACCCTTAATATATAGATGTAAGCTGACATATTGTTTAAAGGTCTTTTTTGCCAGTAAAAGTCATATACGACGTTCATCATTGGGTCATACTGTTAGAATTATCGAAATTAAACCGCTAACACGTATAACTGATTTTACACTTTATTTTCTCTTTTTAACAATGGACAGTTACTAAAGAAATAGTTGAGTAGCTCTTAAGTTAACTAGATTTCATTGTTTTGTTAAAAAATCTTTTCAAGAACAATGAGAAACGCTCTATTAAGGGATTTTCTGTAAAAATAAATATAATTAATGAAACTAAAGCTATTTTATGTCTACTCTCTTTTAAAACAACTATTTCTGTAAAGTTTAGTACCTGGGGATGTTATTAGAACGAGTGAACCATCACGAGTTATCTACTAGAATGTGTGTCTTCTATCTAAATAATTTTTATTTCTTTTAACTTTTTAACGAGACATAGATAAGTTTGCTTTTTATTAAAAACGGTTACTATGGAAATACTAGCGTAGCATTTACCTGTCTATAAGTGCATTTACCTGTCTGTATTACTCTGTATGTGCATTGTTTAAATTGTGTGCTATATAGTATATATTCTTTTACAGCTACTTTTAATATGCTATCTGTCGAAAAAAAGCCTTTGTAGCTAATGTTATCTGTTAAATATCATGTATACATCCGACGTAAAATAAATTTTTCTTCTTGTATCTTATAGCATTAAAAACGAGCACGGTGACCTATCTTTTTTCTTCGATTTTCGTATTCAGCACGTACTTTTACATATGATGTAAGAAAATCAGAAAAATCTACTGAATATATATATATATATATATATATATATATATATATATAATGTTGAAGATACAGGTATTCTGCAAACGTAGATGTCATCAGCTGAGTGGCCATCTATCATCGGGTGTTTCGCCCCATTATCGCTCAGTACACCCTAAGATGGTGGGGCGGGTAGGTTGATCGGGCACTACCCCATCTACGTTAGCTGCCAGTCTGGCCTGCTACGCTGTAACCATAGCCAACTGGATGCTCTTTCTGCAGCTTTACCTAGAGCCTGGATTGTGAGCTTTCGAGCTTTCCCTTTGATTCCCAAGGCTCTAAACATTCTCCACACTGACCGAGATGGGAAACCTCGGCACCCAACCTCAACTGGGAACACCCACGTTGTCCATCCATTCTCCCTGCATATGTTGGCCAAATCCTGGTATTTTGCATTCTTCATCTCATATGCTTCTTCTACTCTTTCTTCCCATGGCACAGTAAGCTCTACCAGTATAACTCTCTTTGGGTTTCTTGACCAAATCACGATGTCTGGCCTGAGGGTTGTGTGGGCAACTTCTTCAGGGAAACGAAGCTGCTTCTTCAGATCCACATTCATATCCCAATGTGTTGATTCATAGAGAATACCTTCTTGGTGGAGTGTTGAACTTGCCTTTCGTTCCCCCTCTTTCACAAAACCAATATACTGGGACCTCTTTTGTTTTCGCCGTTCTTTCTTGCGTTCTTTCTCTAGGCAATGGGCCAGCTCTCCAAGCACTTTGTCATGGCGCCATCTGTAACGGCCTTGAGCCAAAGCAACTGGACATCCTGAAAGTATGTGGCGCTGTGTCCCTAGTGAGTTGCACAGTGGGCAGGAAGGATCATCTGTAAGATTCCACCGGTGCAGATTAGTAGGTGTCGGCAACATCTCATATACCGAGCGCAGCAGGAAGCTCAATTGGAGGGGCTCGTATGTCCAGAGTTCTTGCCAAGTCAGTTTCCTCTCCGGTACATTCCACTTGGTCCAATTTCCTTGGGGTCCAAGTTGGACGGCCCTTGCTGACCTAGCCTGCTCCTCGCCTTTCCTGATTTCCGTCTGAACCATGGATCTTTTCTCCTGCTGTGATGCCTCTTCCCATCGCTGGCGACTTCTTGTACCCAGACCTTCTCTGCCTTCGTTAGTTGAACCCACAATGTCTTGGTGTTTCAAACTACTTTCTGCTTTCTCTACCGCCCGAGTGACTGACTACTTTCTACCTGTTCTCACTGCTATGCCTGCGCTGCGGATCTTGTCATCTTCTGAATCTCGCAGTGTGAGTAGTAGTCTGGCCTTTGCAACCTTGTATTCTTCTATGATAGAGGTGATGGGCATCTGGAGTTTTGTTGTCTTCCCATATAGCCCTATGTTGGTAAATGAGGGTGGAAGACCTAGCCATTTCCTTAGATGCTTACTGACCGATTGCTCAACCTTTTCTACAGTGCTGACTGGTATCTCATTCACCATGAGTGGCCAGATCAATCGGGCAGCAGACTGTGCTGGTAAATCCAGGTCTTGAACTTGCCAGGGAGATCACATCTGTCGATTTTCCTCAATCCCTGTTCTGCTTGATCCTTGATTCTGTCTTGACTACTCTTGTCTGTAAGTGAAGCATCAAACCACTTACCCAAGCACTTCACTGGGTTCTTGGTCAGTGATGGTATTATCTCTCCCTGTATGACCATCTTGAAGTTGTCTGTGGCTTTACCCTTCTTTATGACCAGGCTTCTGGACTTTGCTGGTTTGAACTGCATCCTAGCCCACGAGACTGTTTCTGTTAGTGACTGGAGGATCCACCTTGCCTGAATGTGGGTCTGTGTTGTTATTGTCATATCATCCATGAACCCACGGTTGGATGGTAAGCGGATCCCAGTGTTCGTCTTTGGTCCTCTTGTTTCACGATCTGCTGCTTTGATGATAAGATTCAAACCCATCACAAAGAGTATGACGGAGATCGTACAACCTGTGACGATGCCTTTCTGCAGTTCTATCCAATCAGTTGTGAAATTGCTACACGAGAACCTCAAGTGAATGCTATTGAAGTAACTCATGATGAGTTTGGTGGCATGTTCTGGTATGTGGTAGTGGTGTAGTGCTGTCTTTACCAACTGATGTGGGATTGATCCATAAGCGTTTGCAAGGTCAAGCCATATGACAGTAAGGTCTGTGTGGTTAATCCTTGCCTCATGGAGTAGTTGTGTGAGTGCACTTGTATGTTCTAAGCAACCTGAGAATCCTGGGATTCCTCCTTTCTGGACAGAGACATCTATGTACTGGTTATCGAGCATATATGTAGTCATGCGTTTAGCCAGCACAGAGAAGAAAATCTTGCCTTCTACACTCAGGAGGGAAACTGTTCTGAAATCCTTCACTGTTTTTGAGTCTTTCCCTTTTGGCACAAAACAGCCTTCTGCTTGCTTCCAGCAAGTTGGCACAGTTCCTCTTCTCCAAATAACACGCAGCAGGTTCCATAGGCGTTTAAGCAGTCTGGGGCATTTCTTGTACACCTTGTACGGTATGCCACTTGGTCCTGGAGCTGAACATGCGCGAGCCTTCATCACTACCGCCTGGACTTCTTTCCATGATAGTTCCTTCATATCGAGTGGAGTTGATGGTGGTTCTACTGGGAGAATTCTTTCGCAATCACCCAAGGGTTGATCTCTCAGGGGATCTGAGTGGGTGTCCCTCAAGTGCTGTTCCACTTCTGCCTTTGTACTCTCCAGTTTCCCAGACTTCTCTTCGCTGAGTAGATCTCTGGCAAACTTGAAAGGATTTTAACCCTTTTTCCGTACTCTCTCTGCTGCGTTGAGTGTTTTCAACCTTGACCTAAGATGTGCTCGCAGCTGGCCAAGACCTTTTCTCTCAGTCTCGCTAGATGCCCTGAATCTCTTCCTAAGTGTCCGCAGCTCTGCCCGAAGTTTCTTGATCTCACACTGCCTTCTGTTTGGTCGCTATGGAGGTTTCTTTGGTTTACTTCTTTCCTCCAGGCCAAAGCGCTCTTTCCCGAGGGTGTAGGCTATTGTTGGCATTGCTTGCAACTTCCTGTCTATGGGACCTGCGAGTGCACTTTCTAATACGACGTCCAGGTCTTGGTCAAATGAATCCCAGATCTTGTCATTCATCCTAGGCCATGCTACCCTGGGCCTTCTCTCATTTGAAGTTGGTTGACGTGTTTCCCTGACTGGATCGTGAGCATCATCCTGACGAGGAGGTGACCTCCAAGACTCTGGGAAGGTAAGTATGTCATCTGGGCCTGCCAGAAGAATTGGATTCTTTTCCTGATTCTGTTCTTTGCGGAAAATGGGAGAATCGCTTCTTGCATGTCTTCCTTCAAATATTGGTGAGTCCTCAATCTGACTGATGCCGTCCTCTTGACTTGATGTAGTTTCCTGCATACTGTCTTGGTGCGTCTGAGAGCCCCCCAGAGAGTCAGCTCCAACATTCACAGAACAGCTTCCACCCAATGAAAACACAGGAGCTGGGAGACATGTAGCTCTGTGGTTGGACACCTGACTAGTTGTCTCCCTCGTCTTACCAGGTAAACCTGTGCGCTGCTGATGTATCTGCTTCGACTGACAGCCGCTGCGTGTTTGGTGGATCTTCATCCCCCGTTGACTCTTGCACACCTTGCCGCATGGACAAACTACTGATGCACTTTCCCCAGTCATATTCATAGTCCGTAGTGATTGCCGGTTCGTTTCCGTTTCATCCATCCTGTTGGGCCTATCATCCTCCCCCCCTCTCGGTAAGCCCTGGGGGTGTTGATCTCTGTGGGAACTTGTAGCTTGTTTGTTGGTGTCCCTTCACAGGGACAGTATAACGGGCTGCCAACCCACTATACACCATCTCTAGTCTTTCCTAGAAGCCATCTGTCTATCCAGAGTCACCGTTCTTTCTCGGTTGTCATCCAGACTTTCCTGGAAGTCACTGGTGAGCCAGATATATAATGTTGAAGATACAGGTATTCTGCAAACGTAGATGTCATCAGCTGAGTGGCCATCTATCATCGGGTGTTTCGCCCCATTATCGCTCAGTACACCCTAAGATATTAAATTATTGATATATGAAACTAATATATATAGTAAACGTCCATTATAGGGTGATATTGTCAATATATCGGACTTCATTTGATAAAAACTGTAAATAAAATCAATTCCGTATAAAGGCGGACAAACACGACTGTGTCGTCAAAATGAACGTCCCCTGTTTAGAAAAAAATAAACATTCGACATATTTCTACCTTGTCAAAGATCTATTAAACAGTGATAGGAAATTCATGTAAACGTCACTGGAAAGTATTGTTGAGGCTCACAACAGACCATTGAAGTTAGCAAACTTAATAATTAAAGAAAGAAAGAAAGAGGAATTGTAATCATTATTGATATAATATTAATGATTTCTCTCGAACGCAAGGATTCATTTTTATTTTTATTTGTTTTAAACATTCTTTGATGTTATGATTTAATTTTAAGTAATGTAGAGGAAAACATAGCACAGTTTAATATGCTCCTTCTCATGCAGATACTTTTCCAGGTTACATTCATTTTTTTTTCTTTCTTGACTCCGATCTATTTTAATAAATAAGGTATCATTTGATGGCAATGTAATGTTCTGTTGTAAGATATAAGTTACCAAACTGCTTTCAGCATATCTTCAAAAGAATAAGAAATATTGAAAAACGTGACCTTGTCAGAATTGGATGATATGCTGTGTGTTGTGTTCGATTCTCACTGGACGTTTTCATTTAAATGTGTCGGCTTTGGAATTTCATGTACTGTAACGTCATTAATTTCCGTTGACATTAAATTTCGTTGAATATGTAACTAAGGGAGTTTCGTGGATTCATTTACTCGTGGATCTATTTTTTAGAAAACGTGAGATCTAAATGCATTCGTGCGGATTAAACCCTTCACGAAACCGACGATAATTAGTATCCCAGAAAATTAATGATTTCGCAGTATTAAAAGGGAATGGAGGAAATGTATGCGAAAAAGAGCAAAATATGCAGTTTTAGCAGAGGTCGTTATTCGGGTGTAGATTAAAAAAAAAAATGGAGCTAAAAATCGGGAATAAAGTTTGATTGGAAATGATTATGGTAATTCCATAGTATTTCCGATATATGTACATCTGTATTATCTCTGAACAATCATTGGTATATACATGTATATATATCACACATGATTTATTTCGATTTTCCACTTTACCGGCCTACTTATCATCCGTGGGTTTAGTTAGATTTTATATTCATCACCATGAAATATGTCCAATTTATTCGTGTACTCTCAATCTCACATTCGTCTTTTGTAAGGAATCAAGGACAAATGAATATGGACCTCTATGGATTTTTTTTCTTACGCTTCCTAATCTTTTAAACTTTTAATGGCTATAAATTTATTTCAATCATACAATTTCAAACTATCACTCGGAAGTGAGATATAAACCCACAAACCTCACCGAACACCTAATCTACATGCTGGTATAAAATTCCACACATTGTTCAATTATTTCCCAAGTCACTGATTGGTCAGTTTAAATCGGCAATTTATATCAAGTATTGCTGAACCCCTTGTTCATTTTTATATTGCATACGAAGGACGTTCATTTAATTAAAATGACGCCAAAAACGCCCCGATCTGAATAACCAGTGAAAAGCTGAACAAACCTCCAACAAACAAATGCACGTGAATCTTGCTCCGACAAACATCCGGGGCTTTGGACTCAAGTTATTTCTGTCACTAAAGCGCCACCTCACCATAGTTGTAAGAAGCACGTGATTATCACGGTAATCATGGGAAACTGATTTAAGGCAGTGTCACGAAATTTTATTAAAATCCGTTCTGTCTTTCACAAGTTCAAGTAGGTGCAATCATATACATTGTATGTAAAATGAAAACAAAGATAAGCTTTGAATTTGGGTCTATTACAGATGTCGAGTTAGTCTGCAATTTTCAGTTTCACAAATATATATTGAAATGTGTCAGACTCGTGGGACATTTGCAGTAACTAAAAGGTCAATTATAGGGTGGAACTCAAACATTAAAGATGGTAAATATGACTTAGAATATGACCCCGTACTGGTCTTCTTCCAAAACTGATGTCTGTTGAAACACGGTGACAGGCTTACAAGGAAAGACATTGTTGATAGTGATGCCATATCATCGGCGCCTGTTCAAGAGTCAAAACTTAGGTTTGTTCGCTTGCGGGTCCCTCGTTTTTTGACTATAGAACAAAGGGATGCCAGTGTGACCATGGCCAAACGTCAATTAAAATTATTAAAAACAATCGTAGAATTTCAGAACTTCTCACAGGTAATGAAACTTGAACTTGTTAATTTGAATCTCAAAGATGCGTCAATAATAAACAGTGGCTGCACAAAATTCAAGCCAGGCCGGTCATCGCCAACTACAACAAAAACAAGATGGCCATGATGGCCATAAAAATCTCTTTATATTACTAATATTGCAGCAACCAGATTCACGTCTCAGATACAAAGAATTCTTAAGTTAGTCAATCATCTGGGGGCCTCGTTTTTCATGGGATCAACTCTATTTTAGGGAATAATGGTTGATAGCCATGAGGTGACCCTTTGTGCAAAAAAAAAAAAAAATTCTACCCATTGGCTTCTTAGAAGAATTTTGACATATATAAGGAAACTACCAGACCCCTTGGGGCCTCATTTTTCAGGGGATCAACTTTATTTAAGCAATTATGGTAGAGAGTTATGAGGTGACCATTTGTGATTTATGAAATAATATTCTGGCCATTGGCTTCATAGAAGAATTTTGATTTTATTTTAAGGTAAAATTCTGTTGGTGCCATGGCAAACAGAATTCAGCATGAAATAAGTTCATTTTAGCCACCCAAGGATCATTCATGACAAGTTTCATCAATTTCTACTCATTGGTTTCTGAAGAAATGTGTTTAAAACAAATTGTTGACGACGGACGACGCAAGCAGGGTGATTACAACAGCTTAACTTGAGCACGTTGTGCTATGGTGAGCTGAAAAATATGTATGCTATATTTTTTTTTTTTTTTTAATTCAGATAGATCTATGCTTAAATTTCAGTACAAAATCAGTACAGTCACAAGTGAAAAAAAAAGAGAAAAAAAAGAAAAAGAAAAAACGGAGTGCCTTATCAAGGGCAATGCAGCTGCCCACAAGCTGCGCTTCTTCAGGGTATCTTGGATATCGTGTGGCACCTTCATCGGCCATGAATTCTATAAATGGATATTTAGAAGTTTTCTTATAAAAAAAGAACGCCTTAGCTGTCGATTGTAGAGAATTTTGTGTGCGGCCCCGGGCCCAGTCTCCTTATTGAGTCACACACGCTTTGTCCAACATCGCGTTGTATGCTTAACTTCTGTCTCATGATCAGGGTTGAGTTCAACTCCTATTAAATTGCCAAGCTTCTAAGTGTATTTAACATTATATCAAATACACTATCATTTAAACCGACCGCCCCTGGTGGCAGAGTGGTTGGTGCGATCCCGTAGGAGGTCATGGGTTTGGTCTCTGACAGTGACGTATCAGTCATTAAATTGGTACTGGTAGCTACCTGCTTGGCGCTCAGCATATAAGGATAGTTCCAGGACTGGTTGGCCTGGTGTCAGGATAATGTGACTGGGTTTCAGTTTGGGTTGTCAGGTCTACATCGTGATACTGCAGAATAGCAGCACCATATCATGCGTCAAGTAGACATAGTCTCCAAATGACTGAAATATTGTCATAAAAATCTGTAAACATAAATTTACGGCTGCGCTATCACGACTTTGGGATATCATTTCAGTGTTTGGCAATTTGTACTACCGATACTGTATTTGTTAAATAACAAAGTTTGGCTGTCCAAATTCATTTGTGTCTGTAAAGTTTGTTTCATAGACACTGATAAGACACCTTTTGGCAGCCATTTTGTTAGGCATAAGTTAATGTAGGCTAAAATCTGAGACTACTTGCTGTTTTTCAAAACCCCTCTGTGCTTTTCTCAGTCTATCTTACTGAAATCCCCATCTTGTCGCCGCAGTAGTTTCCTCCCCCTTACAGTTGTCGATAACCAGTAGATTCGGCTGATATAGGCCGGATTTACTTTTATCACTTATGACAAGTTTTGAATATATCATATCAGTTTCGTTATATTTTACGAAAATAACATTCATGATTTCGAGGAAAGTAAAAAATCAAATCATATAACATTAATTTATAAAACTATAAACTATCATCACGTGACTTGTATGGTGGCAGTGGTTAAAGTAGCGTAGCGTGACGTAACCGGTGCGCGGAGTTTGGGTTGAACTATGTATACTGCCGCAATTTTGAAATGGTACATCCATGTATGCTGGCCTGGGGTATGTTGCTAGACAAAGCTTAAACTGAATGAAGTATGTTATGCAATGATTTGATGGTTCTGATGCAGATAATCTTGCGTTGCCGATGAACAAATATAATTCTGTAAGTTTTCCTACTTCCAAACATATTTTTTCCACAACTATGTTGCAACGCTTTGTAACTATTTGTCTATACAACATACTCCGTGGCAGGTATGAGTTGATGTGATAGTTCTTGTCAAAATGTCAGTGTGTGTGTGTGTGTGTGTGTGTGTGTGTGTGGGGGCAAATGCACATACAAATTATGGAACCAACCATAATATGATAGCAAGTCATTCGCCAATCAAGCAGGTAAATGAAGAACAGAGTTGTATCCATAAAGAAATGGTAACGGTTGATTGTATATCACTTCTAGGCATGTTACTTTTGTGTGTTCTTACTAATGAGGTTATATAAACGAATAAGGGACACACATCATATTATAAGTTGTTTATTCAGAAAAACTAATTACTTTTTGCGCATCAATAATAAAAGGTATTTACACTAGCACAAATATTTCATTATCATACAAGATCAGAATCTAAATCAGTCATTAACAGTCTACATGCGCGATTTTAACAAACTGTACAGTCACTTTGTTCATATGGACACACTGATGGTAGGTGATAACATGGGTGTTTACAAGGTTACATTGGTGATAATGAACACACGCATATACATACATGATTCAATACACATTGATATAAATACACCACGGATGTACTGACCCCTCTTCTTACATAAATAAGTAAACAAAATCCACCTGATTTCATACACATAGAGACAGATTTTGATTACACAAAATGCAGAATATGTACATACCCATTTCATAACAAAATTCTTTGAAAAACGTTCAAGTATTTTGATTATAATTTTACAGTTACTAAAAGTTAAAGTCCATAAAATGGTTCCGCTTTGTTTTGGACCACTTAACCTCTAGCAAGATAACCAAGTTACCCTAATGAAACATTAGGAAACCTTGGTTATCTCCGTGAAAGGCCATGAGGTATGAAATGTAGTGGAACCATTACAGGGACTTTACCTTAATCATAAAACATAATTTGTCTGAAAAATTATGAAATGTTCGTACAAAAAAACAACACCACTTTTTCTTAAATATCTTGCATTCATTTTTCAACCCCATGCAGTTTCCCCATGTTGATAAAATATTTGATTTAGAAATACTGTAATGAAATAATGGAAAAAATCTTTTGAAATCTTAAAGCAATTTTCAAAATTAGACTCTTTGTCAAGAGGGACACTGAGCTTGAATATGATACTGGCTTTATTCGAATAATGGTTCAGGAATTCATCTCTCGATTGAAAAATATTTGAAAACAATGTGTCCTAAATAGCTTAATTTTTTTATCATAGAAAATTACTTCTAATAAAGAAGAAACTGATGAATTCCACATAAGGATATTTAAAATCATCAATCTTTGTTATTCTCCATGGCTGTACCCAAAACATTTATCACTAATACCTCATAATGCCATATATTCTATAACATGGTTATCAAATATATTATCATCTATCTGGACTCCTTCACAAATATCAACCTCTCAATTAACCAACGATTCTCATTACATGAGAAAAGCATCTAGTCTTGAGTATAATCAAGTTTGACTCTCTGATACAAAACAAGTCAACTGTCCTTGACAGCAATGGACATTAAGAAATGGTGGTTTAGTCGCGGCCAAACTTTCTAGTCCCCTTGCTTGGACCAGCAATGGTCAGTGGTCTTGTGTGGTCAGTAGAAATCCTCCTCATCCTTGGCAGAGGACCCCTTGTCTTTGTTCTGGTTTTGAATCTGTGACTGGTTCCTGTACATGTCTGCCACCTGAAAGTACAGTCGACATTAAAATATCCAACCCCTTTATTACTGAAAAACACTCTCAACACTGGTTCAGTCCAACTCCAAATTACCAGAAACAAACTATAAGTAATTCAGTCTCATTTCTTTTATATTAAGAAACAAGATCTTTCAATTAAAACTTATCCATTTCCCCCTGGATCCTGAAAGACCCTTGTCCCAATGATGGGGGTTCCTCAACCTGCTGCTCTACCACACCACCCCAACTTAACCCTTTCCCTAATAGAGGAAACCATGAAAAGACCAATGCGAACAGCATAAAACCAGATCAGCCTGCGAGTAACTCACAGGCTGATCAGGTTTTATGCTGTTCGCTGCTCCTCAGTGGTCTGGAAATGAGGATTTTGCAATTAAATTTGGTAAGGTTTAACTGGTTTTCTGCAGATCAGGCTTTATGTGATACCTACTGAGTGTGTCAAAATGAGTCTATATTAGGGAAAGGGTTAAACACTTGATGTATCATATTTCTATCTTTCAAGTCTTTATTTTGGGAATAATTTTGATAGGCAAGATTCACAAAACATTCTAAAATCTGAAACTAAAGAACAGCTATATTCTGTTATATATTAATTATGTTTTGTAAACAGGTCCCATGATGCAAATTTTCTCCCAGGATACTTCAACTATATTATGCATCACGAAACTAGCATATGATACTGTGCCTGTACACCATCAATAAACACTGTCAATAAAATTATAAGAATACTTCTATAGGTTCTATTTTGGTCCTCATTTCAAAACAGACTGAAAAGAGTGGTATTGTTATTTCTTTATTTCTACTGATTAATTAAATATAACCATGTGTCATGTATCTATATCGAAGGGAAGTAACTCTTGTCAAGTGTCAGGAGTTGTAGAATCAAAATTACTTTCTCTTCATCTTCAAATGTTTTCTACCTCATTTCACTGCAGAATATCAATACTGATAATTTGTATTAAAGGTGATAACCAGTCCACATATTTGACTAAAACTTAGAGATATACTGGTACTCATATATATTTGGTGATAATTGCTTCTGTAGCACTCCATGTTATACAGAAAACCTATATCCTAGAGCTAACATTATAATACTGTGAGGGTATTAAAAAGTGTATAATTTTGTTTGCATACTAGAACTTTAGCTTTGTACACACAATATTCAGCTTCCCTTATACTTTCAGCTTAATCACAAAAAAGAAATATTGAGGATAAGAATTTAGACAACAAGAGGCCCATGATGGCCCTAAATCGCTCACCTGAGATAAATAGGTTGAACCAAGGAACATCTGTACCAATTTATTTTAAAATCTGGCCAGTAGTTTTGAAGAAGATGATTTTTAAAGTTTTCATATTTTTTTTCTTTTTGTTGCCATGGCAACCTGAATTTTATATGGATCAAGTTTATTTTAGGAACTTTTGTGAAGGTTGACCCAAGGATCATTCCTGCCAAGTTTAATCAAATTCTGTCCAGTGGTTTCAGAGGAAATGTTGATTAAAGTTTTCCCTATATACATATAAGGCAAATAAGCCCCGCCCCTGGCGGCCATGTTTTTTTACTGATCAGGATAATTTTAGCAACTTTAGTAGAGGTTGACCCAAGGAACATCTGTACCAATTTATTTTAAAATCTGGCCAGTAGTTTTGAAGAAGATGATTTTTAAAGTTTTCATTTTTTTTTCTTTTTGTTGCCATGGCAACCAGAGTTCTACATGGATCAAGTTTATTTTAGCAACTTTTGTGAAGGTTGACCCAAGGATCATCCCTGCCAAGTTTAATCAAATTCTGTCCAGTGGTTTCAGAGGAGATGTTGTTTAAAGGTTTCTCTATATACATATAAGGCAAATAAGCCCCGCCGGCGGCCATGTTTTTTACGGATCGGAATAATTTTAGCAACTTTGGTAGAGGTTGACCCAAGGAACATCTGTACCAAATTATTTTGAAATCTGGCCAGAAGTTTTGAAGGAGATGATTTTTAAAGTTTTCAAATTATTTTTCTTTTTGTTGCCATGGCAACCAGAGTTCTTCATGGATCAAGTTTATTTTAGCAACTTTTGTAGAGCCTCACCCAAGGAACATTCCTGCCAAGTTTCATTAAATTCTGTCCAGCGGTTTCAGAAGAGATGTCGTTTAAAGCAAATTGTTGACGACGGACGACGCACGACGGACTACGCACGACGACGGACGCCGGACGAAGGGCGATCACAAAAGCTCACCTTGAGCACTTTGTGCTCAGGTGAGCTAAAAACAACCATCGCCTATTTGCTGCACAAAACTAGCGAGTCCCAAAACACAAGGTTACCTGTGAGGCAGAGGTGGCTTGTTCCGGGGTCTTGTCATCTCGGATCCTCAGGAATCTTGGGAACCTTAGGGATATCCCCTTCTCCGGGTCAACCTGGTAAGATATACATATGTCAGCTGCGGGAATGCAATAGGGTAATATTTGTCACAAGCTCCCTGGTTTCTACCACTGAGAGTATACATCTAAGGTAACATTAGAGCAGCTCCTTCACAGATGGTCAATGACCGTCACAGACAGTATTAAAAATATATTTAGAATTATAAAACCTATATTTAGAACCTCTATTTACATTTTCCATCACTTGGCTGAACACATTCACTCTTTGTGCATGCCCTAACTTAATGAGCTTAACTTATGAAATCGCTACCCTGAACTAGTGAAGACCCCATGCAACAGAACGTGCCACATGGTACCACAAGCAATTGCCTCGGTGATACTTTATTCTATTTTTGTGGTAATGAACATAGCGTATTCCCATTTATTGTGACCTACACTTTCCAAATTCATTTAAAAGTCAACCTTATTTGTGGCCAATCAGAAGCTCTGAAAATTAAATTCATCATCAATTTATTTCAACAGAGCATCTTTCTATTTTACCATGTACAAAATAGATTGATCTATATGACAAAATCAAGTGTTTCACAAAATTAGATGACTTTTAAATGAATTGGCATCTTTTAGTACAATTTTCCAGACAACAGAAGCCTATGAAAGCTATGGCCGTCTATTGTCTCGAGAAATGTACTAATAAACTCTATCCTATGCACTATATGTCCTTAATCTACTAATTCAAAAAGCAAATGCTGACATGTATAAAGGTACCAAGCAAATATTTTCGACATTTAAGAAATTCATGATTAATTTAACCTCATAATGCTGTGGACACTTGCGACTGCCTTTGCAACTAGTGCAGACCAAGATCAGCCTGCACATCCATGCAGACTAATCATGGTCTGCACTGTTTGCTATTCAGTCAATACATTTTCAGCAAGTACCTCCATAAACTAAAACTATCACTAAAGGTGATTAATACACCCACAAAACGCTTTGATAAAGCCAGACTCCAGGTGGAGCATAGATAAAAACCTGTATATACATAATATATTGGTAATGATAGTAAGTAAAGTCTTTATTTAAGGTTGATAAAGAGAGTTATGGTTGTTTGGCAGTGTTGAATTACAGTTCTTGGGCATAGCAATTCTCCTACATGTTATCTGCTTACATTTTAAGTGTAATTTTCGAGTTATGTTCCTGATAAGGGAAAGAGAATTAAACAAAGGGAGATAATTAAAAAAAATGGGGCCAGATAGAGTTACAGTTCTTGGACAGTGCCTCCCCTACAAATGTTTCAAGACAATACCTTAATTTTTTTTAAAAAAAAATGGAACCAAGAAGAGTTACAGTTCTTGGACATTGCACTTCTCCTAGTTGCCACTGTCTACACTTTAAGTTTCAAGTCAATACCTTGTATAATTTTCGAGTCATGTTCTGGACAAGAAAACTCTAACAGACCAACCGACCACAAGGTGACTCCTATATACCCCCCCCCCCCCCCCCCCCCAAACATTGTTTGGCGGGGTATAACAACTAATGGTCCAATTAAAAATGCATGGTAAAGGTTAATAATAACAGTCCTACCAGTCCAGAAGCTGCCTTGTGAACAGGGGAGATGGAGAGGTCAGCAGCCTTGATCTCCCACACCTGGACAGCATCGAACCAATGGTCACACTCCACTGACCGCTCCCACTTGTAGTACGATTTGGGCTTCTCAATCACGTGGTCCTTGAAGAAGGTTGAGTGTGTCTCCAGGTCCTCGTCTGTAAACCCTGTACCGATCTGGAGAACAAAACTGTCATTTATATGGTGCTTATGCCTGAATCTCATTTTGACTGGCAAACAGAGCAGACCCAGATCAGACAGCTCCTAGAAGAAGCTATCTGATCAGGGTAACTTGTAAACTTGCACATGATGACAACCAGAGCCCATGTTATACCCATTATTAATGACAGGGTAACTCAGATTCTACACCGAATGCAATTGTTTCGTATACCATTTTGTAAATTAATATACATCATGTCTTAAATTTGTACATGAATATACATTGAAATAAACCAACTAAAAGCTATCATTAATGGTAATTCAAAATGGTTACATCATTTTGAAAGAAGCAGGGAGGACTAAGTGGCTTGTAAGAAAAGAATCTCTACTTTATAATCAAGGACACGTATTGCTATGGCAACACTTACTTTACAGATGCTCTGGAATTCCTCATTGTCCTCGTCGTACACGGCCAGGAGGAAGCCACCGTACTTGCCTGTCCTCTTGCCGGTGCCCAGGTAACCGCCCATCACCATGACATCCAGTGTATCCCCCATACCCTCCAGGTAGTCCTTCTTCACCTAGACAGCACATAGTGGGGATACCAAAAGTCCATATTAAGAAACACACGAGGATCATATTAGAAAGCCAATGTGTTAACCCCACCCCATACCTTTCAAAAATAAGAAAAAGAAGAAGAAAAAGCATTAAACAAGAGGCCCATGATGGCCCTAAATCGCTCACCTGAGATAAATAGGTTGACCCAAGGAACATCTGTACCAATTTATTTTAAAATCTGGCCAGTAGTTTTGAAGAAGATGATTTTTAAAATTTTTAATATTTTTTTTCTTATTGTTGCCATGGCAACCAGAGTTCTACATGGATCAAGTTTATTTTAGCAACTTTTGTGAAGGTTGACCCAAGGATCATCCCTGCCAAATTTAATCAAATTCTGTCCAGTGGTTTCAGAGGAAATGTTGATTAAAGTTTTCCCTAAATACATATAAGGCAAATAAGCCCTGCCCCTGGCGGCCATGTTTTTTTACTGATCAGGATAATTTTAGCAACTTTGGTAGAGGTTGACCCAAGGAACATCTGTACCAATTTATTTTAAAATCTGGCCAGTAGTTTTGAAGAAGATGATTTTTAAAGTTTTCATTTTTTTTTCTTTTTGTTGCCATGGCAACCAGAGTTCTACATGGATCAAGTTTATTTTAGCAACTTTTGTGAAGGTTGACCCAAGGATCATCCCTGCCAAGTTTAATCAAATTCTGTCCAGTGGTTTCAGAGGAGATGTTGTTTAAAGGTTTCTCTATATACATATAAGGCAAATAAGCCCCGCCCCTGGCGGCCATGTTTTTTTACGGATCGTAATAATTTTAGCAACTTTGGTAGAGGTTGACCCAAGGAACATCTGTACCAAATTATTTTGAAATCTGGCCAGAAGTTTTGAAGGAGATGATTTTTAAAGTTTTCATTTTTTTTTTTTTTTTGTAGCCATGGCAGCCAGAGTTCTTCATGGATCAACTTTATTTTAGCAACTTTTGTAGAGCCTCACCCAAGGAACATTCCTTCCAAGTTTCATTAAATTCTGTCCAACGGTTTCAGAGGAGATGTCATTTAAAGCAAATTGTTGACGCCGGACGATCACAAAAGCTAAAAACTGGTTACTTCAAACAATGAACATGTTTATTGACTCAATATGTGGAACAGGGATAGGGAATTCTTGAGTTAAATGCCAACTGTTGCTACTTGATTTGAGGTGTCAGTTTTAAATGAATGAATGATTCTTATATATTATACAATTCATAAATTTTAACACAGTAATCCTACATATGTCTTGATTCAATGTAGGATTAGTATTCAAATATCAAGATTAATCTAAATTTTATCTAGGTCATAGTTCTGTAAAATTGACAGGAAAGAAAGTCATAACAATACCTAATATCCATTAAGACAGATAGAAACTTTAAAATACCTTGAGCCAGTTATGTGATCGCTTTGCAATCTCGTAAGTTGCATCGACATCCAATGTCTTCACCATCAGTCCCTCACAGTTACCTGCATGACACACAACAGTTCTTGTAGTATTGTTTCACACTGGACTAATTTCCACAATCATCATATACATAGTGACCCGAGAATTTAGGACTATACATACAATACACAAAAATAGGTAATCACTTCATATTTTGCAATATCATGAATTTATGACCTTGCAAAATATTTATTTTGTTGCTCAGCAAGAAGATCTAATGTGAAAGTTGAACTATCACTACAGGTGAGTACTGATTTCTTGAAATTGTAAACACCAGTAAGTTATCATTACTGGTAAATCTAGTTTTATTTTGATTTTCTCTCTGTCTCTGATAAACAATTTAGTCTTTCAACTTAATGCAAAAATGACAACATTCACAGCATTTGTAAAATGTAATATTAACATAACATATCCCATGTCTCTATATATTACATATATTACACTATAAACCCTTTCCCTCATAGAGGAAACCATGAAAAGACCTATGCGAACAGCATAAAACCAGATCAGCCTGCGAGTAACTCGCAGGCTGATCAGGTTTTATGCTGTTCGCTGCTCCTCAGTGGTCTGGAAATGAGGATTTTGTAATTAAATTTGGTAAAGTTTAACTGTGGTTTTCTGCAGATCAGGCTTTATGTGATACCTATTGAGTTCGTCAAAATGAGTCTATATGAGAGAAAGGGTTAAGCAGCATATAACCCTACACCTACCTTTTATTGACTCGTCAAGGAATTCTGCAATTTCCTCCGTGTTTGAGGAAATCATGGAGGTAGCAAACACAAACTCGCCGTCCACTTCCTCAAACGATGACCGCAGTAACTCCCGTCGCCGCCGGAATGGTTGCTTCACCAAGGATTCTCCGTTCAGGTACAACAGGTCAAACGCATATACACAGACTTGAACTTTGATCTCAGCTGCATCAGCATCCTGTGGGAGATGAAAATGTTGAGGTTCAGCTAGGATTTTCATCTATACACAGTCCAAGACATGCAAAAGGACTGTGAGCTCCCACCAATTTATTTATCTATCTTATATAAACCTCTAATATTGATATGATTTATATGGTAATGTAATACATACCCTATTGTCATATGACAGATTTGTTAGTTGGACTTAACATCCCACTGACAGCATTTCAGTCATTTGGAGACTATGTCTACTTGAAGCAGATATAGTGCTGCCACACTGCAGTACCATGCCGTAGACATGTGACATGATACCACGCCCAGTCACATTATCCTGACACCAGGCCGACCAGTCCTGCAACTATCCTTATATGGCAGACTTATTGAATTGACCATCATGTTACCAGATATTATATGTATCTAATGCATGATTAAATTAACATGGGATTTAATTATATGAATTCTGTATCCCTATGAGCTCAAAAGCCTTTTACAATTTGACAATAAAATCTTGAAACAGATCTTGAGAACAAGACAGACGAGTTAAGAAGAATAATTTCTGCCAACTGACAAGCATCCCAATTTTTCCTGCCGCAATTCTTTCACTGTAAAAACTAGAACTGCCAATTATAAATGTTTATAAATCACAGTGATATGAGAAGACAAGGAACGATGTAACAAGAATTGATTCCTGCATCATCCTTATCTCCACTAGACTAGTTTTGGTGACAGGAATTACACTAGACAAGTTTTCCCTATCTGCTCATTGATCACCCATGGGCCCCATCAGCTGTGTTACCTTGCGTTTCCTGGTGGTGAGAACCTGGAAAGGCAGGATCTGCTTCTTCTCCGCATCCCAGGCTACAGCTTCCGTATCAAGGACGCATGACTTGACACTCTCCTTCAGACACTTGGGTAAGCGGGCGATGATGTCCGGGTACTTCGAAGTGTTGTCTTCCGAGTTACGGCTGTAGATGTGAATTTTGCCATTGTCTAACAAGTGAATCTGAAAAATTTAGTTTAATATTAAATTGCTTTCTTTGGAAGTTCACATAAAATGTCTTAAAAGGAAATTGTTTCTTTATTACACTGCAATTCTACAACCATCTTTTGACACACTTCATAGCTTTTCTTCTTGTAACTCATTTTGAAAACCTTTTAAAGTAGATATATATGTATATACTAGAGCTTTCACTGAAAGTGGTGAATACAAGACTAAGATCATACTCAGATATGAAAGATGGAAAGTGACACAGGTGATTCTGGAAGAGCCTCCTACTCACAATTTGAATTAGAGATACATAATTAAATAAAATTAAGTCTTGTTTTGTCAGACATTTTTTTTTTTTCAAATCAAAACCCACAAATGGTATTTTTATTTCAATGACAGTTATTAATTCTGACATAATAGAAAGGCGGTAATTAATTGCTTGCTTGGTTTTACATCTCTTTGCAGACTATGCTGCTACCTCCAAAAAAGCTTTATTTGTAAAACAGTTGCACAGTGTTGTAAACAGCAAGTAATTTACTACTATTTTCAGAATGAAGTGGGTCAATCAAAGACAATCAGAAACATTTCAATTTCAAAGAATCAACTAAAGGTGATGAATATTCCCACATCCCATCTTAATGTCATGACATGTAAGTATATGACAAGATGTAATGTCATGAGATGTTTCAAACCTATATAGCCACTTCTGTGAAGCAGGGGTATGGTTAGTAAAAATTGCCTGCAACTTGCAGGTAAATAAACCACTGCGCGCCTTTAACCCTTTCCCTCATATAGACTCATTTTGACGCCCTTAATAGGTACCACATAAAGCCTGATCGGTAGAAAAAACCACAGTTAAACCTTACCAAATTTAATTACAAAATCCTCATTTCCAGACCACTGAGGAGCAGCGAACAGCATAAAACCTGATCAGCCTGCGAGTTACTCGCAGGCTGATCTGGTTTTATGCTGTTCGCATAGGTCTTTTCATGGTTTCCTCTATAAGGGAAAGGGTTAAGAGCAAAATGTGAGACTGGAATTTCACTGGTGACAAGACTTACCTGTGCACGTTCCCCATCATACTTGTATTCACACGTGAACTCATTCTTCTCAAACCTCTGCAGAACCTCGCTGATACCTTTAGTTGGATGGGCTAACATGGGCTTGAGTGGTATACCTGTGGTCAACAGAAACACAGGTGTCAATGTCTATCACTACTGTTGTTATTGTTTTAGAGATTGTTGTCAAGGCAACAGTTTTTAACCAATTACCTCATGAACATTCATATTCACATTTTTGATTTGATGAAAATCAATTTATTGAACTTTCAATGGTATTAGAAACAAATATTTTTTCCATGTTTTGTAGACTGTAGAATCTAAGCTACAATACTAAAAGCAAACAGAGAGTCCCTGACCAGACAGCTCGATCTGCTCTGTTTATCAATGCATCAATATTATATGAGGTACAGGGTTAAATCATGAGGTAACGTCCAGCTAATTAACATGATACCAATCCACCTCAAAGTTGAATAGGTATGCATATCTGATTGACCAATGAAAAGCTTTAAAAAGCCCTGACAAACAAATGGATGTGTACCTTGCTTTCAATATTTTTCTTTTGTTCAACAACTTCCGACAAAACATTTAGGGCAGGGATAGGCCTGTTTTGGCATCAGAGGAAGACCCTAAGTACATGCAAGTAAGAACCACTGATCTACCGCAAAGAAAGTGAAAGCCTTTCTCATATAAGGCCAGGATACAGGATCCCTTTCCCTCATGTAGACTCATTTTGACGCACTCAATAGTTATCACATAAAGCCTGATCTGCAGAAAACTACAGTTAAACCTTACCAAATTTAATTACAAAATCCTCATTTCCAGACCACTGAGGAGCAGCGAACAGCATAAAACCTGATCAGCCTGCGAGTTACTCGCAGGCTGATCTGGTTTTATGCTGTTCGCATAGGTCTTTTCATGGTGTCCTCTATGAGGGAAAGGGTTAAAGTAGTAAGGTGTTTAGTGGCTATACTGATTACAAGTCAGAATGGTTACATAAAGAGAGTAAGGCACAATCTCTGAAGTTTGTTTAAATCTGAATCACTGCAACACTACTTTTCTGAGCGACAGTTCTAAATCAATACAACGAAACCTGCATTAAAAAGAACTGCACTTAGCAGACAAACTGTTTTCATAGTTCGAATTGGTTTCACATTTATATCTAATTCTTTCATATACCAACATGAATATTGCGCCAAATTCCAGATTGCAAAACTTATCTGACTTATGTTAACACTCCCTTCCCGGATAAACACTGGGGAAAATTTATACATTGTATACAATTACATTTAAGATGCACAGAATCTTCCTTTACTGTCTGTATAATCTTTAAATTGCTACAAAAGCAATTCTAGGATCTTTTTCCATGAAAATATCAAGTGGAAGTCACATTTTTAAGAGGAAGTCAGTCTCATAAAGGGAGGTAAGTGCAGACAGACTCCATTAACTCTAAGTAACATGATTACCTGTCCCTTCTGGACCCCTTCTTTCAATGGAGATCAAAATTAACAGCTGCAGGTTAAATGTGCAAGTATAGTAATATATTTGTGATATAAGTTTTGCAGTAATTTCTTTCAGCACCCCTAACATCATTAAACAGTCAAATATAATCTTGACAACTGAACTCCACCAAGCTCATATTAACCCTTTCCCTCATAGAGGAAACAATGAAAAGACCTATGCGAACAACATAAAACCAGATCAGCCTGCGAGTAACTCGCAGGCTGATCAGGTTTTATGCTGTTCGCTGCTCCTCAGTGGTCTGGAAATGAGGACTTTATAATTAGATTTGGTAAGGTTTAACTGTGGTTTTCTGCAGATCAGGCTTTATTGAGTGCGTCAAAATGAGCCTATATGAGGAAAAGGGTTAAGCCAAAGCAAGCAAGCAAGCAGTTTTCCAGGGATCTAGTGAAGATATATCTCAATGTTGCATGACGCGCTGCCATTACCAAGGGTCTGGCATGACAGAGGCACTTGCCAAGTCCCTGACACCTGTCTGGTAAACCGCTGATCTGTTAAATTACTTGTACCTTGCATGTCAACCAGCTCTTATTCTCCAATATCCTTGATATTGGATGCAGAAGTATGAGGGGGAAATGATTACAACCATTGTATGGATACTTTGAAACCACTTCTTTATGTTTGGCTATAAAGTCTCAGCAACCAGCACTAAATGGTTATCTTTCAATTAATTACTATACAATTTATCCTGTATTCCCTTTTTAACCACCTGTACTTTAAGCATTCACCTGTTGTACTGAACAGCCACCTGTACTAAGCATCCATCTATTGTACTGAACAGCCACCTCTACTAAGCATCCATCTATTGTACTGAACAGCCACCTCTACTAAGCATCCATCTATTGTACTGAACTGCTACCTCTACTAAGCATCCATCTATTGTACTGAACAGGCATCTGTACTAAGCATCCGCCTATTTAGATTCTATAACAGCACACTCTACAGAGCATCACCACTTACTGAACTGTCCTCTATAAGATCCACTATTGTTAACAGCATCTAAACCATGTTTAAGCCCTATACATCCACCTCATTGTTCTGCTGAACAGCCACCTCTACTAGAGCATCCACCTATCTGTGCTGAGATACAGCCCACACTGTGCTACACCAGAAGTATCCACCTATTGTGCTGAACAGCCACCTGTTCTAAGCATCCACCTATTGTGCTGAACAGCCACCTGTTCTAAGCATCCACCTATTGTACTGAACAGCCACCTGTGTACTTTGTATCCACCTACTGTACTGAACAGTTACCTGTACTAAGCATCCACCTGTTGTATCAAACCTAATCACCTATTGTACTGAACAGCCACCTGTGTACTTTGTATCCACCTACTGTACTGAACAGTTACCTGTACTAAGCATCCACCTGTTGTATCAAATAGCCACCAGTTCTAAGCAACCAGCCTGTTCCATTTAATTAGACTGGCAGTAGCATATCAATGTGATTGTATGCATCAGGTCATGACCTTAGGTATGAATGGAACAAATCAAAGCACTCAAGGCACAGGGGGACTGCAGGCATGTTTATCATGAATCAAAGAGTGAATTCTATCCAATAGGAAGTAGGTTAATGGGTCCACCTGTTTGCCCTTGTGCACTTGCATGGTCTTCCTCAACCTGTAATTAGCTGGCCCCATGTTCTCAACAAGAAGGCTAAGATGACCTTGAAGTCTCTCACCTGTGAAACATTGCCTTCATGCATTCAATGAAGAATGAAGCTGTAAGAGTGTATAAATGAGTGTATAAATGGCCTATCTGAATGATGTTCTGATATTTCAAGGGCCTAAAATGTAGATCTAGCAGTTCAATATCAGCCACAATTGAACTCCACTGAGATATTGTTGCAATTATAATTGTGTACAAGTTAAATGATGATTGCTTAAGAAATAAAGATGCTAGAGTGTAAACAAAGTGTGATCTGGCATCTTTTTATATTAAAAAGGGGCATAACTCCTAACACAATCGGCCTATATCAGCCAAAATCAAACCTGGCTGAGAGATTATGACTATAAACAATGTAATAAGGTTTTAAGATGATTGCTTAAGAAATGAAAAGGCTAGGGAGTAAACAAACTAATTGTGGATGATGACAGACTATCGACTTTCAACGATCTTAATAGGTGGGCTAAAAACTTAGTTTCAAACTTGAGTACTGTACTCAAATCCATATTGAAACTAATGGGTTAAGTTTGAGTCTCATTTTTATTTTAAAGCACAAAGGACCTGGAAGCTATATAGGACTGAAATACAGTGAAATCCAAACAACATCTCCAAGGAGGAATTTAACAAAAATAATTTAACATATTTGAAAAACAAATTTCTTTCCCTTCCCTTGTGTGTGGTCTAACTATTATTTAGATGCTAGCTTAAGATAATCTGCAATTTATCATAATTAACTACAAATCCACCAGAATAAAGCACCAATTTGATCATCAAATGTAACGTCAAGCCATTCTTAACAGCCAGCATTTATAACAAATCTGAGTTTCTAATGCTGTGCGGAAAAATTATGATAGATAGTCTTCTGGTAGTTTCAACAGCATTTGATGCAGCGTTAGGATCCCAATCCGGAGAATAACTTGCAAACCATTAAGGATTAACCGCATCTTGAAGAACATGTCCCTCAGAATACCTCAATTAGTTCATGCAGACATGAAGGAAACATAATTACAGGGCAATAAATAGTCCCTAATTCTCTGAATTTCAAGGAAGTTGAGGATTCTCAAACTTAAAGACAAACTTAAATTGATTACTGAGGAAGCCTACCGTCTTATAATAACTTATGACTTTTGAATGCCAGGAATGAAAGAAAAAGAAATGTTTTTATATCTTGTGCCAATGGTCTGTTTCTTTCTATCTTCAAAGTTACATTTATTGGGTCTAACATCCAGCCAAAAGTTTGTGTATAAAGCTTAACTTCCAATATTTCAGTCATTTTGAGAGCAAGCCAAAAGTATATCAGACATTTGGAGACTATGTTTACTTGGACAGATATAGTGCTGCCACTGCAGTATCATGCCATAGATGTGTGGCATGATAACACACCCAGTCACATTATCCTGACAACAGACCAACCAGTCTTGAATCCAATCTTATATGCTGAGTGCCCAGCAAGGGAGTTATACCAGTACCAATTTTTACGACTTTGGTAGGTTGCAACTGGGGATTGAACCCACATCCTCCCAACTCCAAGGCAAACACTCTAACCACTTGACCACCGTGACAGGTAAAGTCTGTTTTAACCCTTTCCCTCATATAGACTCATTTTGACGCACTCAATAGGTACCACATAAAGCCTGATCTGCAGAAAACCACAGTTAAACCTTACCAAATTTAATTATAAAATCCTCATTTCCAGACCACTGAGGAGCAGGGAACAGCATAAAACCTGATCAGCCTGTGAGTTACTCGCAGGCTGATCTGGTTTTATGCTGTTCGCATAGATCTTTTCATGGTGTCCTAAACTTTTATGAAGGACAACCCAAGGATCATACATGCCAAGTTTCATTAACTTCATCCCAGTGATTTTAAAGGAGAATAGTTGATGTCCCATGATTGTCCCATGCTGGTTACCTAAGAAAGAAGCAGGGTGATCACAATGTGCTCTTGTGAACTAAAAACTGACAGTTATTCCTATATAGCTTGACTTACCTGGGGTCAGCTTGCACCGCTTTGGCAGTTCTTCTATTCCATGCTCCAACAAGCAGGGTATAATGGCATTGTAATTGGGACATTCACTGCAATGGCAAATTATTCAATTTGTAACTGAGATAGGACCCTGACAATATATTAACTTCAACAACCAGCCAACCCTTCAAGAACTAACCATTCATCTCATTAATATTTATGCATAATGATAAAAACAAGAAGTAGGATTTAAGATCTTGCCCCGTGCTCTCTGAAAATAAATATGATACTTAAGTATGATTTTCATACTTATATTCTAACTATGCCCGTAAGTTTCAACAGGGATTTGAGTATGACACTCAAATTTGAGCCTGAGATCGTACTTAAGTATTTTCGTGAACACAGGGCCTGATCAGATTCAAACCCCTCTGGATGAAGGCAAGATTTCTGTACCACTTCCTCATCAGTAATACCCAGAAACCATCCTATCTTTTTTCAATTCAAATTCTAATGATCTTCCCCAGTTATCATAGAGAGAAATGTGTTGATAGAGTATCAACTTACCAGTAGGTGGTCTTAATGACTAGAGAAACTTCTTCCATCTTCTGCTTCAGAACGTCTGCACTGAGACCCTTCCCTGCATTCAGTGTTTCTGGGGGATAGTCTGTAAATACATGACAAGCACATGATCTTCAAAATAATCAAAAGCTATTATTGAAGATGATGAATACCCCAAGCTACTGTGTTGCCACAGGGCCTTTTTACCCTTTTTTGCAGTAGCCGGTTACCGGCTACTTCCCCAAGTCATATAACCACCCTCTTTCCTCAAAATATCCTCCAAAATTCCCTTTCCTCAGAAAAAATCCCCATTGAATCGTATTATGAATAATGTTAAAAAAAATCAACAACACATGATTTTTATTTTTGTGAATTACCTAAGCAGTCAGACTGGTTATCAATATTGCTGACGTGGATATACGCTGGACCGAGAAAAATCGATAAGCAGTCTACGACACAACCTTCACCTGTGTATTTCACAGTATGGGCAGTTTTGACAGTTGACACTTCTGTGTTGAAGTGTTGAGCAGGTTTTCAGCAAATTACACTGATTGTATGGGTGAATGAAGGATACTCTCAGATATCATTATTATTTAATTGATGGTAGAAACAAAAGACAGTCGTTGGTTGTTAAAGCTCTGATTTACGATCTAGTAAAACTTTTGGCTAACGAAAGCGAGTGGTACAAACTAAATTATCAACTACGATACAATATTTTCTTTATCAACCCATCCTTCCAAATCTCAGTTAAGTGTTTTAAGAGTAATTAAAAAACGATTCAGTCAATATGCCAACCTCTCAATCAAAGTCGGCGATGTTAACTCCATTTTAAGGGAGCATGGAAAATTAAGTTACACATGAAGACTATCTAGAGAAATGTTCTGTAACATCTGCATTAAGGCTTATTTCTTATATCATTTCTAACTGCTAAATAATAATAATAATAATAATAATAATAATCCTGTTTATAGAGTTTTTTTTAATGATAACTGATCTTCATGGTAAAAATAATCCCCAAAATTGTGAAAATTGTGTTTTTTTTCCCCCACAAAAAGGGCTAGGGCGCCTTCCCCAAAACTGGAAAAAAGGCCCTGTGCCAAAGTTACTGTATCCATGTCAGAAACAGTCCTGACACAGTTGAAGGATAAAATTGAAACACATACATTTGTCACAGTACCGGTAAAAAAAACAAGAGGGCCAAGATGGCCCTTGGTCGCTCACCTGAGAAATATGATTGCTTAAGAAATAAAGATGCTTGAGTGTAAAAGTGAAAATCTGTTTTTTTTTTAAGGTGAAATGGGCATAACTCCTAAATTTACAAGTCAATATCAGTTATAATTCAACCCGATTGTGAGATTATGGGCATAAACATTGTCTTAAAGTTTAAAAATGATTGTTAAAAAAATGAAGTTGGTAGAGAATAAACAAAGTGAAATCTTGCATTTTTTTTAAAAGGGGAAAAACCCGAAATATGGCTTTTTTTATATTAAAAGGGGCATAACTCCTGACCTAATTGACAGATCTCAGCCATAATCGAACTCAATCGAGACCTTATGGTCATAAGCATTGTCATAAAGTTTGAAGATGATTGCTCAAAAGATGAAGATGCTAGAGTGTAAACAAAGTGATTTCTGGCATTTTTTGAATATTAAAAGGGGCATAACTTCTGAACTAATGGTACGATATCAGCCATAATCGAACTTGGCCGTGATTTTATGGTTATAAACATTGATATAAAGTTTGAAGATAATTGCTCATGAAATGAAGATGCTAGAGTGCAAACAATGTGAAATCTGGCTTTTTTGAATTTTAAAAGGGGCATAACTCCTGACCTAATGTTCCGATATCAGCCATAATCGAACTTGGCCGAGATTTTATGGTTATAAACATTGTTTTAAAGTTTGAAGATAATTGCTCATAAAATGAAGATGCTAGAGTGCAAACGAACAAATTGTGGACGACGGACGGACGGACGGACGACGGACATTCATCGATCCTAAAAGCTCATCCTGAGCACACGTGCTCAGGTGAGCTAAAAAGCGTCCCCCCCCCCCCCCCTAATGGGCCTGGATCGCTCACCTGGTATCATTAGGCTATATTAAATGCCCCCTTGGGCGGACCAATTTTGCCCCGGCCCCGGGGGGGCCAATTTTGACCCGGGGCCATGATTTAAAATTTAATTACTACCAAAAAACCCGGCCTTAAATCAAGTGACCCCTTGGGCAGGACCAATTTTGACCCCAGGGTCATGATTTGGACAAAATTGGTAGAGATCCACTAGACAATGCTACACACCAAATATCAAAGCTCTAGGCCTTGTGGTTTCAGAGAAGAAGATTTTTTAAGATTTCACTTTTAAAATCTATTTTTAGCTCCTGTGACCTAATTATGCATTAGTCTGGAACCATTTGAACAATTTTAATAGGGGATCCCCTTAGGAACATCCTTACAAAGTTTGATCACTTTCCCATCAGTAGTTTCAGAGAAGAAGATTTTTAAGTAAATTGTTGACGACTGACGACGACAGACAAAGGCTGGTTCCAAAAGTTCACCTTGGCACTTCGTGCCAGGTGAGCTAAAAAGAAAAAAAAAAAAAAAAAAAAAAAAAAGGTAGAGGTCTGATTCACTAATACATTTATCACAGAAAAAATATATTCAAGACATAAACATGCCCTTGAATGCTCACCAGAGTGCCATCAGCTTGATTAAACAATTCACTTTAACCTTGATGAAATTTCAAATACAAACAATTTCAAAATTTCCATAGACTAAGTTACAAAACTAGCCAACTATCTGCAGGACTCAATCTTTAGGGGATCAAACCAAAGTAATGACAGTATAGGACCATGGGCTTATCATAGGTTCAAAACAGAACTGAATTCTGTTCTGTGCATTGGTTTGAGAGGAGAGGAAATATTATGTTCCTTAACCCTTTCCCTCATAGAGGACACCACGAAAAGACCTATGCGAACAGCATAAAACCAGATCAGCCTGCGAGTAACTCGCAGGCTGATCAGGTTTTATGCTGTTCGCTGCTCCTCAGTGGTCTGGAAATGAGGATTTTGTAATTAAATTTGGTAAGGTTTGACTGTGGTTTTCTGCAGATCAGGCTTTATGTGATACCTATTGAGGGCGTCAAAATGAGTCTATATGAGGGAAAGGGTTAAATTACTTCACAATATGAGCAAAGCACATTGTATTGTAATCAAATTCATGTCAGCAGAGCAATCTATGTATTTAATTTTTTTTTAAACTTTCTGCCAGGTTAATGGTTAACACAGCTGGCTTAGATATAATTTACAATTTATTCAAAGAAACTAATATGAACCAAATAAAACACTTTGAAACAATCCCCAAAATATTTATCACTACTATATACAAAAATAGATTTTATACTGGGATGGATGTGGTAAGCAAGATTTCTGTATAGCCCCCATATCTGTGAAGCAGTGGTATGAAAATTATAATGGTAAGGTAAATATCAGAGTTTCAAGATGTGTTGGCAATACAATTACTCAGCATCCAAAATGTTTCTGACTGGTTCTTTCAACATAATTATCTAGAAAGCCATAATTCTATTACCCCCAGCCAAGAGACTCATGAAGTTACTGTGCTGACTTAAGCTAAATCTGAAGAAAAAAAAAAGAAAAAAAAATAAATAAAAAAAATAATAATAATCTTTGAAACAAATGTAATAAACAGTGACAACCTCGGTATTTTCCCAAAAAATATTGGGCCCCAAAGATGCATCTTACTGTGTAATTTTGACGCATATGTATAATCTTAAATACCAAAATCATATTGTGATTGTGAAAGCCAATTTCTTGATAGCTCTCTTAAAGATTCACTTCTGATGGAGGCTAATGCAGCAAAATATTACAGCATCAAGTTATTTCTGATCCCTTCCTCAACATTTGCCTATCAATCAGTAGGCATCTATTGAATCTACTTTAATTTTCCAACAGTTCTTGAGAAAATGTGTTTCTATCTAAGTATAAATAGATATACAATATATTCTACACACAATATTGGCAGGCCAATAGAAATACAGTCCAGAACTGTGGCAATACTTTAGACAGAGAGAGAGAGAGAGAGAGAGAGAGAGAGAGAGATTCTTACTTTTGAAGACAGAGACTATTGGCTAATCTTCGACCATTGGCCTTCTGATTTACCAAGATTGCAACATTGAATTAAGGGAGAGAGAAAGAGAGTAAAACAATACAGCCACAGGGTGTGTAAAATTCCACTTGCCTGCTTGCCTTGCCAGTAGAAATTAGTGCAGGGCAAGTGAACAATCATAACGTTTCTTTGCAGTCTTCTTCATGTTACTTTTTCAAATTTGGGTAGGACTCAGCAGGGCAAGCAATAAATTTAGGAATTTTACACCCCTGAGTGTCTGGTGAAATACTTGATGCATTAACCAAATGAACCACTAAGAGAGAAGGAGAGAGAGAGAGAGAGAGAGAGAGAGAGAGAGAAAGAGGGAACCTTCAGTCCTGCAAACAACATTTACAGTGAACAGGTCCCCAGACACTCGATAACGAACACCACTAAACTGTTCCCATCTTTGCTTTATTATTCAAATAGGCACATAACCTGTCTGATTTCCAAGCACACTGTCTGGTCTATCATTATATAAATTTTATAATGACACTCCAAAAAGCACAATATTCAAATGCTCAGACATCATAATTTTCATTATAAAAAAAATATAAAAATAAGAAGACAGCAATAAGCACACCTTTAAATAAATATATGTCTATATACTGAACAAAAGATGCTTATTCTGAAGCTCGCTAAAGTCCTCAACACCTCCAGATTGTGGAAGTTGTAGACAATTCAATTTGCTTTAAAGAGACTAGAACACTTAACACCGGAATAGCTTGAGGAACAATCGTCAAGGAGACTGCTATGATAAAAGTCAAAGGGCAATTTAACAAGAACTTCCTTTTTTATCGACAGATTCTTCATGCTAAACCAGACTTGAATTTTATTAGTCACCTAGATTCCTCTTGTGTCAAAGGCAGCCCCTAGGTGACCAATGTCTGAATGTTTTCAAGTGTGAGGAGTGACATCACAGACAAGATTTCTACAGTACAAGAGAAGGAAATCTTTTCGCAATACATGTAGTTCCATACAAAATTTGACATTCACCTTTCACTGACTTCAAATCATGGTTATTTATAGTAAATATGGTTTTGTAGATTCTATAGAACTGAGAGTGCAGGTTCCAAATGTCTCAGGAATCCTGTAACACACTACAGACAGTCACAGCACACTGCAGTGCATGTTAACAATCCTCCACCGGTCACAATTTGAGAATGCAATTTCACAAATTTTAAAACACTGCCATGACAACCGGACCAAGTTGGTGACTATATGTTAAGATTACAGATTTTTCACTTCAGTGACTTAGTGTAAAGATCGCAGATTTTTCACTTTAGTGATTAAGTGTTCCTTGCGGTGATTGTGAACAGACTTTATCAGCCACACCCAGCCCGACCCTTACTGTACTGACCTTGACATGGCGGGGTCAGAAAGATGGCATTCCCTAGGGCTGTCAATACGCTCTGCTCTGCCAAACCGATGCGCAACTTTCCGCCCAGGGACCGTATCAGGTATCGAGCCTCCGACTGCCGACATGCCACAAACATACCCTTGATCTTATCGATCTTTTTTGACATAACCTAAAACACAGATGATGAAATACTTAATCCTCTACCTCATGAATATTCATGTACAAATTCATAACTTGCTGAATATTAACGGATTGAATTTTAAATTGAATAATTTTGAAGCAATGGATTTTGCTTTGCAGTACAGGATCTGAGCTTCAATATTGCAAGAGCAAACAGAGGAGACCCTGATCCCTGAAGGAGCTGTCTGATCTGGGTCTGCTCTGTTTGCCAGTGTTTCAAAATGAGTCTATATTAGGTATAGGGTTAAATGAGATGCAGATCCATTGTTATTGTAATCCATAAAATGAGAATGTCAACATGATATTAAATTGTTGACACCCAATCTTTATTTCCTATAGGCCCATTATTCTTCCAAAAGCAGTGTAAATCTTCAGACAGAAAAGCAAACTGTGAGTTAAAGATTTGTTAAGAGATGCAATTTGCACATACCTGTTGATGACAACATTACAAAACAAGAGGGCCATGATGGCCCTGGATCGCTCACCTGAGTATACAGTTACCCAAGGAACATCAGTCTGTATTAAAACATTTTGAAATCTGGCCAGTAGTTTTAAAGGAGATGATCCCTGTAAAGTTTCCCCTATATACATAAAAGGCAAATAAGCCTCTGGCGGCCATGTTTTTTACGGCTCGGAATTTTTTTTAGCAACTTTGGTAGAGGTTGACCCAAGGAACATCTGTACCAATTTATTTTAAAATCTGGCCAGTAGTTTTGAAGAAGATGATTTTTAAAGTTTTCATATTTTTTTTTCTTTTTGTTGCCATGGCAACCAGAGTTCTATATGGATCAAGTTTATTTTAGCAACTTTTGTGAAGGTTGACCCAAGGATCATCCCTGCCAAGTTTAATCAAATTCTGTCCAGTGGTTTCAGAGGAAATGTTGATTAAAGTTTTCCCTATATACATATAAGGCAAATAAGCCCCGCCCCTGGCGACCATGTTTTTTACAGATCGGAATTTTTTTATCAACTTTGGTAGAGGTTGACCCAAGGAACATCTGTACCAAATTATTTTGAAATCTGGCCAGTAGTTTTGAAGAAGATGATTTTTAAAGTTTTCATTTTTTTTGTTTTTTTTTGTTGCCATGGCAACCAGAGTTCTACATGGATCAAGTTTATTTTAGCAACTTTTGTGAAGGTTGACCCAAGGATCATCCCTGCCAAGTTTAATTAAATTCTTTCCAGTGGTTTCAGAGATGTCGTTTAAAGGTTTCTCTATATACATATAAGGCAAATAAGCCCCGCCCCTGGCGGCCATGTTTTTTTACGGATCGGAATAATTTTAGAAACTTTGGTAGAGGTTGACCCAAGGAACATCTGTACCAAATTATTTTGAAATCTGGCCAGTAGTTTTGAAGAAGATGATTTTTAAAGTTTTCATTTTTTTTTCTTCTTCTTTTTGTTGCCATGGCAACCAGAGTTCTTCATGGATCAAGTTTATTTTAGCAACTTTTGTGAAGGTTGACCTAAGGATCATCCCTGCCAAGTTGCATTAAATTCTGTCCAGCGGTTTCAGAGGAGATGTCGTTTAAAGGTTTCTCTATATAAAACCCCGCCCCTGGCGGCCATGTTTTTTTACGGATCCGAATAATTTTAGCAACTTTGGTAGAGGTTGACCCAAGGAACATCTGTACCAAATTATTTTGAAATCTGGCCAGTAGTTTTGAAGGAGATGATTTTTAAAGTTTTCAATTTATTTTTATTTTTGTAGCCATGGCAACCAAAGTTCTTCATGGATCAACTTTATTTTAGCAACTTTTGTAGATCCTCACCAAAGGAACATTCCTGTCAAGTTTCAATAAATTCTGTCCAGCGGTTTCAGAGGAGATGTCGTTTAAAGGTTCTCTATATACATATAAGGCAAATAAGCCCCGCCCCTGGCAGCCATGTTTTTTTACGGCTCGGAATAATTTTAGCAACTTTGGTAGAGGTTGACCCAAGGAACATCTGTACCAAATTATTTTGAAACCTGGCCAGTAGTTTTGAAGGAGATGATTTTTAAAGTTTTCAAATTATTTTTCTTTTTGTAGCCATGGCAACCAGAGTTCTTCATGGATCAAGTTTATTTTAGCAACTTTTGTGAAGGTTGACCTAAGGTTCATCCCTGCCAAGTTTAATCAAATTCTTTCCAGTTGTTTCAGAGGAGATGTTGTTTAAATGTTTCTCTATATACATATAAGGCAAATAAGCCCCGCCCCTGGCGGCCATGTTTTTTTACAGATCGGAATAATTTTAGCAACTTTGGTAGAGGTTGACCCAAGGAACATCTGTACCAAATTATTTTGAAATCTGGCCAGTAGTTTTGAAGAAGATGATTTTTTAAGTTTTCAAATTATTTTCCTTTTTGTAGCCATGGCAACCAGATTTCTTCATGGATCAACTTTATTTTAGCAACTTTTGTAGAGCCTCACCCAAGGAACATTCCTGCCAAGTTTCATTAAATTCTGTCCTGCGGTTATAGAGGAGATGTCGTTTAAAGAAAATTGTTGAGGACGCACGACGACGGACGAAGGGTGATCACAATAGCTCACCTTGAGCTCTTCGTGCTCAGGTGAGCTAATAAAAATGCATAGATAAGTGTTTACAAAAATACAATATGCAATGCAAAATGTAAACAATTGGGAGTATTTTGACATCTATACAAAATTCTAAATAGCATAATTTGAGCATTGAACTGCTATTCTGCTGCAGGTTTTTACACATTGTATACCATCTGGGCTTGTCTACCTCATGTCAATTGCATCATTTTGGAATATAATAGGCCATTAACTGGATTTTGTATTATAAAAACATGGCCAGACTATAAAACAACATCCAGACTTTGAACCATAGCTAGAGCACCTTGATCAGTGCTGCATTCATTTTATCCACTAATCATCAATTTAATTTATAGCCAAATGCATTTTCCTCTTTAGAATAAAAAAGCTTATATAATTATGTATAAAGGAATTTGCATGACATTGAAATACAATTATAATGATATACAATACACATAAGTCAATAAACACCTAAAATTATTTCCTTTTGTTTGTCAGCCTTTTGTATGTGCTTCACAACCATCATAAGATACCCACAATATCATATTAGCCGTGGGATTTATGCCAGATACTTTTTCACTGGTTAAATTGCCTCATACCAATAATGTAAGCCAATGATATAGAATATTCATACAGCTGTTAAGAGCCATGTTTTTTTTTTTTTTTTTTTTAATAACTCAAAATTATTTTCAAGCCTCTACACCAAAGAGAATCTCATTTATAAGGCTTTTATTTGCATTAACTGTTGTAAAATGACATCAGATTCTGCTTGCCTCTTTTTATTGACTGATGTCGTAAGGTAATACTGAATAAGTCAACTGTGGGTTTCCAATCAAGAGATACAATACAACCGCTTATATTAGCTAACCAGCCAGCATTGATAATTAATAAATAAAGCCTTATTTTGCAAAGTTATATAATGATGCATATGAAATCCACATAACAAAGTGTAAAACAGACATTTGAGACCACTCACAGCATTGCCTGTCATGGTGGCTATTTCCTTCAGCTTGGTGAACACAGTGGTGACCAGAAGCTTCGGCGGGGCAAACATGGTCCGCTGAGTACTTCTACTGTTCTGTAGAGGACAATAAAACAATGAAACACACACACTGTAAGAGGAATATACTGGGCATGTGATGCTCTCACAATTGATAAATATCCTGAGTTAAGAGCCATAGTTCTGCTAAGGTTTAATGCAATCTGTAAATGAAACCCTAAAAGAAGATATACCATTTAGAACAGACCTTTTTTTCTTATAAAGGGGTTGGAGAGTAAAAGCACCATTTTCTTAAGTTTTGGAAAAGAAAAACCCTCAGGTAACAAGTGACCGGTGTTGCACGCAACACACGAGTCCCCTACCGGTGAGGTCCGAGAAAAAAACAACAGCAAGTGACGTGCAGAATCTCCATACCGCCATCTATTCATATACCAATTTTCAAAATATTATCTTAAATGGTTTTTAAGTTATAGCGGGATGCAGATTTCTGGACATCCAGACAGACGGACGGAGGGCATACCTATAGTCCCCTCCAGTGTAAACACCGGAAGGGACTAAATTAGCTGTTTAGTGAAAAATTGCACAAATTTAAAGAAGTCTTCTGTAAGGAAAACCCCTATAAATGACACCTGATAAAGAAGGGGAGAAATCATTATGATGGTGAATATAATTGTTCAATCTCATTCCTATAGGAGAAAAATAAACTGAACCTAATAGGTGTTTAGGTGAGTTAAAGCATTTTGTAAACTGATACTGTGTAATAAACAAAATTGGATTTTTTTTACTACAGGAGATGTTCTTTTTGTTTTTTTTGTACTTTCTGTATTTTCCAACTTAGGACCTTACTACAAATACATTGAAGTCTACCTCATGAATATTTATGTACAAATTTATGATGAACAATAATTTATGAACTAACAAGAAGTGTTCCTTGGAACATATGTCACCTACTGAAAGAAATGTGACAAAGTGTGACAGACAGACTGATGAACTAACAATGAAAAAGTTATCCCTATCATCACCTCCTCTGACAGAATGAATACATTCCTCATAACCAAATATCTGATTTTCAAATGTTATTAAACACAAAGACTAGATCTATTCCAAATACTATCTACCAAGTTATAAGAATCTACTGGACTCACAACATGTGGGATAATACAATCATGGGCTCAACCTTTCAGCACATGAATAAAAGCCAAGCCTAGTCAAAGATCCAATTAGTGGATCCAAGTAAGAAGATGGAACACCCACCTCTGCCACAATACCAAGGTCACCTTTCTCCTGAGCATCTGTCTTTATCTTGTCTATACTCCTACCTGAAAAATGATGAAAAAAATTACATGTAAATTATTGAATAGATCCTTAGAGATGGCAACCACGGTTGACAATGTTTTGTGGGTTGACATCCCATTCATCATATCCAGTGGCATATGATATCTATGTCATCATACCTGGAAATATGATTATAGAGCAATGACTAATGGCCAGTGAAAACAACTTCTGGCTCCAATTCAACCTTTCATACTTAGCGCTAAGTAATACTTATTACTTATTACTTTGGGACAAATTATAATTTTTTAAAAATTTTCAAATTTGGTTTTTAAAAAAAGGTGGAATGCATTTGAAGAATTTGAGTATTACTTAAAAGCTAAATACTGTTGTTTGAAGTCTTAGCTTTCAAGTGTCTGAAGGCATATATAATTTTATGCATACATTCTAAATACTGAATTCAGAAAAAAAAAATGCAGAAAATTAAAATCTATTTTAGATGGTGCGTGAAGTTAACATTTAGAATTATCACATGGTAACATTACAGTTTAACCAAGTAAAGCAGACAGCAGAAAATCAAATAATTATTTCAGATGGTGTGTTAACATTAAGATTACTCTTTGTGATAGAAATCTATTTAGTGATTTTCAGTCAAAATTCAAGTTTTCGCATGCACACTCTACCAAGAGCATATAAATGCTTTGCCTAAAAAGGCTTAATATAGATTAAAGCTTTAACAAAAGCCGATGGGATTCATTCTGAATATTTAATAGCTGTTTTTAATTGATTAATCAAGTACTAATTATTACACTAAGATTCAACAGGATTCCCCCAGACAAAGTCCCCCAACATCAATCTGACATTACAAATTGGCAGTTGAGGTTTAATCGACAGCATGAATAAGACAGTTTGCGTGAACCAATATCAAGAAGGAAATCAGGAACTGATCACTGAAATACCAACAGATTAAGGGAACAGCATAGAGACATCCCCAACACAGGCAAACACGATTCCAGCAGATCGGGCAGACATATCACTCACAAAACAATTAAGTCCCAATTTATGGGTAATTATGCAATATGACACAACAAAGAAAAACATAACATGCATATTTTTTTTTAGGATGTTTCAAAGAAATCTGTACCAAAATGCCATTTGTGTGTGATCTATTCATCTGTTTGGAAGATATTTATCAAGGTTTGAGATAGCATAATGAGCAGATGGTCACATATCACTAAACCACCCTCCTCTGATAATTTGTCATTGCTATCATTTTCTGTGGTTGTTTATCACCATACCAATCTCTGAAATAGAGTTTGCTCTCACATACTATCAAAGACTATCAATTTACTCAACCCATGCTAATAAGCCCAACCTTTTTAATGGGTTGAATCAGTCTAAGAAATGGAAGCATTTTTCAAAGGACTGACAGCCAGTCCACTATCAGAGGAATGACTTTAAAGCTTTTTTTCCCCTCCAGAAATGAGAATCAAAGGGAGGATTAACCCTGTGATCAGCATAAAACCAGATTAGTTTGAGAGTGAAGAACAAGATGACATTATCACTTAGTCCCTCACACTTGGGTTTGATTCCAAGCAGGGACACTTTTCATGTGAGAAAGCCTTCCATCCGGTTTGCAGTGCTTTAACCCTTTACTTCATACAGACTCAAGTTGATGCATGATCCCAATTAGACAGCTCGTATAGAAGCTGTCTGATCAAAGTTCCCGATGCTCATATAATATTGAAGCTCAGATTCTACACAGCCTGAATCCATTGTTTCATATACCATTTGAAGTTCAATTAAATAATAATCATCACATCATAAATTTGTACATGAATATTCATGAAGTAAAGGGTTAAATTATGTTAGAGGCTCTACCTGGATGCTTTCAAATATAATTATAAAGTGGCAGTGACAAAAAAACAAAACAATAAGTCATTATAACATATCCCCAACCTGTTTCACTTTCAAAAAAAAAAAGGATATCAAAATACAAAAATTTAATTCATGAATGAATTTAATATCTACTATTTGGGTTATCAAATGATCTATAGTATAAAGCCATATTCTGATTACTTCCATTGCCATCAACTAGAATGTTGATCAGAGGAAAACCTGCACAGTCTCCATATTCCACCCATTCATCCATCAGACAGCCAGGTGGACAGACAGCTGAGGGCAAACATTTCATAACATTTATGAAACTTGGTATATTTCTATGCTACATATCTATACTTTTAAAAGTTGAGAAACTCTCTGAAAGGGCTTTTCAATGTTCCCAAATGGTGAATAATGATTTACCTTAATGGTGAAAGGTTGAGGAATAACAGATGATGTGATTAAAAGCAGGAACGTGAGATGGAGCACTAATGGTAAATTTGAGCAGGTCCCAAAATAGAAAACTGGTTTTTACACCAATGTAACATGGGTGTAGGTAGATGTGACACTGTGTATGAAAGAGTGATTGCCTATATGGACACATGGCTTTTCTCTAGTAAACCTAGTTCCCTCCCCTATCAATCCATACAAGCAATCACATCAGTGTCAACAAGAAATAAGTGATAATGCTTTCTGCCAATATAAAATTTAACACAGATGAAAGTTAAAAAGTTTAAAATGCTGAGCAGTTTCCATCGAGAGACTTCCTCTAAGGTCATGGTAATGGCTCATGTTTAAATCTAATTAACTCAGACTGGGGGAATTATTACTAGACACCTTGTACTATGAAGTTATAAGCAGCTTCACGATGGAGCTCAATATTAAAATTAGGTGCTATATGGGAAACATGTCAAACCTTGTGAGTGTCGCGAAGAGAAGGGAATAGGATTCCATCTAGTCTATATTAGGCATCGTAAATAATACAGAAAGGAATATGAGAGCCTTGAACTTATTATGTTATGTCCGTGTTAAGGTCAAGGTTAACCCTTTCCCTCATATAGACTCATTTTGACGCACTCAGTAGGTACCATATCTGATCTGCAGAAAACCACAGTTAAACCTTACCAAATTTAATTACAAAATCCTCATTTCCAGACCACTGAGGAGCAGCGAACAGCATAAAACCTGATCAGCCTGTGAGTTACTCGCAGGCTGATCTGGTTTTATGCTGTTCGCATAGGTCTTTTCATGGTTTCCTCTATGAGGGAAAGGGCTAAAGTATATTTCAAAATAATAATGACTTGTTAAAAAATAATTTACCAAAATTTGAATGGTAAATGAAATGGATTTTTCTTCGTCATGTAGATTGTGTAGAATCTGAGATACAATTCTGTATGAGCAAACAGAGGAGACCCTGATCAGACAGCTCCTACATCAATCAAACATAGGAGTCTTAACTGAAGCTATAACACTGCTTTGTACACACTAGGATAACCGCTGCTTGTATTTCCAGACCACAGACCACAAGGCAATGGCTAAGGATGCCTACTTAATATTCTGCATATGGATCTACCTTATTTATTACAGTCTATGATCCTATCCAAAATGTCTTGTGATCCTGACCCCCCAGGGATGCCCAGGCTTTCTGGTCATCTGTCAGTTTAATTGTCCAGTCCCTGCTATGTCCATCTCCCGACGGAAGCGTCCAGTCTATGGTCTCACACTGTCTGGCACGTCCACTGGGACCATCATACTTAACTGCCTATGTCATGTTAGGCCTTGCTTTTTATTAACATTCATTGGATATCAATCTGGTTAATGTGTCTATTAGCATATGCTTGAACCTCTCTTGAATATAAAAATAATACAGAAAATGTGTTTATCTTTCTCAGAAAGGCCAATAACTGTTATATATAACTTCTTTATAATATGACCCAGATACCAATAAACATATTGAAAAAAGCTGGATGATTTCTGGACAACATTTATTGATTAGAACTCTAGATAGAAAGGAAGCTGTAAAAACGACAAATGATATCACACAATTTTAGTTCTGGTATGAATCTGCCAAACTAAATGTTGAGGAATCATACCTTAATTACAAATTTTTTTTTAACCTAACTGAACTTTGAAAAGTTTTATGGCAATGAAATACCAGCTGTCAGAGAAAAATTAATTCTTGTTACAGCAAACCTTAATTGATTTACAGTAGATTAACAAGATAGCTGCAGCACCCTATCTTTTTTTTCTCTCTCCATTTTTCTTTAAATATTTGAATGGTTGATCTGGTATGAAACAAAGCTGACATGATGTTGCTTGGCATCAACACAGTGGAGGCCAAGGACAGAGAGACCATTGTCGGAGCAAGGGCTTGCTAAGACATCCAGAAAAGCAACCTAAACAATTTGTGATTGTCCTAACCTTCAACTCATTCATCTAGAAAATTTCCACACATTTACCCTTTCCCTTCTACCCTTGTGAAGCCAGCATTATCTTTCATTTTTATATCCATATTCTTTTCATTTAATACCTATTTCTTATGCCTTCGTAAGTCTGCAGAATATCAGCAGTACATACTAACTGCCTACAGAAGTCTTCGAGACAGCCTATTACACTGTTTAACATGCCAATTTACATACCATTAACCTTTTTACACTCTTGTCTCTCAAAGAAATACCATCACTAGCTACTGCTGCTGTAAATCATTACAGTTGAATGCCTATACTTTAGAACGAATAAAATTGATAAATAGTGATTTATAAATATTTTATGTACAGTATAGGGCCTTTCCAATTTGCACATCAGTCTGCTGGTAAGAGGGCACAATTCACATCAAGGACTTGTTACTGTTCAACATGGAGGTGTTGGTTTAATTTGCTCTCCAGTTTTCACTTATTTTCATAGTGATAAAGTGATGCTATAGTGACATATTTTATATCAAAATGTTGAGCAAGGAATGTGCTATCAACTGATGTGGATAAATTTTGAAAATTGATTTGAGAAAGTATGATTATTACAAGAAATATATTTTTTCTTTGTCTGTGAGTGAGTGAGAATATCTGGTCACACCCGATTGATTTAGTTCAATAATAGCTGCAGAAAGTGCCTTGAGGATCTAAAGTGACTAGTGAATGGTAACAGTATTTTCTGGATATACTCAAGTTTGCATTGACTTTATGTGCATGTGATTT
>CM037778.1:61503578-61553578 GCA_021229015.1 Solen grandis | reverse complement strand
CTGGACTCTACCTGGTTAAAACTGCTTAAGACAACATAATAGCTACACCGTGTGAATAGCAGTAGATTTACAACTGGGTCAACTGAAAGGTAAACACCATGTCACATGTCACCACGTCACATCCAGTTAAAGGGACATCACATGGCCAGTCAAAACAAAAACAAAAACAAACCACTGTCAAAACTGCAGAGAGCGAGCCACCCAGTAAAGCCCACAAGTATTCAACTCCCAAAAGGACACACTCAGAAGTAAGCAATGAAAGTACGGGTCCTGGGGATATGGCAGCTATTCAAATCCACTTAGATGAAATGACTTCTGAACTAAGTAAACTGAGAAGGTTTAAAAAAGAAAATAGAAAAAATCAGGCCCAATTTAAAATAAAAACATTACAGATGAACTAAACAAAACAACACAAAAGATGCAAAAACGTATAAATGAATTAAAGAGTTTAAAACAATGAACAAAAGCAAAGAAGCAGTTAAAATGGCAAACTATAATGAACAATATTCTAGAAAGAATAATATAAAGATAATGGATGTGCCAGAAAAGGGAGATGAATCTGAAAATGCCATGACAGAGAGAGTGTGTGACATCCTAAGGAACCAGGGGGCAGATGTGGAAAAGCATGAGATTGTGGCCATCCACCGCATTCCATCCAGAAGAGGAGGTGTGAGACCAGTTTTGATTAAAACTATGAATAACAGTGTGAAATCACGTGTAATGAGAAAACGGAAAGAGATGAAGAAGGCAGGATTCAAAGTGGCGGATGATGTGACACGCCTTAACACAGGGCTTATAAACAGACTCTATTCGCATGAGGAAGTAGAGAGTGCCTGGTTTTTTAATGGCTCTGTTTATGGACTTACCCACAGAAGAGAAAGAATCAAATTTGACATTTATGATGACATCTCTGAAAGGATCAGAGAATACAGATCAAAATACTGAACTGAGAAGATCTCTGTGAGTATAACTGAAGATTGTAAATAGAATTATAAAATGTTGTTAGAATAAGTTAAACAGTGTGTGTGTGTGTGTATGTGTGATTTCAATTAAACCAGGTATAGTTTACATCTTAATGTATCCTGAGTTTACTTTTTAACAAGTACTACATGTATTGAAATATTAAGCTATGGGAAAACCATATGTATATGAACATAGACATGCTTGATTTATTTTTATCTATGTAGACACATTACCTACATCCTGGTTTATAATTAAGCTTTAATCTTGTGACCCCCTTTCTAAAAATGAATTTTCGCAGATATACCTTAAGTTTAATATATATTTTTTTTAATTAAGTATCTGCACATAGAAAAAATTGTATATCTAAGTAGATGTTTAGGTACATATATTTCTGTCTAAGTATGGACGTATATTATACTTCCTGAGATGACGGATGTAAGTGCAGGATATTTTGCTATTCACGCAAAATTATCATTTATAGTTCAAAATGACATGTAATACAATGGAAATTTCATATTTATATGTGAAAAAGGAATAGATAGAGAGGAGAGAATAGCAGTAGAGAGGGAGGGAGAAGTGGGAGAAAGGGAGACAGAGGAATATTTTTTCTTCCAAAATATAAACATCTATTGATAATATGTCAAGTATTTTTCCAACAACTGGTGCTCCTGATTGTTTTATAATGTAAAAAATATTGAATTACTAAATTTAGTTCATAAAATATGCACACATGTGGGTGGGAAAGAGAGAGAGAGAGAATGAGAGAGAGAGAAAGAGAGAGTAGTAAATAAGCAGTTATAACAATGTACAAATAAACTGATATGAATTCCCTTTCTCTCCTTCATGTTTGTTTACTGATGCCACTTCACAGTAGAAATGATAGCTTTTCTGTTGAAAGAAAATATGTTGTTCGTTTGTGTTTGTATATATGCCTATATGTGTATAGTTATGTGTGCATATGTGTGTATGTATGTGGTTTACTGTATAAGTATATATAGTATATACAAATATTGGTATATGTGTATATGCTTTTATGTGTATATATGTGTGTATGTGCATATAGATGTATGTGTGTATGTGTATGTATGTGTTCGTACATATATATACATGATATGAGTATCATACAAGCAGAGTACTGTTATATTAATAAGTCCAATAAATCATGCATGAATTGTCTCAACTTTTATAAAAGCAATGTTACTGCCTTTTTACATCAAATAGTATATGGATATATATACATATTATTTGATGTTATACATGTATATGTATATGTCATATTGTTTCTTGAACATAAAAACTTTCTTGATTTGTATATGTCATATTTTTCTTGAACATAAGAACTCTCTTGATTTGCTTCAGCAGATGCACATAAGATATACTAAAAATTTATATTAATATGCAAATAGGTGAAGACTCAGAGATTGTTTATTTGTTCTATTCATTGGCATTTACAACCTTTGAATAGCATTTTTCTAATTTCTTACATGTTTTTTTTCCCTTTATTTTACAATTACAGTGTAATATACCATTAGAAATGAAAAATATATACAAATGGTTCATATTCACTGCAATTGAATATGATTACTGTACAATAATGATTTGCTTCATAGATTATTCTCTTCTTACTAAAAAAACAAATGACTAGTCTTAATATTTTCTCTTACAATTGTCGTGGTTTGAACAATAGCCGAAAAAGAATTGATATATTCAAATTATTCAAAGAAAAAAAGGTAGACATACTCTGTCTGCAAGAAACACATTTTACACAAGATATGGAAAAAATGATTTATGCAGAGTGGAATGGTTATTGCTATCATAGTCATGGAAAATCAAATGCAAGAGGAGTATCTATTCTATTCAAGAGAAACTTAGGTATTAAGGTCATAAATGAGAAAAAAGATAGCAATGGTAACTTAATCATCTTAGAATTATTATTTAATGATGTTAATTTTGTACTGGTAAATATATATGCTCCAAATAAAGATAGTCCAATGTTTTTCGAAAATTTGTTCAAAATGCTTGATAGTTTTGATACAAAAGATTCATATATTCTTGTTGGAGATTTTAACCTTGTTTTAAACCCAGAAATAGACTATAGAAATTATAAATCTGTAAATCATAATATTAAAGCAAGAAATAAATTGTTATCATATATTACAGATAGAAATTTAATAGATCCATTTAGGGAACTTAATAATACATCGCAGAAATATACATGGCGGAGACTCAACCCATTACAACAGGGAAGATTAGATTTTTTTCTTATAACCAATAATATGATGACCTATTTAAGGAACTGTATTTGAAAAGGCTTGTGGAAATTCAATAATGCCTTACTACATGATATCAACTATATAAAGTGCATTAACAAGAAAATTAATGAAATTATACAGCAATATTGTGTACCTGTTTATAATTTTGATAATATTGAACAAATTGATAAAGAGCACATAGAATTTGTGATAAATGATCAACTATTTTTAGAAACATTATTAATGGAAATCCGTGGAAAAACAATATCTTATTCAAGCTATAAAGCAAAAGAACGAAACAATAAAGAAAAAGAATTAATTGAAAAAATATTGAAATTAGAAGCAAATTTAACAGCTGAAAATGAAAACAAACTTTTATGTTTACAAAATGAGCTTTATGAATTAAGAAATATAAAAAATAGAGGTTCACTTATAAGATCAAGAGCACGGTGGATTGAACATGGAGAGAAAGTCACTAGTTATTTCTGTAATCTTGAAAAAATATATAATGAAAATAGAACATTAACATTTATTGAAAAAGAGGATGGTACAATTATATCTGATAGTAAAAACATTCTGCAAGAAGCTCAATTCTTTTATGAACATTTATATAGTCAGTCAAACACAAAAGACTCTAATATACAAAAAGAAATGGAAGGATTAGATGCTAGGAAACTAGATAGTGATGAGGCTGAGATGCTAGAGGGTTTTTTAACATATAAAGAGGTATCTGATACACTAAAAAGTATGAAAAATGATAAAAGTCCTGGACCTGATGGTTTCAGTTCAAATTTTTTTAAGGTTTTCTGGAAGAAACTTGGATATTTTGTAGTTAGAGCTTTAAATGATGCTTTTAAATCAAACTCTTTCTCGAGAAATATTAAGATGGGTATCATTACATGTATACCTAAGGATAACAAGCCAAAGCATTTTTTAAAAAACTTAAGGCCAATAACTCTTTTGAATGTATTATATAAAATTGCATCGGGCACAATCGCTAATAGGTTTAAAAAAGTATTAAGTTCACTTATATCTACAGATCAAACGGGCTTTATTAAAGGTCGATTCATAGGTGACAACACACGACTGCTGTATGATGTAATGAAATATACTGAAGATAATAATATACCAGGATTAGTAATGTTGATTGATTTTGAAAAAGCCTTTGATTCAGTTTCTTTTAAATTCATTGAACAAACCCTAACATTCTTTAATTTTGGCGATTCTTTTCGGAAATGGATTAGGATGTTTTTATATAATACTGAAACAAGTGTTCAAATAAATGGTTTTTTGTCTGAATTCTTTAAAGTAAATAGAGGATGCAGGCAAGGAGATCCTATCTCATCATATATCTTTATTCTTTGTGCTGAAATTTTAGCCATTAAGATAAGAAATAGTAAAAATATTAAAGGAATAAAGATTGATGGAAATGAATATAAACTTTCACAATTTGCAGACGACACATATTTGTTATTAGATGGTACAGAAAATACTTTAAATTCAGCTTTAGACTTACTTAATGAATTTTTTCTGTTGTCTGGATTACGAGCAAATTACGATAAAACAAAAGTAGTTTGGATTGGTTCATTAAAATATAGTGCACATTCAATAAAAACAAGATGGAAATTAAATTGGGGAGATACACAATTCAAATTATTAGGATTGCTATTTGATGTTGATTTGTCTAAGATGGAAACTTTAAACTTTAATTCTAAATTGTTGAGAATTAAAACATACATTAGTAATTGGAAAAAAAGAAAGTTGACCCCAATAGGAAAAATTACTGTTATCAAGGCTCTTTTGCTTCCACTGTTGACACATTTGTTTATTAGTTTACCTACACCAAGCACAGACTTCTTTAAGACATTAAATAATATATTATATGATTTCATATGGGATGGAAAATGTAAAAAAAATTGTAGTGACAGTCCTAGTAAATGTTATATATTGTTAAGATCTTTGTTTGATATAGACAACTGTTTAACTTGGGGAAGTTATATTGTGTAAACATTATAGACAAAATTTCAAATAAATTTTGGATTGATGTTGTCACATCATATATGTACTATATGGACAAAGTGTGTATTGATGATATATACAAATTTTTACATATGCCATTATTCTATAATGATTGTTTATTTAATATTAAGAATCATGTCTTTTTACCCAAACTCTATAATCGAGGTTCAGATTCGTTAAAGATTTAATTGATATAAATGGAAATTTTTTTAAACTTAAATAATATTACAGAAACAAAAATAAATTACATGAACTTTTATAGTTTAAAATCTGCTATATTCAACTATGCCAAGAAAAAGAAAATACAACTTAATAATTTTCCTGTTATTCTGTTTCAGAATCCCCAAAACAATGTGTACATAAATCCTATTATTACTTGTACTGATATGAACAAGTATGTTTACAATGAATTGTCAAAAAATACAGAAATTCCTACCAGTAAAATTAAATGGATTGAAAAGTTACATAAATTAGATATAAACTGGGAAGCTATTTACACTTACACCTTTAAATGTACCAAAGATACTTACTTACAGTGGTTGCAAACAAGAATAATTCATAGAATACTAGGTACAAATTCCCTTCTTTATAAAATGAAAATAAAAAGAGATAATGTATGTACTTTTTGTAAAAGTGAGGAAGAGACAATTATCCATCTTTTTTGGGAATGTGAAAAAAAAAAAATAATAGAATATTTGATTGATAAAATAAAAGATTTTGAACCATCAATAAACATTGACAGTTCTTTTGTGATATTAGGATCTGGAGAAACAGACAACAAATATGATTTAGTGTTTTTACTCATGAAAAAATTTATTTACTTAAGTAAGATGAAAAATGTGATACCAACCATTTATAGCTTTAAACAAGTCTTAAAATTAGAAATAGAGATTTTTAAAAGTTCTAAGTACACCGAAGATGCAAGTCTAGGATGGACAATTGTAAGCTCAGTTTTATGTAATCATGTTTAATTGATATAAGTGATTTTATATAACACAGATAGCAATCTTTATTGCTTGTATGTCACACTAGATTTATGTTTACATATATATAAATATGAAGGGAAACATGTAAATCTACTTCTCTTTTTTTCTTCTTCTTCTTTATTCAATATTTTATTCATATGTCCATTTTCTATAATGCTGGAGTTGACATTTTTATTATTGTAAATGCATATAAAATATTGTAAGGTGGTCAGTGGGATGGATCCCCGACCCACTGCTATCTATGTTACGGGGACAATAAATGTTAAACTCAAAAAAAAAAAAAAAAAAAAAAAAAAAAAAAAAAAAAAAAAAAAAAAAAGATATCAAAATGAATAAAAAGTGAAATATTAAAGATTGGACATTTACTTTTAAATAAATCAGGATAATGTAAATTGGCTCTCTAATGATTTTAAATAAAAAAAGTTATAATGCCATGGGCAAGTTGACCAACTTTACAGCTTTTAACTCTTGTTACCAGGCTACTAGTATCCATCTAGCGATCTCCCTGTAAAGTCTTCCACTCCGTTAATTTGACAGCCCACATTATGGCGTTACGGAACTATACCACCCTCACAGGTACCTAATAACACTTGGGTGATGTGAAACAATGTGGGGTTAATTTCTTGCTCAATGAAATTAGCAGTCCCTGGCAGGACTTAAATCCTGGACCTCTCCATCTTGAAGCGCATGTCCTACCACTTATAACAAGTAACTGGTGTTGCAGGCAACACATGAGTCCCCTACCAGTGAGGTACATAATTTTCCCATTACCAAAGTAACCAAAATTTTGGTCAGAAAAAAAAAAAAAAAAAAAAAAAAAAAAAAAAAAAAAAAAAAAAAAAAAAAAACACTGCATAAGGTGTTAATGCTTGTTGGTAAAGGGCAACCACTATCATTATAACTTTAAAGGGAGCATAATTTCTAAAAGTGTCACTTTTAGGATAATGTCCCTTGTCTTACAACTGCCTCTTGTCATGATAAACAAGCATTCAAAGTTTCATATTTATACCTTTAAAATTGTTTGAGTAATGGGCTACATTTAAGTTATTACACGACGAAGACAACAATGACAATGCCATAGCAATCATGATAGCTTGACCTTTTCTTAAGAAAAAAAAAAAAAAAAAAAAAAAAAAAAAAAAAAAAAAAAAAAAAAAGCTAAAAATGACGTGTATAATCTCCATACTGCCATCTATCCATATTTTAAGTTTCATAGCACTAAGTAAAACTTAAATACTTAAGGGCACAAATCATTAGTCATGTTTCACTAATAAAACTACTAATAATGTTTTGTCTGGACCACACAAGGTGGGCGTGTCTATACTGACCTGTACTCTGGGCAATACTCTTCATCAGGACCATGTCCCCGATTCCCAGCTCCACTCCCTCGTATGCTGGGGCCAGCTTGTTGAGGCACAAGTAAACACAGGGTAACAGCTCATCGGGGGACAGCACAATCACAGAGCGGAAAAAATTGCTTAATATCTCAATTATCTTTAACCTGGAAAAACAACAACCCATAAATGAATAGATATTGAAATATTAAATTGTTAACTATAAGCTGTTACAGAGAGAATATTACAATTTTCTTTTTCAAATTCAGCCCAGAAATAGAACTATCACTGCAGATGATGAGTGCCATCAAGAATCAGCCTAGACTCATAAAACCAAGTTTTCAAGTGTTGCCCCAGGAAAGCAAAACTATTTTTAGTAACAGTGACCTTGACTCTACCGATCTAAAAATCAATCTCAATTAGGTATCTTTCTCATAAAAGTGATCATCATAACTCACTCCTGAAAGATTTATTTTTATTATGGAAATGAAAAATCTATTTTTAGTAACAGTGACCTTGACCCAATTATCTAATAATAAATCCCAATCTTCCTCTTCCTATCAACCTACTTAGTATAAAAAATTCATTTTTATTCTTACTGGAGATATTTGACGGAAACATTCTGTTTATGCCAACCCAATGACATACCCCATTCTAATAACCAGGATTTTTCATTGAAAACCTGGTTCAAAATTTTGAATTTTATGTAAAATGGCACAGGACAAGACAATACATATAATTTCTACAAAGCCCCAACTTCCCTCTGTGAAGCGGAAGTATAACAACTGGATTAACTGCTTACTTCGTATAGACTCATTTTCAGGCATTGGCAAACATAGAAGACCCAGACCAGCCAGCTCCTGAGAGGAGCAGTCTGATCAGGAACACCTCAGTTTGCTCAAACAATATTGTAGTTCTGATTCTACACAGTCTGCATGGCAAAGAAAAATCCATTGTTGCATATACCATTTAAAATTCAGTAACTTAATATTCATCAAGTCATAATTTTGTACATAAATATTAATGTGGTAAGGGTTAAGCTGCTAAACTCTGTTGTTCATCCCAGTTTCAATTATGGTTGATTCTTTAGTTTAAATCATAAATCATCTTTTCCCATTTAACAGAGAGCTTAAAATCATAAATCATCTCTTCCCATTTAATAGACATTAAAATGATCAGTCAGTAGACATACTGGGAGCCTCCCTCACAGCTGTCGTTATCCTAATTTCTTGTCTTGTCCTTACACTATCAAATGACAGAAAAATGCAGGAATTTATGACAGAAATATCTGAGAAATTAGAAAAGGATGTTTTCATTATGCATTAATCAAACAAGGGCCTCAAATATTTGAGATAAAAATGTGTACCTCACATGATTTATGTCAACAAATCAGGGTTTGCTTCAAAACAACTGATTCTAATCAAACTAATCACAGCATTTTTGCTGTTATTCTTTTGTTTGACAAAAACATTACATTGACATACTCATAATACATCTTCCTATAAAATCTTCCCGAATGAAATACTTTGGAAGATATAGGTGACACAAGGTTTTCTGCACATTCAAAGTAAAAGGCCCATAACTCTGTACCTGGATGATTACTGAGTTAGAACCCCTATCACACATGGTCACTTGCTGTAAACTTTCCCATAAAATTTCAAGACACCAAATGAAATACTTTGGGAGATATACGCAACAAACCAGATTTAAAGATGAACAGACAACCCTGGCAAATCCAAAGATCTCTCCCATTTATTTAGTAAGGCCTCTCATTTTCTAAAAATATATCCACAAATATACACACAAGTAGAACAGATAAATTGTGTATTTGTGTAATTACTCGATTTAAATCGACAAATACCCAATTATTTTCAAATTGATGAGTAACAAAACTCAATTAAAATCTGGAAGATTCAATTAGTCTCGACATTAATTATCCAGTGCTACTACTGCTTAAATTTAATGACCCACTCTTATCAGAACATTTTCTAGCTTTCTTAATTGAGCAACCCTCAGATTTTTTAAAACTATAGCATATACCTGCTTGCTGTTACATTTACTTCATACAGACTGGCAAACAGAGCAGACCCATATAGGAGCTGTCTGATCAGGGTCTCCTCTGTTTGCTCATACAATATTGTAGCTAAAATTCTATACTGCCTGCAGAGCAAAGAAAATCCATTGTTTTATATATTATTTAAAGTTCAGTTAATTAATATTCATCATATATCATAAATGTGTACATTAACCCTTTCCCTCATATAGACTCATTTTGACACACTCAGTAGGTACCACATAAAGCCTGATCTGCAGAAAACCACAGTTAAACCTTACCAAATTTAATTACAAAATCCTCATTTCCAGACCACCGAGGAGCAGCGAACAGCATAAAACCTGATCAGCCTGCGAGTTACTCGCAGGCTGATCTGGTTTTATGCTGTTCGCATAGGTCTTTTCATGGTATCCTCTATGAGGGAAAGGGTTAAGACATATGGAATTATCTATGAGGTTATTTGAAGGAAAATAATCAACAAGGACTTAAAAAGAATCAGATTTTTATGATCAATAAATATTCATTCAATTCCAAGCTTAATACACAACCAAATCAAGACCTACAGGTCACAATTGTCAATAATTCTTAATATTTCGCGACAGCATTTCCACCGAGCACATGTACCGTCCTTTCAAGATATTTCCAAACCAAAGCTTACTGTGACAGTGGGTTGTCTATGGAAACACGACAAGCAGCCGTGGCTGTCATTACCGACCTAATTGCTCTCTAACAGCCTGGACACTTCCGTGGGCTTCAAGACAATTATAATTGCTCAGATGTTAACTGCTGCCCCTGATTACTGCTTGGATCATGTTTACCAAACACTTGAATTGTGTGACCAAGTGTCAGCAAGTGTATTAACCTTCTTAATTAACATCTTCAGGTTTCTCCTCCGTTGCAGTGCTATATGCTTAAGAGATCTTGAAAGTGATGATTGCTATATTTTTTTCCTTCTCTTGCTGGATTTTATATCCCCCTAATATAAAAACAAGAAGGCCATGGAGGCCCTGGAGTCACTCACCTGAGAACCAGGTATTAGTAGGAGGAAAAGAAAAAGCAAATATCTTATGATATTATGGAAAATGGACTCTGCCCCCTGCCAGCCATATTTATATTCCAAATAATTTTAACAGTAATGATAGAGAGTGACCCAAGGAACATCTGTGCAAAAAATTATTGAAATCTGGCGAGTACGTTTGGAAAAGAAGATATTTCAAATCTGTTCAAAATAAGGGAAACAGGCTCAGCCCTTTAGTGGCCATGTTTTTTGACGGATCCTTTTAATTTTTACAATCTTGGCAGCAAAATCACCCATGAATAATCTGTGCCAAAAATCTTTGAAATCCATTAAATACTTTTGGACAAGAAGATTTTTCAAATTTGCACTATATATACATAAGGAAAATGGGCTCCACACCTGGCGACTATGTTTTTTGTCCGATTTTAATAATTTTTGCAATTTTGGTAGACACTGACATAAGGAACATCTGTGCACTGGATTTAATTCTTTGAATAACTTTGGAAAAGGACAACCCAAGAAACAGTCTTGTAAAGTTTTATGAAAATTGGCCCAGTAGTTTAGGAGATGTTTAAGTAAAATGTTGATGACGGACAACTGACGGCAGACGCTGGACATTCATCAGTCACAATAGCTCACCTTGAGCTCAGGTGAGACAAAAAATCAGTTACCAGGAAACATATCCTGTTTGGTATATCAATCACTGTTTCAAAAGAAATGAAACAAAGACCTCCTTCTCCAAATTTGAACACAATAACCACAGGGGCTGGTCTACAATGAACACAACACAGAAAAACATTCACATTTACTGATTGGTACTTTCTACCCACCCCCTTCCACCTCAGAAAAGCATTTATTTTGTGGATAGCAAACAAATGCCACATTTCTTTACCACATTACCTCCCACATAGCCAGGTCTAAGAAATCTTCAGCTCTCTCTCTGCTGATTGGCTCTCTTGGCATTAAAAGGACAGTGTTTTACAAATCAATTTAAATTCATACACTCATGGAATATATTGGATATAAAAATGTTAAAATTAAATCACCTTGAGATGAGATATATTCCAATTCCACTCAAAACTTTTTTTTTGTAGACTTATATCACCCACACTGTGGGATATGGATTTTACCTCACTGATAGAACCCAGTATTTTATCTGTTAGCATAACCCTCCCCACCCCCCACCAGCTATAGACATCTTTTGTGTGTAACAAACCAATAACATGTAATACTGAATTAGAATTAATTCTACAAAGGAGCACTTCACTGGGGTTGTTTGCATAAACAATATTCTCCCTAATTGCCCAATCAGACAAGGAAATGGTCGGTCAGGGCCACTTAACATGCCATATTAGGCGGCTGTCCTTACCTGGCGGACACATTCTCGATAGCTTCAAACGTCTTGGCCAGCGCAAGGTAGGGCACTCTGAAAAGGGAAAGGAAGAATAGAACAGAGATGCTAATTACACTTATACTTACATATTGTGAACGTAAGCACATTTAGGGCTTGAAATACATAGTTCAGTTCCCAAATCTGAAATAAAAACATGCATCATAGATAACTACCTTATCAAATGTTTCAGCAAATTATTTTTTGTTCACATTTTCTCTTACTTAGCAAGGCATACATAGGTGTATATTTTATACAACTTTAATATAAGGTTTATTTGATCCAACTTTAACCCTTTATAGGATAGGAGCTGTCTGATATGGGTCTGTTCTTACTGCTAAGTGCGTAAAAATGAGTCTATATGAAGTAAAGGGATAAACTATATTATCTTTAACCCTTTCCCTCATATAGACTCATTTTGACCCTTTCCCTCATATAGACTCATTTTGACGCACTCAATAGGTACCACGCCTGATCTGCAGAAAACCACAGTTAAACCTTACCAAATTTAATTATAAAGTCCTCATTTCCAGACCACTTAGGAGCAGCGAACAGCATAAAACCTGATCAGCCTGCGAGTTACTCTATGAAGGAAAGGGTTAACTCTAAATCACAGAGATATTTTCCCAATTTACTTCTCCTGATGCATTTTTCAAGAAAACACCCATACTTCCTCATTACTGTATTATTTTGTGTTATAATCCTTAATAATTTACAACTTGGCGAATGACACACAATTGTCTTTAACCCTTTACCTCATGAATATTCATTTACAAATTTATGACTTGAATATTAATTGATTTGTCTTTGCCACATACTATTCTGTAGAAACTGAACCACAATGGAGCTAGGAGCTGTCTGATCTGGGTTTGCTCTGTCGGTGAATGAAGTAAGGGTTAACCTAATATACAACAAGGGTGCCATGGTCCAGAGGTAACTTACCCTACTTCAGATCTAAAGGCTGTGTGTTTGAACCACACTGTTGGCATGGATTTTTTTATGACCTCCCTAGACACAAAGTACTGGTCCAACTCAGGAACCATCAAGAGGGAATAGGCATGTCACTGTGGAGCACACCCAGTCACATTGCCAGTTACATGCTTGATCAGAAATGGATTTCCATTTGAACACAAATTTAGGGTCCATGTTCAGATAAAATAATTGACTGCAAAATTACAGCCATTTGCAAAACCACCTTTGTCAACTAATTCAGCCATACAAGAAAGATTTAGGTCCAATGTTGGACTGTAATTATTGACTTTCCGTTTTCTGCTCTATACTTTTCATAATGGTGAGACTTACTTCTCTTTATGCTTCCAGCTGGCATCATCTATCGGGTGGTACTTTGTCTTTGTTGGGTTGTACCCGTCTTTTTCATCCTCCGTCTTCTTCCCCATCATGTTTGCAAATGGATTCACCGCACTGAAAATACAAGAGAAAAACAGCATAAAACATGCCATCAACAATTATTCTATCATTGTAGATTTTCCAGTCATGTTCAGTATATAACCATCAACCTCCATGCCAGATTCAGAACAGGGGTTTTCTTAAGTGGACGCCCGCTTGCCCGTGTCGGGTTAAAATCACCATGGGCAAGTGATTTTTCCAAGGAGATAGCCCGTAGGAGAAGTTAATTTTCGTAAATGAATTTTTATTTTTTTTATATATATATATATATATTTTATTTTCTACATTATATAGGGGGTGAGTTGCTTGCAAATTGTGTTTGATACATGTTAACTAAAATTCATCTTAATACTACACATATTTAGTTTTAAACATTAACAAACACTAACTAACTTAAAGATTGGACAAGCTGTTTTCACTGGGGGCAAGTAGATGTTCAAAGTAACTTGCCCCCTGGGCAAGTGAAAGTCAAATCCTTAAGGAAACCTCTGCAGAACAATCAAATCTTGATATCAACAACTCATGATACAAACCATGTTTTACACAATCTAATTATGACAACACTGACTATGATATAATCAAATTATCTAGCTCATTCTAATGAAATGTCACTTGACAACAGTATCCCTACGACTTTGTTTTTAACTGATTTGTCCTGACCCAGGTCAGAGGTCACCGAAGTTGAAAATTACCAGATCACATGGTGGCCTACATACATGGACTAGAGACAACTAGAACTATCACTGAAGGTGATTCATACCCCCACCCCCATCTTTGACACAGGATGTATTCACATGACACATAAAACGAATGTTCACACATAGGATTTGGGCTTATAAGCATACCAAAAAAAAAATATTATCACTAAAGGTGATCAATACCCACACTGGAAGTCTGTCATGTGTAGGAATACAGTTTCAAAAGTTTGCGTGAGTGAAAGACTACATGTATGTAAGGTTTAAAGTTAGTGTGAGCAATGGTTCAAAAGTTTTGGACAATGCTAAAAAGTTTTGACAGACAGACAGATAGACAGAGAGACACACATACAGACACACAGAAGAAAACAATTTGCCCCCAAGATCTGTAGCTGAGGAGAATAAAAATGCAGTCTAATTATGGTTCACATCCATATTTATTGTTTGCAAAAACCTGTCTTTAAGAATTTACATTGTGGTTTTCTTATGCACTGCACTTCCTCTCATCAAGATCAATCTACATATGAAGTTTCATCAACCTAGCTACTTTAGTATTGGAGTTATGGTCCGGACAAAATCAAAAGATTAAAAATGACAAAGGGCAATAACTCCTTTCAAAATACATGCAGAGTTATGGTTCTTAGGCACTGCACTTCCTCTCATGAAGGTCTATCTACATATGAGGTCTATCTACATATGAAGTTTGATCAACATAAGTACAGTAGTTTTGGAGAAATGCTCCGGACAAAATCAAAAGAAAAAATTAACAAGGGAATAACTCCTTTAAAAAACATGTAGAGTTATGGTTCTTATGCACTGCACTTCCTCTCATCAAGATCAATCTACATATGAAGTTTCATCAACCTAGCTACTTTAGTATTGGAGTTATGCTCCGGACAAAATCAAAAGATTAAAAATGACAAAAGGGCAATAATTCCTTTCAAAATACATGCAGAGTTATGGTTCTTGTGCACTGCACTTCCTGTCATCAAGATCAATCTACATATGAAGTTTCATCAACCTAGCTACTTTAGTATTGGAGTTATGGTCCGGACAAAATCAAAAGATTAAAAATAACAAAGGGCAATTACTCCTTTTAAAATACATGCAGAGTTATGGTTCTTATGCACTGCACTTCCTCTCATCAAGGTCTATCTACCTATGAAGTTTCATCAACATAGGTACAGTAGTTTTGGAGAAATGCTCCGGACAAATATTTGTAGACCAACAGCCGGACCGACAGGGTGACTCCTATATACCCCCCCAAATTTCATTTGTGGGGGTATAAAAAAGTGCTTAGGACTAAAAAGAAATGCTTATTGTAATCTAATGTAACCTTTTCATATGATGCTTTCAGCCCCTTTTAACCCTTTCCCTCATATAGACTCATTTTGACACACTCAATAGGTATCACATAAAGCCTGATCTGCAGAAAACACTGTGCAACCTTACCAAATTTAATTACAAAATCCTTATTTCCAGACCACTGAGGAGCAGCGAACAGCATAAAACCTGATCAGCCTGCGAGTTACTCGCAGGCTGATCTGGTTTTATGCTGTTCGCATAGGTCTTTTCATGGTGTCCTCTATGAGGGAAAGGGTTCAGTTGTGTGTGACGTCAGTCACACCAACTATAGTACTACGTTTTCAATCAGGTTCTCCTAGATTTAAAACCAAATAACCTTTCAATAGTGTAATTATGATCAAACAATTGTATATATCTCTACGACATAAGTATACTAGAATGAAGCAAATATGCTGGAAAATCAATGCTGTGTCAAAAATAAATACTTACAGGCTACAAAAATCGCCTGTGACATGAAAACATTTTGGACTTATTTTTCTATACTGTTGTAACTGCAAATCGAATGATGTAATTTTTTTTATCAAGTGATCACTTTACCATGTGCATGAATATAGTTTGTTTCGATGCAATAAATTTGATAGTAAATGTGCAACGTTCGGTTATTTTAGGCTGTTACAAAAACACATGTGAAGTCCAAAACAAATCATTGAAACATACTAACAAGAGCTGTCAGAGGACAGCACGCTCGACTATTCAAAATGCTTGTTGGTAAATAAAATAAAATCTTTTTCAATTCTTGCCCTTCATATACCCTGTATATAATAATAGTAACAAGAGGGCCAAGATGGCCCTAAAGACGCTCACCTGAGGACATTTGTGCTGACCAAGTTTGAGGAAGATTGAATCAAAATTGTGGCCTCCAGTGTGTAAACAAGGTTTTTCTAAGATTTGACCTACTGACCTACTTTTGGATCCAACCTGAACCCATTTTAGAACTGGTTCAAGATATCACCAAGACAAACATTCTGACCAAGTTCGAGGAAGATTGAATCAAAATTGTAGCCTCTAATGTGTAAACAAGATTTTTCTAAGATTTGACCTACTGACCTACTTTTCAATCGCTTTTTAGGTCTATTAGATTAATGATCTTCGATAATTCGTTGAAATTTCTGAATAGAATCGTATACCTACCAAACTGAAACCGGAAATGGAGGGCTGAATAGTTTCCTAATTTTTCATTGGTTAATAATATTATAACCTAAAACGACCGAATGTGATTTTATTACCAACAATACGATTACCTGTACTTTCATATCTTTCTTAAAGAAAACTTTTATTTAATATACAATTGACACAATATATTCTCTTATTTTTTATCTTTTGATACTGATTTTAATATAAAACATATATCAAGTATGTAATTTAAAGTAAAAAGTGATTCAATCAAGGGCCAAATTTTAACCATTATCTTGTCATAATCTCTCAAACTAGTAATATTGCAAAATATTTTTTTATGATTGGTCTATATGAATTATGTGGGTACGGACCAATAGACAATATTTCACATAAATCTATAGATTAAGCTCTAGGTCTTTTCCTATGTAACTCTATGTGAAACAAGTGACCACTGGTGCGGGGTCATTTATCACTGTAAGGCTATGATTTGAACAATCTTGGTAATGAACCATTAGATGATGCTACATACCAAATATCTAAGCTCTGGGCCTTATGGATTTACAGAAGAAGATTTTTTAAGATTTTCCTATATAACTCTATGTAAAACAAGTGACCCCTGGTGCAGGGGCATTTATCACCATAGGGCTATGATTTGAACAATCTTGGTAATGAACCATTAGATGATGCTACATACCAAATATCTAAGCTCTGGGCCTTATGGATTCACAGAAGAAGATTTTTTAAGATTTTCCTATATAACTCTATGTAAAACAAGTGACCCCTGTTGCGGGGGCATTTATCACCATAGGGCTATGATTTGAACAATCTTGGTAATGAACCATTAGATGATGCTACATACCAAATATCTAAGCTCTAGGCCATAGGATTTATAGAAGAAGATTTTTAAAGATTTTCCTATATAACTCTATGTAAAACAAACCCCTGGTGCGGGGGCATTTATCACCATAGGGCTTTGATTTGTACAATCTTGGTAATGGCCCACAAGATGATGCTACATACCAAATATCTAAGCTCTAGGCCTTGCAGTTTTGCAGGAGAAGATTTTCAAAGATTGAGTTTTTAAAATCTATTTTTAGCTCCTGTGACCTACTTTTTCAACCAATCTGAATAATTTGTACAACTTTGATAGAGGGCATCATAAGGATGATTCCTGTGAAGTTTGGTCAAAATCCCTTCAGCGGTTCAGGAGGAGATGTTGTTTAAAGCAAATTGTTGACGACGGACGGACGCACGCACGGACGACGGACAAAAGGTGATCACAATAGCTCACCTTGAGCACTTCGTGCTCAGGTGAGCTAAAAATGATATACCTTGATAGTCTAATACCCTTAAGTAGGTTTATGAAATCTAAAATCATTCCCATGCCTAGTTACTGTGACATAAGCATAATAATACTGATCATGCAAAACTTTAACCAAGTTTCCAAGTTAGAAAAGGGCCATAATTTGTATAAAATTCAGTCCAAGACTTATCCTCCTTGGTTTTCTGATGCCCCCTCTTAAACTTTCTAGCCAATACCAAACACAATTTCTGAGATATAAGCTGGATAAAAGCTTGCATACAAAACTTTAACCAAAAAGTCCAAGTCAAAAAGTGGCCCTTATCTGCATTATATTCATTCAAAAACTATCTGCATTTATGATACCCCTTAACATATTAAAGTTTCAAATCAAACCCAAGCCTGCTTACTGAAATATAAGCATGAAAGTACCTTGCATGTAAAACTTTCAACCAAATTTTTTAAGTTAAACAAGAGGGCCATGGTGGCCCTGGATTGCTTACCTCAGTATAGGGTTACCCAAGGAACATCAGTCTATATTGAAACATTTTGAAATCTGGCCAGTAGTTTTGAAGTAGATGATCCCTGCAAAGTTTTATCAAATTCTGCCCAGCAGTTTCAGAGGAAATGTCGTTTAAAGATTTCACTATATACATATAAGGCAAATTAGCCCCATCCCTGGCGGCCATTTTTTTATGGATTGGAATAATTTCAGCAACTTTTGTGAGGCTTCACCCAAGGATCATCCCTGCCAAATATAATCAAATTCTGTCCAGCGTTTTCAGGAGATATTTAATATTCCACTATATACATATCAGGCAAAATAGCCCGCCCATGGTGGGCATGTTTTTTTATAGATCGAAATAATTTCAGCAACTTTTGTGAAGCTTCACCTAAGGATCATCCCTGTCAAATATAATCAAATTCTGCCCAGCAGTTTCAGAGGAGATGTCATTTAAAGATTTCACTATACATATATAAGGCAAATATGCCCCGCCCATGGCGACCATGTTTTTTATGAATCGGAATAATTTTAGCAACTTTTGTGAAGGTTCACTCAAGGATCATCCCTGCCAAATTTAATCAAATTCTGCCATGCAGTTTCAGAGCAGATGTCATTTAGAGATTTCACTATACATATATAAGGCAAATATGCCCATCCCATGGCGACCATGTTTTTTATAGATCGGAATAATTTTAGCAGGTTCACCCAAGGATCATCCCTGCCAAATTTAATCAAATTCTGCCAAGCAGTTTCAGAGATGTCATTTAGAGATTTCACAATACATATAAGGCAAATTAGCCCCGCCCCTGGAGGCCATGTTATTTTTATGGATCGGAATACTTTTAGCAACTTTTGTGAAGCTTTACCCAAGAATCATCCATGCCAAATTTAATCAAATTCTGCCCAGTGGTTTTAGAGGAGATGTCGTTTAAAGAAAATTGTTGACGACGAACGACGCAGGGCGATAACAAAAACTCACCTTGAGCACTTTGTGCTTAGGTGAGCTAAAGAGGGGCCACAATTTTTAATATATTCCATCAAGAGTTATCTACCTTGGTTGTCTGATGCCCCTTAACATATTCATAACATTTCAAGTCAATACCATGAATGGTTATTGAGATATAAGCTGTTAGTAGCTTGCATGCAAAGCTTTAACCAAATTTTCTATTGCATGCAAAATTTTAACCAAAATTTCTAAGTTAAAAAGGGGCCATAACTTACATCAAATTTAGTCAAGAGTTATCCACCTTTGTTGTCTGATGCCCCTGAACATATTCATAAACTTTCAAGTCACTATCATAATTGGTTATTGAGATATAAGGTTGATAGTAACTTGCATGCAAAACTTTAACCAAAAGCTGCAACGCCAACGCCAACACAAGGGCGACTACAATAGCTCCCATATTCTTCGAATAGTCAAGCTAAAAATCACATAAAAAAAATTGACCTAAGCCTGTAAATCTATCTAAAATGGATTCAGAGCCTCTGACCTAGCTGTGCAGAAAATTTGCATAATTACTTCAATCTTTAAATAGAAGCTGCTGTAGATAGGGTATTGCATGAATACAAATCAAAGCTCTGATAGCACAGGAGAGCAGGAATGCCGCATTTCTTTTGTTTATCAAAGTAAATTTAATTATTGGTGATCGACTTGCAGCTCTTCAAGAACTCTTTCATTTGAGACACACACAACTTCAGTGCCTTCAATGCTTTGATTTCAGTTGCTGGAGAAGCAATGCATACCTTATCGTAAGAAATATTTGCACCACACTTTGGCAATTGGGAATTCTACAAGGCTCACATTTTAAAAACATTTCGGATATTTTACTAAAAAAAAAGAATTTTCTTTGTAGTACGAGAAAAATCCATGCTTTTATCTTTAGGGAATGGGATCCATTTACAACCACGAATTTGCCACAAAAAAAAAATGCCATATATATTTACTGACTATAACTAAAAACCATTTTCCTTCCTTACAAACTTTACAATGTTACCTTGGTATTTCAAGGGTACTGATGAGCAACAAACAGTATAAAACCTGATCAGTTTGGTAGCTACTCACAGGCTTAACCTTTTAACTCATGAATGTTCAGGCACAAACTTAGGACTTGTTGAATATTTAATTACAGAACTTCAAAAAGTTTGAATTAAAAAACAATGGACTTTTATTTGCCATTCAATCTGTTGAATCTGAATTACAATGTTGTATGAGCAAACAGAGGCGACACTGATCAGAGAGCTCCAGGAAGGAGCTGTCTGATTTGGGTTTGCTCTGTTTGCCAATGCATCAAAACATGTTTAATGAGGTAAAGGACTGACTCCTTATATGCTGGTCACATTTTTGTGCCTTAACATAAAGGCTTTCTCCTTTGATTAAAACTATTGGGGGGGGGGGGGGGGGGGGGGGGGGGTTTCATGTGGCACAAACAGAACAACACTATAGTAACACAACAGTACCGGGGACTCTATAGTTACACAACAGTACTGGGGACTCTATAGTAACACAACAGTACTGGGGATTCTATAGTAACACAACTACTGGGGATTCTATATTAACACAACAGTACTGAACTTAGTTTTGATTCTGAGTTTCTTGGATTGCAAACTAAGCATATGACAACATAATTATCAGGAGTCAATTTTACAATTTACAAAACTGAAGGTGATTAATACCCCCGCAAAATACTTTAATGCAGGAGAAGCCAGACTTCAGGCAGAGCATAGATAAGAACCTGTATACATAGTATATTGGTTGTGATAGTAATAAGTAAGTAAAGTTTTTATTTAAAGTTGATAGAGAGTCAATAATGGTTGTTTGTCACAGTAGTTTAAAAATATAAGGTTACAGTTCTTGGACATTGCACTTCTCCTAGTCGCCATCTGTTTACATTTTAAGTTTCAAGTATATACCAGGTATAATATTCGAGTTATGTTCAGGACAAGAAAAACAAGGAAAAGTAACAAAGGGAAATAACTATGTAATTACTCTAGATAGAGTTATGGTTCTTGTGCACTGCACTTCCTCATATTGTGGTTGACCATTGTATGAAATTGTTTTGAAATTCAACCAGTAGTTTAAAAGTTATACTCTGGACAAGGAAAAAATACAAAGGGCAATAACTCTGTAATTACTCTAGATAGAGTTATGGTCTTGTGCACTGCACTTCCTCTCATTGGACAAGGAAAAAATACAAAGGGCAATAACTCTGTAATTACTCTAGATAGAGTTATGGCTCTTGTGCACTGCACTTCCTCTATTGTGGTTGACCATTGTATGAAATTGTTTTGAAATCAAACGTACTTTTCAAGTTATGCTCCGGAAAGGAAAAACAAAGGGAAATAACTCTGTAATTACTTAGATAGAGTTCTTGTGCTTTTCAAGTTATGCTCCGGACAAGGAAAAGTAACAAAGGGCAATAACTCTGTAATAAGTCAAGATGGAGTTATGGTTCTTGTGCACTGCACTTCCTCTCCATGTGCTTGATCATTGCATGAAGTTGTATTGAATTCCAACATGTGGTTTTAAAGTTATGGTCCGGACAAGGAAAATGCAACGGACCGCTGGACCGACCGACCGACCGACCAACCAACCAACCGACCGACCACCGGGTGACTCCTATATACCCCCCCAAACTTTGTTTCGGGGGTATAATAACAGTGTGAGTCATAGACTGTTGAACTGCATTATATTGACACTCTCATTATATCAAAGTGCATTATAGAACTACACAGTATTGTTACACAAACTGTATTGAAAAAGTTCTCAGTTTAATGGTAAACAAGGGTCAGGACTGCCACAAAAAACGCCCATCATGGTATGGGGACTCTCAGAAATAGCTCAGAGAAACAAGCTACTGTCCATAAATAAGCAAAATAATTCCAAAATCCCATTAGTTAATGATGTTAATCATAAAAAAAAATTGATACATTTCTATTAATTAACTGCAAGATCTGACAACACCTCATAGGGTCTAAGGACTAGGGACAAGCAAATTTTCAAGTATGTTGTGTACATCAAGGGCCATAACTTCAAAGTCATTCACATGAGAATGCTGGATATCGAACTCAGCCAAGATATTATGGCAATGCACATGTGTGGAAAGTTTGAAGAGGATTGGGCAAACAATATTGAAGTTAGAGCCCAGACAATCACAATATCAAGTATTTTGTGTACATCAAGGGCCATAACTTCTAAGTCATTCACGCAATAATGCTGAATATCGAACTCATCCGCGATTTTATGGCCATGCACATGTGTGGAAAGTTTGAAAAGGATTGGTCTAACGGTATTGAAGTTAGAGCCCAGACAATCACAATTTCAAGTATTTTGTGTACGTCAAGGGCCATAACTTTTAAGTCTTTCACGCGATAATGCTGGATATCGAACTCATCCGTGATATTATGGCCATGCACATGTGTGAAAAGTTTGAAAAGGATTGGACTAACGGTATTGAAGTTAGAGCCTGGACAATCACAATTTCAAGTATTTTGTGTACATCAAGGGCCATAACTTCTAAGTCATTCACACGATAATGCTGGATATCGAACTCATCTGCGATTTTATGGCCATGCACATGTGTGAAAAGTTTGAAAAGGATTGGGCTAACGGTATTGAAGTTAGAGCCCAGACAATCACAATTTCAAGTATTTTGTGTACGTCAAGGGCCATAACTTCTAAGTCATTCACGCGATAATGCTGGATATCGAACTCATCCGCGATATTATGGCCATGCACATGTGTGAAAAGTTTGAAAAGGATTGGACTAAAGGTATTGAAGTTAGAGCCCGGACAATCACAATTTCAAGTATTTTGTGTACGTCAAGAGCCATAACTTCTAAGTCATTCACGCGATAATGCTGGATATCGAACTCATCCGAGATATTATGGCCATGCACATGTGTGGAAAGTTTGAAAAGGATTGGGCAAACGGTATTGAAGTTAGAGCCCGGACAACAAATATTCCACGCCCGCCCGCCCACCGTGAGTGTTCACATAATACGCCCCATCTTAAGATGGGCGTATAAAAAATACATAACTAAAATATGAAACAATTTGGACCTCTCTTCTCCAATCCTCTAAATTCGACTACAGTGAAACTTTCTTCCTTATTTTCTCCTAGTCTCTACAAATATGGAACTTTCAGACAAACAATACAGAACATTCACTCACAATGTCACAAAAGGCAGGTTTATATGAGGGATCTGACTTTTTCAAGATCTTAGTTCAAAGCCACATGGATAATCTACTATCTGATAACAAAGAATCTTACAATGCTTTCCCATATTCATTTTGAACAATTGAATACTCAACCTCAAAGTTATTACTTCACAAAATATCTCTTACAAAACCAAATTCCCAATCTTCCGCCAAACATAACCAATTCAGTTCACTCCACCTACTTGTACCACATACACAATTGTAATTTCCAGCAAAAACTGATGTAACATACCACCGATGGAAAATTCTTAATCATCATTTCCAACGATTCTCTGACTTTTCTTGAGGATAATTGTCAGCTACAAACCTCATAACGGCCGTTGTTTTATGGTGACATCACACACCCTGTACCATCTGTTCGCAAACAGTTACTAATGAGCAACAATTTAGATAGGTTTGAGCTATCAAAACAGACAGGGTAAGATAAATAAACAAGAAATAGAGTCATTATGTTAAAACTAACTAGAGCTGTCACTGGCCATGATTAATGCCCCAACAACAAGGTTCTGTCAGTTCTGGCCACTAACTCACATACAGTGCATATTATCTGCAGATTCTGGATTCTTCTAAATGAAAAAAAAAAAAAAAAAAAAAAAAAAGCATCTTTTTCTTCTGATTTTTTTGCAAAAACTTACAAACTGCTGAAGCAGCACAAACTAAAATAACAAAATCATATTCAAGGGTACATAACTCTGCAAAAAAAAAAAAATAAACAAGAGGGCCATGATGGCCCTGAATCGCTCACCTGAGTACCATTGCTTCAACTGATGTCAAGGTTTTTAAACAGACAAGGATTCTGATATAACTTAATCTAAAACATTTTACCCCTGACAATACTACACACCAAATATCTAAGCAATGGGCCATATGGTTTCAGAGAAGACTTGGGCGCAGGGTCATTTATCACCGTAGGGCCAAGACTTTGAAAATCTTTGTAATGAACCATTAGATGCTACTACATACCAAAAATCTTAGCTCTTGGCCTTATTGATTCATAGAAGAAGATTTTTTAAGATTTTCCTATTTAACTCTATGTAAAACAAGTGACCCCTGGTGTGGGGTCATTTATCACCATTGGGCTATGATTTGTACAATCTTGGTAGTGGCCCATAAGATGATGCTACATACCAAATATCTAAGCTCTAGGCCTTATGATTCATAGAAGAAGATTTTTTAAGATTTTCCTATATAACTCTATGTAAAACAAGTGACCCCTGGTGCGGGGTCATTTATCACCATAGGGCTATGATTTGTACAATCTTGGTAGTGGCCCATAAGATGATGCTTCATACCAAATATCTAAGCTCTAGGCCTTATGCATTCAAGGAAGAAGATTTTTTAAGATTTTCCTATATAACTCTATGTAAAAAAAGTGACCCCTGGTGCGGGGTCATTTATCACCATAGGGCTATGATTTGTACAATCTTGGTAGTGGCCCATAAGATGATGCTACATACCAAATATCTAAGCTCTAGGCCTTATGGATTCATAGAAGAAGATTTTTTAAGATTTTCCTATATAACTCTATGTAAAACAAGTGACCCCTGGTGTAGGGTCATTTATCACCATAGGGCTATGATTTGTACAATCTTGGTAGTGGCCCATAAGATGATGCTACATACCAAAAATCAAAAGGTTAGGCCTTGTGGTTTCGGAGAAGAAGATTCTTTAAATTTTCATTTTTAAAATCTATTTTTAGCTCCTGTGACCTAATTATGCAATGGACCAGAACCATTTATACAACTTTAGTAGAGCTTCATCCAAGGAACATTCCTGCAAAATATTTCTCAAATTGGCCAAGCCGTTTAGGAGGAGATGTTGTTTGAAGCAATTGTTGACGCCGGACGCACGGACGGACGCCGGACGCCGGACAAAAGGCGATCAGAAAAGCTCACCTTGAGCACGTTGTGCTCATGTGAGCTAAAAAATAAAATACCAAAATATTATCCAAGGACACATACCTGCTATATACTAAATGCCAAAATCTTGTCCAAGGGCACACAATTATGCTACACTAAAATCAAAAAGGGTAAACAAGTTTCTGCAAGCTGACTTAGACAATGACACATTGTAATACTTTATATATATATAGTCTGTCTGTCTTAATCGACCTTTAAAGACAGACTACCTGTATACAGTTTATTTTTTTCCAGCTGGGTTTAACAGTATTTCAGTCATGTGGAGTCATTAGACAGATATTAGTGCTGCCACAACTTAAGTATCACACCATAGACATGTGACATGATACCACTTTCAGACATATCCTGGCACTAGGCAAACCAATCCTTGAACAACCCAGTGCATAATATATGCTTAGTGCCAAGCAGGGAACTACTGGTACAATTTTTAACGACTCTGTTATGTTAAGGTCGGGGATCAAACCCATGATCTCCTGTTCCCAAGGCAGACACTCCTTACACTCAGCCACAGTCACTGAATAACATTCAAGTGCTTCTACAGTATTTGGAAAAGAAAAGGCAATCTAGCCGTCATATTACAAACAATAGATTTTAGTCCTATCTATACTGATTGATTACTTAAGAAAACAATCTGAAAGAGCTCTCTGTACATAAAGATAATGGCATTTCTCCACTAGACAACTGTAAAAGTATGCCATGCTTTTCAAAAAGCTTATGACACTATTTAGTTTCATGCTGAGCATAAAACATATCTGATAAAGCTGAACTTTAATGATAGTAGAAATCATATTATCTCTTTCATATGGCAAGGGATGACTGGGAAACTATACTAAGTGCATAGAGAAACAGGAGGAGATGAACCAGTTTTGCCACCAGCACCTGATATGGTATCTTGAAATACTTTTCACAGATGCTTTTGTCTAACTTTATATCAATCCACCTCCAAGAAAATTACCCATGCTAATATGTCTTCTGAGAGTGAAAGTGATACTGTCTACCAAGGTGAAACAAAACACTTAGAAACAAAATCCTTTTACCATCAAAACCCAATTTTTTTTTTTACAACAACCTAGACACAAATGCAGTCTCCTCATTTAAATGCAAGTGAGGCTCCTTTTACAGATATGAACCAAGAGGCTTAAAGCTGATTTTTTTTTTTAAATCATATGTATTGTAACAAGAGTGTTCTCTGGAACACATGTGTCACCTGCTGAGCGTGACAGAAAAAGTGGGACAGACATATGGACAGATGATGGAAAAGTGATCCAGATTTGTCACCTCTGCTTACAGCAGTTCTTGTGTAAAGATCATTTTTTATTTATCTTAATATTAACCCTTATGATGCTGTGGGACTTGTGACTGCCTTTATGACCAGTGCAGACCAAGATCATGGTCTGCACGGGGATGTGCAGGCTGATCATGGTCTGCACTGTTTGCTATTCAGTCAATAAATTTTCAACAAGCACACCCATAAACAACTAATAGTATGTCTAAAACTTAGAAAGGACAAGTCCAATTGAGAAATTTAGCATGGTAGGGTTAAAGGTGTGGTATGGATTAAAACACAGTTCATACAAAGTTTCTGAAGCAAAATTTAAGATTTTTCAGGGTTTTTTAAGGTTTTAAAATTCAAATTTAAGGACTTGCATAAACCGCAATTTATGATTTTAATTTTAAGGCATAAAAGGGATGAACCTTAATTTTTGAACAAATTGATAAACATATTTTTCTGATTAATGTTGAAATTTCAAATTCAATGGCTTTTCAAGTTTAACCCTTTCCCTCATATAGACTCATTTTGACGCACTGAGTAGGTACCACATAAAGCCTGATCTGCAGAAAACCACAATTAAACCTTACCAAATTTAATTACAAAATCCTCATTTCCAGACCACTGAGGAGCAGCGAACAGCATAAAACCTGATCAGCCTGCGAGTTACTCGCAGGCTGATCTGGTTTTATGTTGTTTGCATAGGTCTTTTCATGGTTTCCTCTATGAGGGAAAGGGTTAAGAATTTTTCAAGGGTTTGTACGGCAAAATGTGATTTTCAAGGTTTTTTCAATACTGGCGTCAAATTCAAGGGTTTTTCAAGACCTATGCAATCCATGGAAAAGCATTTCCAGAGTTCTGTGAGATGAAAAATACTGCTCAAGATTTGGAAGTTAACAGGAACAGTGTCTTCCGAGAAAACATGATTCAAGATTTAAAGAAAAAAATTGTGCTACATGATGTGAAGCAAAAACAATATCTGACTGCATGCCTTTTTTTGTCGCATGAAAAATTTATTTTTGCTTTACAAAGTGTGGATTATAGTTTATGCTGTACATCCTCCATTGACAAAGGCCATGCAGGAGCGCACAAATGTCACCTGCTTCAACATGAGTTTTGTCAATTTTAGGAGAATACCACCATTTTACAAAAATGATTTGATCTCCAGCTGGTTTTTACTATCAGGTATAAGGACACAGATAATTGAAGGCAATTGTCAATTTTCAAAGTGGGGGCATAAAAATAAATAAAATATCCTTTTGTAAAGAAGACATGTCCATTTATTATTTGCCTGTCTAAATGAAGCATCTGAGGCCCACTAACAAAATTGATTTGAGTTGTGAGTATGTTGGTCTTATATAATTTCTACTACGATAAAACATAATGAAAGTTGACCAATTTCACTTCACAAATTCATCACTTTTTGTGAAGGAAAAACTCACAAAAATACTACTACTACATGTATGTATTTTACATCTGTGAATTAACATTTACATAGCTTATTTTCATTCAAAGTTTAGTGAAGCCGACGACTGTTGCTTAACCACTAATCGATTTTGTTCAAGTCTCAGCCCCAGGTACTGTGGAATGGACTAAAAGATTGAATTTAGCTTGGTACTGTTGTTGGCACATGCTTGATTGCAATAAAAGTTTTATACTGATTTTTTTTCAAAAAATATGAATTAAATGCTGCAAATTGGTGACGGCCAAGATATTAATGGGCTCAATATAATAAAAGGTTTTCAGTTTGGTAAGAATTTTGTTAATAATCAAAGCAGAGTACCAGAATGAGTAGATCTTTGTATGTAGGGTTGCTATTTTGTTTCAAAAATGGCACGGATATTTTGTTCATGCTTAAATGGATGTTTCCTGCATAAATTTAAAAGTATATTCAAAGTGTAATGGTTATGATAAAAACATCTATGTAACATCTTCAACTTACATTCACTATCCCAGAAACACCTTGAGTGGCCTTCTGATGGCCTACAGTAATCTGACAATGCCTTCCTTTGACTTTCAGCTACATAAAACTGCAACTAACGCAGAGCTTCAGATTTACGGTGTGCCCGTGCCATTGTCGCGTGATTTCAAAATATGGCGCACGACTTTCGACCACAATGGGTCCTTCTGGCGCGTCCATTTTGCTCGTGAAAATTTCTTACTTTGATGAAAATATTTGAAAATTTCTTCGCCGAGAGTCCTGGAGAGACAATTTTACAAACTCCTAAAAATGAAAGTAGACTGTCAACGTAATTTTCATTTGATAAATTCGGCTCTCATCGCTATGTGGATAAAATCCGAATATTCCAATTGATCCTAGCTCTGCTGAGTCAGATTTGCTTCGAAAATCATCAAAATGGCAAAAAGAAAACAAGAGGGCCATGATGGCCCTGGATCGCTCACCTGGTATCATTAGGCTATGTAAAATCAAATGACCCCTGGGGCAGAGCCAATTTTGACCCCAGGGTCATGATTTGAACAAAGTTGGTAAGAATCGACTAGACAATGCTACACACTACCACACTCTACTTGGTAGAGGTCTATTAGCCCATGTTACATACCAAATATATAAACTCCAGACCTTGAAGATTTTTCTAGTTTTTTTTCCAATATAAGTCTATGTAAAATCAAGAGATCCCTGGAGCGGGGCCAATTTTGACCCCAGCGTCATGATTTGAATAAACTTGGTAAGAAGCGACTAGAAATGCTACACACCAAATATCTAAACTCTATGCTTTGTGGTGTCTGAGAAGAAGATTTTTCTTTTTTTTTCTATATTAGCCTATGTTAAATCAAGTGACCCCTGGGGCGGGGCCAATTTTGACCCCAGGGTCATAATTTGAACAATCTTGGTAGAGAGTCATAAGATCATGCTACATATTAAAAATCAAAAGGCTAGGCCTTGTGGTTTCAGAGAAGAAGATTTTTCAAGTTTTTTCTATATTAGCCTATGTAAAATCAGGTGACCCCTTGGTGGGGCCAAATTTGATCCCAGGGCCATGATTTGAACAAACTTGGTTGTGATCTACTAGACAATGCTGCACACCAAATATCTAAACCCCAGGCCTTGTGGTTTCTGAGAAGAAGATTTTTCAAGTTTTTCCTATATTAGCCTATGTTAAATCAAGTGACCCCTCGGGCGGGGCCAATTTTGACCCCAGGGTCATGATTTGAACAATCTTGGTATAGAGTCATAAGATCATGCTACATACCAAAAATCATAAGGCTAGGCCTTGTGGTTTCGGAGAAGAAGATTTTTTCAAGTTTTTCTATATTAGCCTATGTAAATCAAGTGACCCCTGGGGCGGGCCAATTTTGACCCCAGGGTCATAATTTGACAATCTTGGTAGAGATCAACTAGACAATGCTACACACCAAATATCTTAACTCTATGCCTTGTGGTTTCTGAGAAGAAGATTTTTCAAGTTTTTTCTATATTAGCCTATGTTAAATCAAGTGACCCCTGGGGCAGGGCCAATTTTGACGCCAAGGTCATAATTTGAACAATCTTGGTAGACAGTCATAAGATCATGCTACATACCAAAAATCAAAAGGCTAGGCCTTGTGGTTTCGGAGAAGAAGATTTTTTCAAGTTTTTCCTATATTACCTATGTGAAATCAAGTGACCCCTGGGGCGGGGCCAATTTTGACCCCAGGGTCATAATTTGTACAATCTTGGTAGAGAGTCATAAGATCATGCTACATACCAAAAACCAAAGGCTAGGCCTTGTGGTTTCGGAGAAGAAGATTTTTTCAAGTTTTTCCTATATTAACCTATGTGAAATCAAGTGACCCCTGGGGCGGGGCCAATTTTGACCCCAGGGTCATAATTTGTACAATCTTGGTAGAGAGTCATAAGATCATGCTACATACCAAAAATCAAAAGGCTAGGCCTTGTGGTTTCGGAGAAGAAGATTTTTTCCCGTTTTTCCTATATTAGCCTATGTGAAATAAAGTGACCCCTGGGGCGGGGCCAATTTTGACCCCAGGGTCATAATTTGTACAATCTTGGTAGAGAGTCATAAGATCATGCTACATACAAAAAATCAAAAGGCTAGGCTTTGTGGTTTCAGAGAAGAAGATTTTTTAAATTTTCATTTTTAAAATCTATTTTTAGCTCCTGTGACCTAATTATGCAATGGACCAGAACCATTTATACAACTTTAGTAGAGCTTCATCCAAGGAACATTCCTGCAAAATATTTTTCAAATTGGCCAAGCCGTTTAGGAGGAGATGTTGTTTGAAGCAATTGTTGACGCCGGACGCACGGACGCACGCACGCACGGACGCACGGACGCACGGACGACGGACGCCGGACAAAAGGCGATCAGAAAAGCTCACCTTGAGCACGTTGTGCTCAGGTGAGCTAACAAGCAGACATTGAATTAGTCAGCACATAACAAATCCACCAACTGGTATGGATTACTTTGATTTTTTTTTCTTTTCTGTTATTTTTTGTGCAGCCGACATCATGCGCTGAACTTTCGTTTTGCCTCGCTGTGAATGAAAATATTTTCTACCGGATATTTATCGATGTCCGTCGATGTCTGCAAAATTTCAATAAACGTCAGTAGTAATGATGAGTTTTTTTTACATGTTGGTGCTATTTAGATAGATTTTTCATTGTGAAATCATATTTTTTCCAGCTGACTTCATCGGTCACTTGTCTGGTTCCCGTCCCGTTTAAGAGATATGTATCAAAGCACCGACAGCACTGATGGGTGGGGCGAACTGTAACTTCAGTTGTCTCTTTTCCCACAAATGTTAAATGTGTTTTTGTTTTACAAAAGTAGTATGGACCCATTTCTATCATTTTCAATGTTTATGTTTTATCAAATCCATTAATTAATTGTTTCCATACTTTGCATGGTCTGGGTGGAATTTTTAGCCCAATTCAAGATGTATAAGGAACTTGGAACAATGTCAGGCCTCAAAACAAAAACACATTTTGTATGCTTGGGCCCATCATTTTTGAAAATGACCCACCATTTTGTTGCTCCAGGGGCCCCTCTGGCCCACCAATCTTGGAAAAAATCTGAAGCTCTGCTAACGACTGAGTCTAAAAAATCTTGTTGCTGAGTATAATGGACAAAGATAAACCTTATTTCCCCTAAAATATTTGGATCTGAAAAAGGATTGCAGAGTGAACACAGGCATAAATATGCACAATTAACTGTTTCGATTTCAAGTTGCTTATACAATTTGTGCTTCATGGAGTAAATTAATATTAACCTATTAAATGAAAATTCCCTCCTGTAACAAGTCTTCTTCAAATGATTCATGCATGGTTTGAGGTTATTTTCAGGCTGCTAATGGAAAACAAAGTATTTCCCTACACTAGTCTTTATTTAATAACAAATGCTTCAAAGCAGTCTAATCAAGAAAAAACCTAATGTAAGGAGTAACAGTTCCTCATCAAGGACCCCCCCCCCCCCAATAAAAACAACCCCAAAACAGAAAATATATTTTGCTTTCATTCCTGTTAGTTAATGAAGAAAAATGCCAATTTTTATTCCTAATGATCGAAAAACGAGCGACGTTTCCTTGGCAAATCAATAAATTTTGACATTCCACATCCTTTTGAGTGGCGTAACACTCGCAAATCACTTCCCACTTAAGACATTGAAATATGAAAACGCGATGTGTTTATCAGCGATGTCTTAATGCGTAGATGTAAAGCGCTTTGCTTAGCAGGGCTGGGCAGTTCTGCACTTAACGAGGATAACTTGGCATAATGGGATGTGTCAATCAATTTGCAATAAACTTTTAACTAAGATACTGGAAACTGTCACACGTGTCACTCAACGTTCTAAAGGGTAGCTAGCTGGCTGTTCCATAACTGATGGAACACTCAGCTTGTAAAGATGGTGCATATGCACTTGTGATCAAGCAACTTGAGTATTAATATGTAGAGGACAAAAGTGGTAGCAGGTGCATCACCTGAAATTATTAAGTTATTAACAGTAGTGTGTTTTGTTATTGCCATCCTAATGTGATGAAATCCTTCAATCTACAAAAAATTATCTCCCCCCTGCCCCCATTTTTTACTGATAAATTTTCCCAATCTATAATGGTAAATTAAAATTGTTTTTATATAAAAAGTTTTTTTGGGGGTAGTGTTAACAGACATATCGAATTGGCTCTTTGAGATATTAGATCAGGTCCATACACAAGAGTATTGTAATTTTGCAATAACAACGAAGTTTCATCAAAATCCTTACCGTGAGTTGAACTGGATTCACAGTACTCAGAGTACTCCGATGATACTGAATCGGACACGGTAAAAAGAAGAAGTATGTAAAATGTCAAGCGATTCAGCCCTGGGATTACCAGTTGAGTGTTAGGGAAGCAAAGGGAACGAGAGACTGAGAGAGCTGTCCAGTAAATACAGACAAATGGTAGAGGGCAGACAAAAAGGAAACCCCAGCAGAAAACCAGTTTTCTCTACTCTATTGATTCCTTCTCGTGTTTTCAGTCACACTTGTATGGTATCTGTGTAGGCAGAACCCTCTTAGATGACCACTCAAGTTTCTAACGTATCAATTAACAGAATTATCAATAGCCATTTGTTCTGAACAATCTTTCTCCTTTTGAAGAATTATTTCTTCTCTCTTTTCTTCCAACTTGAAGAATCAATGCTTTATGTCCACCGGAGATTAAAAACTCTTTTATGTAAACAGTCAAGATTGCTGTCCTGTTTACTTTAACTACACAAGTGCTTCATTTTAGCTATTTTCTATAGATCGATAATTTGAAAAAATATCATCCATGCAGATATTTTCACAAGATATTTTATATGAATATCCAAACTCTAAATCCATTTCAACGTGTAGAAGTTGCAGAATTTTGACTTAAACTATATGAATTATTTTGCAGTAAAATCAAAGTGTCTGTATTGTACATTTCCTGATATATGTAACACAGAAAAGAAAATCTGTTACAAACTGTTGCTACAATACTCGTCATGAAAAAAAGAACCCTTATTTGGGTGTGCATTCCTCCCAACATTAGTGACAAATACAATTTTCTGAATCACAATTAACTCTGAAAATAAGGTGAATTCACATTTTAATCAAAGATAAAAATAGATTTTGTATGACTGTGTTCTACTAGATTATGCATTTAATTGGTTAAAATTTATAAGAATTTCTTAAATTAATGTTCGCAAAATTAATTCTTACAACTTATACAACCCTCTTGACAACTCCTGGGTTGGACAACTGAGTACTTTTTGCTTGAGATGGTCATGAAAGAGTCTTGTCCCAACCAGACTCCAACCTCATTCACAGGTGGATGGTCACCTGATGCAACCATCCTTAATTGTAAAAAAGTGTTTGGTTTCCCCATAACAGGCAATACAGGCAATACCATCACAGACAGTACTTGAGTTATATTTAGATTTTCTGTTTTCATTTACCATCACTTGGCTGATCTCATTTCCTCTCTTCGTAGGCTGAACTTAAAATTCATTAAACTGAACTGGTTAAGACGCCATGTTACAGAGCGTGTCAAATGGATACTTCAAGCACCTGCTTCAGGGATACCCCACCCCTGCCCCAATTTCCGTTTCTGGTCTCCTGACCGACCCTCTTTTTTAGACGACCAACCCAAAGTTTTTCTTAACCTTTCTGCCTTTTAAAAATTTTTTTCCTTTTTTATTTAACCTTTCGTTTCATGTAAAAAAAAAAAATAAATAAATAAAATCCCAACCTACCAACTCTCTTTTTTATTTGCTGGGGACCAGAAACGAAACTTTTATTTTTGCCTAAAGTGAAGGATGAAAACTCAATGACCTCTCCAGTCTTTAAACAGAACTCTAGCAGACAGGTTATTTATGGCAGAAGGTCACTTTCATTTGGGGTTACTCTCATACATAATACAGCAGTACTAGTGCTTATACAACACAGTTGCTATATCTAGTGTTATAAAACACTAATTAATGAGACAATTAATTACCTTGTAAACCAACTACAGGTTACCTTGTTTGGTTGCATAGGGTCAAAATCCTGAAGTTAACCAATAGTCAGGCTTGTTCCAAAATATTTACTAGCCATGTTCCTAGCGCAGTGGTAACATCCATGATGGTGAATCCTACGTCTGTGAATTCCCTGTATGGGACAAGGATTCCCAGGAGTAAAGTACTAGTCCATTCCACAAACCATCATGAGAAAATAATATAAGTGCAAGAAATTGTTTCCCAATCAAGTTAAAATAATGAAGTTTAATCTAAATATTAACTACCCACAACCTTTCAGTCATTTGGAGGACTTACCCTTTCCTTCATATAGACACATTTTGACGCACTCAATAGGTACCACATAAAGCCTGATCTGCAGAAAACCACAGTTAAACCTTACCAAATTTAATTATAAAGTCCTCATTTCCAGACCACTGAGGAGCTGCAAACAGCATAAAACCTGATCAGCCTGCTAGTTACTCGCAGGCTGATCTGGTTTTATGTTGTTTGCATAGGTCTTTTCATGGTTTCCTCTATGAGGGAAAGGGTTAAGGTAAAGTCCCTGTAATGGTTTCACTACATTTTGGACCTCATGGCCTTTCACCTTGGTTATCTTTGTAGAGGTTAAGTGGTCCAAGATATAGTGGAACCATTACAGGGACTTTACCTTAATCTGTTTACCTGCTGAGGGAGAGGAACTCCTGGCATTTAAATCAGAGAACCGACAGTTCCAAACATCGTAAATGCCTTGTTTTCCAGCATTTCCAAAATATGCATAAACCAAACATAACAGAAGTCTAACAATGCATTTTTTTTTTTTTTTTTTTTTAATGTTAAATTCCATCCTCTTCAACATAAAGACTATTTGTCATTTTACATAGTAATTCAAACTCTCAAAACTGTGCTTCTGACGTGACTGGCCCAATTAGGGTGTTGCTGAACGAGGACAAAAGATTCATAATTAGACATTGTGATTCCTACTGTCAGATCATCTTGGAAGCCTTCCCTGTCTCAGACATTAATATAGTCCCACACGGACATACACCCCAATATTATCGTATTCCTGGGCATACCCTAATGTCCTTGTTAACATCAAAGTCATCGACTCGCTAATCCGAATAAGCCTCATTATCCCACTCGGTTTCATCCACTCAGCAAATCCTGATTAAAAACCAACCAGCTCATTGGACCATGAAGAAATATCCCTAACGATGAGATAAAATACAATATCATCAGACTTTGACAAATATTATCTTGAGAGTTGACGCCTCTTTCAAGACGAAGGATTAAGTCACTGGAAGAAAGCCGTAATGATTAGCTAATCCCTTTATTTATGTCGGGATGCTTCTGAATGACAATTACTACCAATGTAGGTGTATCAATTCAAAAAAAGCTTATATATAACATTTAGATACCAAATTAGATATCTCCTACAAAGCATGTACACACTAATGATTTTCAAGCTGATCACTCTATAAGTTCTAATTAGTTAAGAGAGAGAGAGAGCGAGAGAGAGAGAGAGAGAGCGAGGAAGAGAGAGAGAGAGAGTGTGTGTGTACTAAACAGACACCATGGAATGGTCAGCTTTCTATCAAGAGAATGGCTGAGTCTGTATTAGTGGCTATATACATGATTACCCTTTGCCTAATAAAGACGTGTTTTAACATCTTGGCAAACAGAGCAGTCCAATAACAGACAGCTTCTAGTAAGGTTCTCCTCTGTTTGCTCATACAGTCTTGTAGCTCAGATTCTACATAGTCTGTATGATAAAGAAAAATCCATTGTTTCAGATACCATTTAAAGTTAATTAATCTAAGGATATTCATCATGTTATGAATTTGATCATGACTATTCTAGATGTAAAGGGTTAACACTCTTTATTAGCCCAACTACTATACTAACCAGCCACCTGCACTTAGAGGTCACCTATACATAACAGCCACCTGCACTTAGCGGTCACCTATACAACCCTTAGGGCCAACCCCCACTTAGAGGTCACTATATAACAGCCACCTGCACTTAGAGGTCACCTATACATAACAGCCACCTGCACTTAGAGGTCACCTATACATAACAGCCACCTACACTTAGAGGTCACCTATACATAACAGCCACCTGCACTTAGGGGTCACCTATACATAACAGCCACCTGCACTTAGAGGTCACCTATACATAACATGCCCACCTAACACACCCCTTTGAGGTCACCTATACATAACAGCCACCTGCACTTAGAGGTCACCTATACATAACAGCCACCTGCACTTAGGTCTATCATGCACGATTAGGTCACAACTACACACCTGCACTAGAGTCACCTTAATAACAGCCACTACCTTAAGGTCACCATTACAGCCACTGCATTTAGGGTCACCTATACATAACAGCCCTGCCTTAGAGCACTATAATAACAGCACCTTAATCACCTGCATTTAGCAGTCATCTGTACTCGGCAGCCGCCTGTATTTAGCTGCTATCTGCACTTAGCGACAACATGCACTTAACAGCCACCTGTGCTTAGCGACTACCTGCATTAAGGAGACACCTATTCACATTCCTTTGAACAGCTACTCTTAAGACAGGGCTGACAATCAGTAGCCAAAATTAAAACCTAAGGCTATGCATGATAAAATTAATATGGGACTCAATGGAAAATGGAAATCGGTCTCTATTTATCATAGGTGACATGTCTTAACTTTTTACTGAGTGTTGGGAATTCAGTCAATAGCATTTTTGTTCAAATTTCAGGCCTAGATCTATCCTTTAGAGTCGAGCACTAGTGAGCTATTATTCCTATGATGTAGCTGCTGTATCCGCATTTGGATGCCAACACTCATCTTTAAGTTTTTTTGTTGTTTTATTCCAAAAGGGAGATAAATTAGATCAAAATGGGCTTAAGAGTTAGAGTCCTTGATGAGAATGTAGGCTTTGTGATAACAAATATATGAAGTTTGATGACAGATGGTCTAATAGTTTAAAAGGTATGGCAATATTTAAAGTTTTTCATTACAACACATGACAATACCAGAGATATGACAATACCTTGACTAGTTTACTTTGAAAACAAAAACAAAAACACACACACAAAAAAAGCAGAAGAGTATGAAAAAGATATTTTTACATTAGTTTTTTTTCCAGATTTTTGGCCGGGTTACACAGGTTGTGCTTGACCATTGTATGAAATTGTTTTGAATTCCAACCAGTTCTTTTCAAGTTATGCTATGGACAAGGAAAAGTAACAAAGGGAAATAACTCTGTAATTACTCTAGATAGAGTTAAGGTTCTTGTGTACTGCACTTCCTCATATTGTGGTTGACCATTGTATGAAACTGTTTTAAATCCAACCAGTAGTTAAAGTTATACTCTGGACAAGGAAAATTAACTAAGGGCAATAACTCTGTAATTCCTATAGAAAGAGTTATGGTTCTTGTGCATTGCACTTCCTCTCATTGTGCTTGACCATTGTATGAAATTGTTTTGAAATCCAATCAGTACTTTACAACTTATACTCCGGACAAGGTTACAAGTTATACTCCGGACAAGGAAAAAAATACAAAGGGCAATAACTCTGTAATTACTCTAGATAGAGTTATGGTTCTTGTGCACTGCACTTCCTCATATTGTGGTTGACCATTGTATGAAATTGTTTTGAAATCCAACTTGTACTTTTCAAGTTATGCTCCGGACAAGGAAAAGTAACAAAGGGCAATAACTCTGTAATAAGTCAAGATGGAGTTATGGTTCTTGTGCACTGCACTTCCTCTCCATGTGCTTGATCATTGCATGAAGTTGTATTGAATTCCAATAATGCAACAGACCGCTGGACCGACCGACTGACCAACCGACCGACCACCGGGTGACTCCTATATACCCCCCCAAACTTCGTTTCGGGGGTATAAAAAGCTAAGATTTCTATCATTCTTTGAACATTACTTTGGGATTTAAAACTTTTAAGTTTGACATCTCCTCTAATTTATAGTATTCTATACAAGACATATAAAGAAATGTCTAAATAGGAGGTACAGTTATGTTCCTATCTGAGAACTTAATTACTTGATAAATGTAGAAGTCAAGAAGTTCAATCTCAAGACAATGTGACAAATTTTATTTAAACCAATGTTTCGATCCACATCTTCATCAGGGTAGTTCTTAACTTAATTATTTATCGAGACCAAAGAATAACATTTTTTAGCATGTAATAATGTGACAGCCTGGCTGGTACTGACACCAGGCAGATGTAGGTTTAACAAGAAATGTTTGTGAAACATATATGCCCCCCTCATATGCCATAATATGTATATAGCTATATTACATGCAAGGAGTTTGCCTTCATAATGTTGGCTTGTCACAAAAAATTCTCAAACTTCAAAAATTTGAGTGAAAATATAATGTGCTAAAATGTGGAACTAAACATTTACTGAAATAAATGGGCTGGAGAAATATTTACACAAGTCCACAAAGGTTTAAGTGAAAGAACATTGTCAGTTATAAACAAACAAAACATTAAGACTTAGTGCTCTAGGTTTATTATAAAAATTAACAAATCAGCCTTGCTAGCCATAAGCACAAACATCCACAATAATGAAAGAAAATGATACATCATCCTTCAAATATCTCAAACTTTAAAACAAAACAACATCTTGATCTAAGTAATAACAAGGCCAAGTCATCAAACATATATACAAATGCAACCTTGTGACCTTGACCTTTGAGGTATTGACACCAAAATTGATAGGGGTCATCTACTAATCATAAGCAACAACCACATGAAGTTTGAGACTTAAAGGTCAAATAGAACTTCCAAGTTATCACTCGGACAAGGTCTGGTATTATACATACACAACATGTGACCTTGACCTTTGAGGTAATGACACCAAAATCGATAGGGGTCATCTACTAATCGTGAGCAACAACCACAAGAAGTTTGAGACTTAAAGGTCAAATAGAACTTAAGTTATCACTCGGACAAGGTCTGGTATTATACATACACAACATGTGACCTTGACCTTTGAGGTAATGACACCAAAATCAATAGGGGTCATCTACTAATCATGAGCAACAACCACATGAAGTTTGAGACTTAAAGGTCAAATAGAACTTAAGGTATCACTCGGACAAGGTCTGGTCTACCGACAGACCGACGGACCGACCTACGGACCGACCGACATGAGCAAAGCAATATACCCCCTCTTCTTTGAAGGGGGGCATAAAAAGGTCTCACATGGTCCAACATCTGAGAGATTTGAACTGGAAGAGTGTAATTTATATCCATGTCTTTATTAGGGGTTTCAGCTTAGGGAACTTTACTTTATCTACAGCAGTAAAAATGCCCACTGTCATAATAATTTTTATCATGGTTTATTTTTCTGATGCAGGGATCAATTTATTAGACTCTTTAGAAAGAACAGTGTTGTAATTAAGTATTTATATAGAAAATCTTGAAATGACCATGGACATCTCTTTATATGATTACGTATTATGTTTGCATACACACATGTACTAGTGTGTCAGATGTGTAAAATTCTACTTGCCTACTCACCCTGGCTAGTGAAAATTAGTGCAGGGCAATGAAAAATCATAATAACATTTTCTTTATTATTTTCTGGATTCTACAATCTCATATTTTGGAAGGGCTAGGCAGGGCAAGTGATGATTTTAGGAATTCTACAACCCTGGGGCCTGTTTCACTAAACTTCGTACGAAAAAATTTGATCTTAGTAAACAATTTCTTCTTTGCAAAATAAAACGTAAAGAAAATGTGATCCATTTCATTGCACGTTATCAATTCATCACTTTTATGAAGAAAAGATGACAAGATTTATTTCTATGGATTTTAATGCTTACAAAGATTTTTTATTCATACGAAGTTAAGTGAAATGGGCCCAAGCTATTAATATGCATAAAACTGTGCTGTATGTATTGTAGAGCACTCTACATAATAATTATATGCAAAAAATAAAATAAATCAGCAAATGAAAAACAAATCTTTACAATAATAATTAATTCCCCCTGAGACAGAAAGCAATTTAAATCTTTTCAACTGAGTAGCACACAAATAGCGCATAAAAACCTGCTTCATGATTTGAAACAGCTTAATGAAAGGATTCAAAATAAAAAGAAAGACAAACAACTCAACAGCAATAAGAAGTGAGGATTAATTCAGATATTTTTTGTCCCCTAAGAACCAAGCACAATCCCGCATTATTGGAGATTCAGTAGTGAATGTGGAACTTCAGGGGAGGCCGAAAGATCGGCTGTGATCGTTGACTGTTTGGATCGACAACTTATTGGCCAGCGGTGGTTGCTAATAGGATGAAGGATCTGAAAACGTAACAGGAGACAAGGAGTTTGTCACACCCGCTGTAGCCGATAACGAAGCTGTGACACATGGATTGTAGACATGGATACCAGTTGTCACCCTTATGTACAGGACTTGATGACAGATATGGATATACGCTCTAGATGAAAGGTAAACTTATATTGTATCCCTCTTGTTTTTCCTCTTGTTTATTTCCCACATCCTTTTTTATATTTTCATTAAATTCTTTAAATGTTAACTTAGAATTTTTTTAATTGTCAACTGAATACCTGTAAGCTATATTTTATAGTTTGATTTATTGATCATATATTGTTGGGTTTTTGTTGTTTTGAAAAAAAACAACAACACCTAGATGGAAAAAAAACAAACTAACACACACACACACACTAAAACTTATATCAATTTTAATACAATAATGATTAAATTGATATATGGATTTTCCCCCAAATTAAATTAAATGCCTTTATACCCTGAAAAAGTCAAGAACTTGAATTTCAAAATACATTTCAAGATCTTTACTCCCAAGTAAGTGAAATATTCAATTTCTTTAAATAGTTCTTGACATATTCACTATATTTATATATTTAATGGCCTTCCCAGGTGCAAAGTACTGGTCCAATCTTGGAACAATTGGGAGGGATTAGTATATCGTAAGAACAATAAACATAATATAAATAAGTTTTTAAACTAGACTTTTCTAATGACAGTCTATAACAGGTTTTTTTTTCTTTTTAAACCTCTTCAGTACATTACAAATTCTAAGATTATGCTAAGTCTGTGCTTAAACAAACATGTTAATGACAACTTAATCTTTATAACAGTAAGCTTAACCAATAAAATTGTTTATTGATGTTTTATAGCAGCAATCAACTCACTTTTTTACATCCTTAATGGTTACCTTAGTCTGTTCTATGAATATTTAATTACTATGACTTTATTGCTGCGTTCGTCTTGGTTTCTTATACCAACCAAGGTACACATGTAAAATATCAGGGCAATGCTGGTAATGCTGGTTATACTACGGACATGGCAACCATACTGAAACCTTTTCCACTAAAATATGCTCATTGGGTTTATGAGAGTATTTCAGTCATTTGGAGACTATGCCTACTCGAGACAGATATAGTGCTGCCACACTGCAGTATCCGATGTTGTAGACATGTGACATGATACCACACCCAGTTACATTATCCTAAAATTGGGCCAAATAGTCCAGAGAATACCCTGTATATACTGAGCATAAAGCAGGGATTTCTAATGACCCAAGTACTGTATGTGGTGTTTGGGGGCTCTCACCCATGATCTCCTGCTCCTAATAGTGAAAACTTAAGTATGACATATGGACAGTTCTTACAACTGAATCAAACTGCTCTCGCTGGTGCAGTGGGTGGTGGGGGTGTTCTAAAGGGTGGAAGTAGCCGGAATAATTGCACACACAATACCCTCTTCTGAACATGACCCTGTATAACTGATACTGTTGAGGTAATATCACAGCCCTGCCAAGCACCCGATCACATTGAAACCAGTTCTCATACTGAGCAACTTCTTCTATGGTAATGGCAGAGGTGTAAAATGCCTAAAATTATCACTCACCCTGCCTAGCCTTTCCAAAATTTGAGACAGTAAAATCAAGAAAATTACAGAGAAATGTTTGCATTTTTCACTCAGGCTGCACAAATTTCACTGGCCAAGGCGGGTGGGCATGTGGAATTTTACACCCTGAATGGCTAGCAATTATTTACTAATTACTATGGCCATATTTAGATTTTGCAATCAGGATAACCCACGAGTGGGGTCCTGTTTTTTTTTTTCTGAAGAAACAGCATGCAGAAGAGACAGTTGTAGGATACAAGGGAAACCAAGTGCAATACCCTAGCTCATTTTGTGAATAGACCCCTTGGTTCTATTACATGCCCAGTGTATAGCACCGATACATGGGAGACAAGTTCCTAGGTTGAACCAGTACTGTGTACTCTGAGTTCCCATAGCAATCTGATCATGGTCTGCATTGTTCACAATTCATTTAAATTTTCAGCAAGCACCTCCAGAAACAACTTATAAAATAGCCTTAAATGAAGAAAGGACAAGTCTAATTAAGAAATCTGGCATGGTATAGGTTAATGAACACATAATTAGGCATCTCAGAATGACTTCAAAATATCAAATATTCTTTTCTCTGTTAATTAAAACCCTCAGAAAAGCGAAATACATTTGAGTTGTGATAACACCTATACATGCAGAGGAAGTCTTTATTTAGAACCGTTGTGAAACAGCAGTGCCCAAATCTTCAATCTACGGCAATTTCGGATGCAGTTAACTTCAATTATTTGGCTGTGTTTAGGACATAATTGCAAATGGAATTACTTAATCCTTACAACACTGTGGGCACTTGTGACAGCCTTTGCAGTCTGATCATGGTCTTTACTGTTAAATAGTTCAGCCAATAAATTTTCAGCAAGCACCCCAATAAACAGCTTGTAATACAGTTAAAAATTAAGAAAGGACAAGTCCAATAAGAAACTTTACACAATCTAATTTTAAAAAAAATATGGCATCTGAACCTTCTTTCATACATCATTTCCAATTCGGCTAATGGAGGTCTACCCTGAAGTTGTAGGTGTAAACCCCACACAATTCAATTGCGCACAAAACACACAATTTCAAGATGAATAACACTGATATTCCAGAGACAAGCAGCAGTTTCCTCATGAAACACGACAGAATCTCTTGTCCAAATGTTAAGCTCTGATATTTGTGTATAATGACAGGATATAGGGCTGTCGAAAGATATAAGCTTATTAAGGCCCGCCTAGACAGTTGTTAATAATGGGAAACTGAACATTCAACCAGCTGACAAGATTAGATCTGCAACTATTATACAGTGACAGTGTCTTGTTTTTTTCCATTTTGTCAAGGAACTGGTCCAACCGAGGAACCCGGTAGAGGGATCAGTAAATAATTAATTTTAACTCTTTACCTTAATAGACATGTTTTGCATGGTTTTGGCTCCCCACCCCCCACAAAAATCCATGTGACATTTTAAAAAGTGACATTTAAGAATTTCTGATTGAATGTGACTGTGGAAATGCACCCCACCCACTCCTTCCCAGTCATTGACTTGACTATTTGAGGTTACCGTTGCTTCGATAGTATTTCAGTCATATAGTGACGTCCAGCTAATTACAGGTGGAGGAAGACCCCCAATGCACAGAGGCATCCTGGTAGAACAACTAACCTACCGCAAGCCAGCTGAAAGGCTTCCTCACAGGAAAATCTGAATGACCCGGCCGCGATTCAAACCCATGTGGTAAGGGTCCCAGTCATTGAAAATGTAAAAATTATATATCTTAGAAGAATGAGAAACTCTGGGAGCAGACAAGTGTTCAGAACATTATTAGTTCTATGGGAAAATTCAATAGCCAGTGACCCTTATAAATGATAAAACCTTAGCCTAAATGAAGCTCTGTCCAAATTTTTTTTATAGGATTCAATTGTTATTATTTATTACTATTAAAATTTCTGGGATAAACAGACACACACACAAATTTGCTAGGGGTATATTTAATTTAAAGTTATTTATTTTATGTTTAAACAAATTCTTACAACTTTTACTAATCCCTCTCAACGGTTCTAGGGTTGGACCAGTACTTTGATCCTTGGGAAAGGTCATGAAAATTCCTTATCCTCAACAGGGTTCGAACCCACAACCTTTAGATCTGCTGTCGGGTATGTTACCACTGAACCACGGCACCCCTTTATATTATATACATGCTGTTTTTGAGGAGTTATTTGTGCTAGAATGCAGAACAATGTACAGCTTGACTTAACCCTTTCCCTCATATAGACTCATTTTGACGCACTCAATAGGTCTCACATAAAGCCTGATATGCAGAAAACCACAGTTAAACCTTACCAAATTTAATTACAAAATCCTCATTTCAAGACCACTGAGAAGCAGCGAACAACATAAAACCTGATCAGCCTGCAAGTTACTCGCAGGCTGATCTGGTTTTATGTTATTCGCATAGGTCTTTTTCATGGTTTCCTCTATGAGGGAAAGGGTTAACTTACTAAACAATGCCCATAACTCAAAATAATCTTTCTTTTTTTTTAAACAAAGATATCATTAGAAGATCTTGAACACTTCACTTGTATTAATTTTCTTCTCCTTGTTATTTTTTCATGGAACATTTTCAATGACCCAACCGAGATCTGATTACTCAAATAAATAAAATAACAACCAAGCAAATAATCAGCATGTGAGCCTAACAAGACGTATCATTCCTACAAAAGGTTCGTCACGATTTTATTTCCCCTGTTGCTTTCATTGTATCAACTGGTCATTAATTCTAACTCTAAGAGATTGCCATCAGCGAGTCTCAGCTTTAAAGCCGGATTAACGGTGAAGCTACCATAATTCTCCATGAATGATTGGATGGTAGGATAAAAATTTACACTGACCCTTTATAGTCTGGTTAAAACAACCACGTTATAATGCAGAAGAGGAAGTATCCGATACATAATCACACTCTGCGGGGAGGGTACCTCGGTGCTACCAAATTTTCCAGGACACATTAACCAACTATTCCTGGGACTAATACCATTTACTAATTAAGTACTTGGAGCAAGTGCATTCTACTGATCATCAAGGACAGATTTACATGAGACAACACTGCAGTTAATGCCAGGGAGACTTATATCATTTAACAACGAAATCAATACCATTTGTACATATAAAATAATATTAAAAATCTCCCTCTTCTAAATGACTGTTTACATCAGTCATGCAACATATTTGTTTGCTTAGGTATTTCTTCAATCACAGGGGATGTAAGTGTTCATGTGGCATACATGGAACTGTCTCCTTGCATTATAATCCTGTAGAGTGTGGAATGATGCCACTTAAAGACCATCTTAACACCGGCAAAACATTTTTGAAACTATTTTTTATGCTGAGCACCAAACAATTATGATATATCATAAACCCAAGATAGTGCACCCATACACATTGTGACCAAATTTGGTAAAGACTGGTTCATGTTTGTTAGAGTTTGAGAGCGGACTCTGTTAATTTAGCAATTTTTCATAAATTTAAGGGCTGTAACTCCAAAGTGTCTGGGACAATCTGGCTGCTTTTTGAACCTGGCCAAGATATTGTGCCCATTTACATTGTGAACAAGGTAAAGATCGGTTCAAGTTTGTTCAAGTCAGAGTGTGGACAACCTCAGTGGACGCAGCCCACAGGTGAATCTATAAAAAAGTCATGTCATTTGACAGGTGTATAACAAAATATCTGATTTTGTGAAGAAAATGGCAGGCTAATATGATGATGGCCAAATATTTCCAAGAAATGTTCATTTAGTTCATGTACACAGGATCAAGTATTGTTCAGTAGGATCTGTCTTTTCAATGTTCTAACACAGAGTAAATGGTGTAAGCAAGAGTTACCGCAATGCTGAATGGCACACATCTGACACATATATACTGTGAGCTCCTGTCCCAAATTCTTTCCTATCCTATCAAAAAAGCAGACAAATTAGACACCCTGTCTGAACAACATCAATCTAAATCTGCCTGGAAAACCCACCTTACTCTATACTGTGTGCAGGATAACTCTAAAGTTACAGATGAAATGTCAAACAAGAAATGTGAAAATTCCATAAAGGTTTTTTTTTTCATGCAGAAGTATCATACCATTTTTGTTTGTTGGTTGGTTTTAACATCCAAATGACAGTATTTCAGTCATTTGGAGACTTTGTCTACTTGACACAGTTATAGTGCTGCCACACTGCAGTGTCAAGCCATAGACATGTGGCCTGATGCCACAACCAGTCACAATATCCTGACACCGGGCCAACCAGTCCTGGAACTACCCTTATATGCTGAGCGCCAAGCAAGGAAGCTATACCTTTGATATGTCAAGGTCAGGTGTCAAACCCACAACCACCCACTCCTGTGGCAAATGCTCTAACCACTCGGCCATAGGGGACAGTGTCCATTTTTTACCTTGAACCTCTAAGCCTGACATTGACTTTTGAGCTATAAACATAAAGTCATGCACCTAAACACATGCTCATCATAATTTACTGTACCAGTTTACCTTGAAATATCTCGATGCATGAAAAATTTACTGTCTAGACAAAAAAACTGACAGACGAAGATGAACCTTTGCAAAAGTAATAACCAGATCTTTCTACTGGAAAACTTGACCCAACTTCAATCCTATGAGAAAACGGTATTAACCCTTTCCCTCATATAGACTCATTTTGACGCACTCAGTAGGAACCACATAAAGCCTGATCTGCAGAAAACCACAGTTAAACCTTATCAAATTTAATTATAAAGTCCTCATTTCCAGACCACTGAGGAGCAGCGAACAGCATAAAACCTGATCAGCCTGTGAGTTACTCACAGGCTGATCTGGTTTTATGCTGTTCGCATAGGTCTTTTCATGGTTTCCTCTATCAGGGAAAGGGTTAAACCAAATGCATGGACCTGATAGGGCTGTCAAAATATGCTTGAAGTGTACAACAATTTATTGCTAAACATAACGCAATATACACCTCAATATATTGCCATTTTTAATCATACTACAATTGGGAGCTATTTCAAACAATATCTTGTTTTGATGAGTTGATCTGAATAAACAACAAATGTTCTTGTCAGGAATACAGCATATGCTCTGCAATAGAGTACACTGCAATTTTCTAGTCAATTAGAATTATCTCCCCTGATATGGATTTAGACCATACCCAGGCATTATTGTCAGAAGTGCAATATTCCAGGGGTTTTCTTAAGTGGACGCCCACTTGCCCGCGCCGGGTTAAAATCACTGCGGGCAAATGATTTTTCAAAGAAGATAGCCTGGTGGGCAAGTTTATTTATGTAAATGAAATCTTTTGTTTTTTTTATTTTCTATACTATATCAAGGGTAAAATGTTTGCAAATTATCTTTGATACATATTAACTAAAATCCACCTTAATATTGCACGTATTTTAAGTTTTAAACATTAACAAACACTAACTAACTTCAAGATCGAGCAACCTGTTTTCACTGGGGCTAGTAGATGTTCAAAGTAACTTGCACCCTGGACAAGTGAAAGTCTAATCCTTAAGTAAACCCCTGTATTCATGTACAGCAGTTAATAAATTACTCCCTCTTGTTGTTTTTTTTCCTGACTCAAATTTCAATTTGTTAATACACATGATTTAGATGAAAGGAAATAACTATTAAATATCTTCCCTTCAAATTAAATATTTTCAGCATTTGATTAAATAAAACGGGCAAACTGCCTAAATTTAAGATAACGGCAATCAATTCTCATCACTTTGATAAAATGCGTCTTTAAAGATTGCCGTTTTTTTGTATATATCAAATTGTTATAGAGATATCACAATTCAATCGTCGATAGAAAATAATCAGTATCAATTATTATTCCAATTTACATAACCATTAAGTCAATGCACATTACTTCTGCATTCCTTTCCATATCTCTTTGATCTTAATATCAACATGGGATGTCACAGTATAATAAAGAATAAATACCAGTTAAATGTTACAGTACTGATTGCCCGTAATTCTCAAATATTGGAAACAACTGCAGTTTGTTTCATTGATTGGGTTTAACATCCCACTGACAGTATTCCTGTCATTTGGGGACTTTTGTCTACATGAGACAGATGTAGTGCTGCCACTTTGAAGTATCACACAGTACACATGCGGCATGATAACACAAATATCAAAATTATCCTGATACTTGGCTAACCAGTCCTGCAACAGCCCTATATATCTATAAATTATGCTGAGCAAAAAGCAAGGGAGCTTTACCAGTACCACTTTTATATTACTTTGGCAGGTTGTAGCCGGGGATCAAACACGCAACGTCCTGATTCTGGGGCGGATGTACATTCTGTCTGCATTCCACTCTATCTCAACATGGGATATCACAGTTTAACAAAGAATAAATACCACCTAAATGTAACAGTGCTGATTTTCCCTGACATAATGGTAACAGGTGTGGTATCATGCCACTTTTCACTAGGCACCCAGCCTTAGCAGTCCTGCTTCTTCTTCTTTTTAGTAATGGCTAGCAATCATTTACAGATAATTAAGGCCAAATTTTACTGGATAACCCATAGAAGGGAATTTGGAATCCACTCAGATAACCCAGAAACGGGTCCAAATTTACTGGATAACCCATGAGAAGGGTCCAAGTTTACAGGATAATCCACTCAGATAACCAAAGGGTGATAACCAAACCAAGTTTACAGGATAATCCACTCAGATAACCCAGAAACGGGTCCAAATTTACTGGATAACCCATGAGAAGGGTCCAAGTTTACAGGATAACCCACTCAGATAACCCAAAAACGGGTCTAAATTTACTGGATAATCAGTTAAGTTAGTTTAAACTCATTACCTCATGAGCATCCACATACAAATTTGTGACATAACATTTATTAATATATTAAACTTTAAACGTACATCTGTACATGAAACACTGGATTATTCTCTCTGTATTGAATCTGAATGTCAGTACTGCACAAGTTAGAAGAAAGACCTTAAACAGATGCAGTCTGATCTGGGTTTGCTCTGTTTGCCAATGCATAAATATCATGTTGTACAGGGTTTTCATTTTATGTTGATTTTTTTATAAATTACATAAATCCATTTTGCCAGTACCTGGATTGGACCAGTACTTTGCACCAGGGGAAGTCCATAAAAAATAATTGACCTCAGGACCTGTTGCTGTGTGCATTATGTGTGTGGTTGTCTAACAAGTTTCTTGTGATGTGTAGAATTACACAAATATTTGTTGTAAAATGTATATTTTGTTGTCGTAGGAACAGTTTGATACTGCAACCTAACAGCAGAGACGCTTTAAGATGATTATCTCAAAGGGGGATGCAAGAT
>CM037778.1:61453478-61503478 GCA_021229015.1 Solen grandis | reverse complement strand
TTGTTATCGCATAATATACTATATTTACCAGAGAATCGGCAATAACCTGGTATAATTCGCTGATTTAAAATGACCAATCATAGACTGGGGAAAAAATACACCAGCAGTTTGATTAGGTGTTCGGAGAGTGTTCGTTGATTTACGTAGGTATACGTCTCATTTTGGAGTGAAATGGTCTATATTTATCTACAAAAGTGAAGAAATATTTTATTTTGTAAATGCAAAACGCCAATATCTCATACTGTATGGCGACTGTATAAAATTATACTGAAAAATACATTGTGTGTGACAAGATAACGCATGCATGATATATAATATGAAATGTACCTCACACAATGATGATAATTACGCCTAAAATATTGTTTAGTGAACTGCTTATAACCATAACGTACCACATATAAAATCCACTACAGATAGAGAAAACTGCGCAAAAAAGAATACTTTTACCACCACGACAACCTCAACTGGTAGAACTATACACAAAGATAAAAAAAACACTACAGATCATAAATAATGAGTTAGCATTCCATGATGAGTTTTGTGCTGAAGCAGAGTCAATATTTTTTTTTTTTTTTAATGTGATTCGTATTTGGTTTAAATTATTTTAACAATTTTTTGTATGCATAAAAAAATTCAAATTTTCCTGAGGATAAAGGACTTTAATAACGTCTGTGATGTATATGGTTGTCATCAAAATACTTTGATAGAAACAAGCATTACACCATTATTTAATGTCTCTTTTTTGTAATTTGACTTTATAATTTTTGCGGGAAAACATCTGTGATACTTTGAGTATTCGATTAAAAACAGGAGAAACTTCAAAATCATTTTTAAAAATAATATTCAAAAAGCAGCTCTGGTAAGTTTCGGGCCCCCATTTGTCTGTCTTCATAATGGTAAATTAACCTGTACTGCTGATAATGGTTCAAATAGCTTTGAATGAAGTGCGATTTGCTCGCGCAGTTATTTCTTAGTACAGTTAATTTAATATGTTATTTCCAGCATCATTTATAAACACATTTCAATTCAAATTCCACCCAGTTTAAATAAACATAAACACTCATCATTACCTAGTATTAATATAAAAAAAAACTATTTCTCCGCGAAATTAAAATGGGGAAATTTTGGTGCAAAAATATAGTCACGCATTGTTGTCCGATGCAGAAAAGAAAGAGTTGCAAGTAACCCTGTTTAAAAAAAATTGCGTTTATCATAAATCGGAAACAAATTAACAAGGAATATTATATCTACAAATCAGAAACAAACTTACTCGTAATATCATATCCAGTACAAAATATGTCACACTAGATTGTCCGAACACAAGTTTGACACACCGTTTGCTCTACTTGCATACTTACATAAGAATTCTTTCAATGTCATTTGAAAATGCATGTGCTTTCAATCAAATTTTCAGATGCTGTAAGGACCATGATTTGTGTCTGCGTGTGCCAACAGACCAAGGATGTTATATATTGTGGAACTGGTATAATTATGAATTCACGGATGAAGGCACTAAGTGCCGTAAGTATAACTTGTATATAGTTTCTCATACATTTTAGCGTTAAGGTAAAGTTTTCGACGAGTTAATCATTAGAATTATTCAATTTGGGTTTTCTTGAAGCGCCTTTGATTCTTAATATATGTGGTGATGACATCGGAGATTTTCAAATGTTTCATTGGGGTACGCAGCGGAACCATTACAAGGACTTTACCTTAACACGAGCCTAAGAAGACTTACAGAATATCGAAATCTTACACCGTGATATCAATTCAATGCCTGAAGTTAAAACATGTTATTCATCTTATATAAATATATCCCGTTAAATATTGTTTTCTTTTATAGATGATGAACAGAAAACATGCGCTCGGATGATTTGTGAATGTGACCAGACAGCTGCTAAATGTTTTGCGGACAACATCTCTGTATACAATAAGGCAAACAGAATAAGTGGATAGTTTCGAAACATCATTGCACTAAACAAGGAGACATTGACTGATTATAACTGACCTGATCTGATCTTTGATGTGTTACTATACCTCGGCCCAACAGCATGCCTCCCTTTTATCAGTTGCATATAAATTGGCGTTTACTGTAAGTGTACTTGTAATTTATTGTGATGAAAATGTGCTAAGCTGAGATCAGCGTAATAAACATAATGCTTAACTTCATACTAGGTGTCACTGTTCTCTTCATTCCTTTCATTGTTCGTTTTTCACTTTATCTAGTGTAATGGAATGTATAGCAACAGAGTATACAGAGGAAAGATAGCTAAAATGATATTCACGAATTCACGTTTGGTACTTTTTGTCAGTGTGGTATTTTTTTTTCTTTTTGTCTTTTTGAGTTGGAAATAAAATTCGTGACATCTTTCTTAAATTATGATATAAATGGCAATATGTTTTATTATTTTTCCCCCACTGTGGTTTATACATGTATTTAAAGTAATTAGCTTATGTAAATCCTAGATGGTTGATACCTCGTGGAGTTAGGAAATACCGATATATAACATATATTCTTAGTCCAAAACTAATGACAAGCGAGTTGGACATAAAATATTTTTAAATAGTTAATATAAAATCTACTCAAATATACATACTGAGGAAAGTATTTTGATTGACTCATAGATGTGTATACAATTATAAATTGTAAACATACAATACATGCATACAATACCTGATTCTGGTCATTGATTTACTTATTTGAGTACATGTACGTAATATCAACGGTAAGCTTTATTTTTCTATGGTAAATCCTGAAGCCACCATAACGAGGGCTGTCCCTAAAGTTTTGAGACTGTGTCTATATCTCAGGGAATGTTACACGGATTAAATTAAGAATGGTGCTGTCTAACACTGAATTCTATTTTGAACTAATCCTGAAATATACAGCAACTTTGCACAAAGAGAACACAACGTTTTAAAAGGTATATACAACTATTATTGGAGCACTTTCACTTACAAGACGTCATGTCAATTATAATTTTCGAAGTACTCACCAGCCGACGTGGCTTTCGACTTATTGCGCAAAAATATGCCTGTACCATTATTTTTTCAAATTGTGAATTGTGTGCAAATCTCACTACCATGTAGTTCATGCAAGTTTTCAAACTGATTTCCCCTTAAATCATTTTTCAGCCTTGGGAAAATCAAATAGTCAAGTGGACTATAATGATACTATTCTCTCATACACCTAACAATATATTGTCCGTTGTTCAAAAATTTGTGCCTGCGAAACATTCAAGACCGGGTCATGCTGACTGATTTTTTTCCAACGATAGGAACTTGTGGGCATCTTTAGGCGTCATACCTGCTGATGATAACACGCTACTTCGTACGCGACTTCAATCTTACATTTTCTTCTGCCGTTTTGGTTGTGCCTGTAAACTTCCGTTACCAACTATATGATTTTAACGTCAGATTACGGCAAATCCTCGCGAACCGATGGACCAAGTGACGTCATAATGTCATTCGTACGTAAATACGTTTAACTCATTTCACCTAGCGCTTATGTACTCCAAAAATACGTTTGTCTTTAACGCACGTTAAGATAATTTCTTGACAGAATGGAGAATTGTGTTTAACACTATCATCATTGACATGTATAACTGTTTTAACCCTTTCCCTCATATAGACTCATTTTGACGCGCTCAGTAGGTACCACATAAAGCCCGATCTGCAGAAATCCACAGTTAAATCTTACCAAATTTAATTACAAAATCCTCATTTCCAGACCACTGAGGAGCAGCGAACAGCATAAAACCTGATCAGCCTACGAGTTAGTCGCAGGCTGATCTGGTTTTATGCTGTTCGCATAGGTCTTTTCATGGTTTCCTGAGGGAAAGGGTTAAAGAAGAGAAGTTATTGAGGTTTTAAAATAGAAAAGGCCGACATCGTATTAAGGGTAGTAATTTTCTACCCGATTCGCGGGTACCTGGGTACTGTACTCGTTTCAGCCGTTTTGTTCACCAAACAAACCAAATTTGATATGTCTTTCAACATTGATATTCAGGTTTGAAGAAATAAGTTAATTATCAGTATATTAATCGTATGGAAAAAAACAATACTTAAAAACCATTTTGCGATTAATCTGTTTGAAAACATGTCATTAAAACATATGAACCAACGTACTATAAGTTTAAATTGTAATACGAGGTAAGTTTGTCCGAGTCAATATGATATATGACTTAAACCTATTTTAACTAAAATGACTTGCACAATAACAATCATCGCGAATACCCACGGTCGACCGATAGATAATCTTGTAATGTCATTTAGTGAAACGGAATAAGTCATCCGAGGGTATCCGACGATGAATAACAATATGACACTTAAAACCTGACCAGTTACAATTAGCAAAATATATTTTGCGTTTTCAATGAAAAGAATGAATAATAATAATTATTTATGCTATTATCGTTAGAAACCCACGGTAATTTTTATTCCGTTTCTCTCCATTCCGTTCTGCATGGAAAGTTAGCATAATCAGAAGCCGATGCTATGCTATATAAATTTAAAAACAAGTTATGCTGATGACATATATCAATTTTTTTCTATAGCAGTACCTGCAAAATTATACAATTAATATTGTTAGGCTGTGACTAGTATCATAAAGAAATAAAACTGTTATGATACTAAATATTGGATGTTCAGAGGTTGAATTCCTAGGTCATAACATTATTTCTATTGCTATTATTAGTTTTCATGGAAATTAACATTGTTAATAGAAAGTTAATTAAGTTTAATTTGCTCTATTGGTCATGGAAAAATAAGAGAGCTTCATTGCAAATATTGCCAAGTGGGAATTACGGTATTGTGTGATTCTTCCTTAAATATATTCTTTTTTTTTGTCTTGTGATATCATTATGATAAAGGATTAAAACAGTAATTAAAGCACTGCATTATAACTACTTGACTTAAAATAATGCCATTGTAGTATTATCGATATTTACATTATATCATCAGAAAAAAATCTAATAATGTAATTATCTCGAAAAATGTGTATGTTTATCTGGTTTAACGTCCCACCGACAGTACTTCATTCATTTGGAGATAATGTCTATTTGGGGCAGCATAAAATGTAAATCGGTTTAAACCAATTGAAGTAAATAACCAGATTTAAAGGTAAATATTACGATATTATGTGAATTTTACATGAAGAATAGAGTATTTACTTTGTTAAGAGTGTTACTATCTATTGACCTATTTCTTTTTACGTCATTTGGGAAATAAAAACATACCATTTATACAAATCTTCACGGTAGTTCCACTGCTTTACCAGTGCTTTGCGCCTGAAAATGCATAAATGGTCTCTTAGGAGGCTTAAACCCACATCCTTCTAAATGTATCATTGAGGCTCAATTCGACTTACTCAAGTGACTTTAAACCGGTCGAAGGAAACATTTTTATCTCAAGTTGAAAATTTTCTGTTTCTCAAGGGGCATAAATAGCCTAAATTGAATATTCTAAGTGGCTTTGAGTTATCTAAAGTCTGCTTCAATATATTTCTTGCAATTTAACTAATTAAAAATACAATAAAAACTGATAACTGATAACTTAATTCATTTAATCAAATTGATGCCGATGGCTTTATCAATTCTAAATTGATTAATTATAGGATAATACTCTTTTTTACATGCATATATAAAACAAAGTAGGTAACAGGAGTAAATTTTATAACTTAAAGTATGAAACAATTAAGTTTACCGGCTTTAATTAAAGTTTAAGGTGATAACTTGCAAGGAAACACAAAAAGGTCCTCTGAGAAATCCAACATATATTAAAAATTATCTTACCCATGACGGAGGGAGATGCAAGTAAAGATGAAATGAAAAAGAAACCACGGAGACATGGCATTACATAAAATGGAAAATCATCAACAGTTACTGCCTTTGAGCGGTCACTCGGCATTTTGGGTGCTTAAACCATGTTGTAAGGGGCCTCACCCTTCCCAACTTTATTTCTCTGCAACAAACATTACATATAGATATATTTTAATAAATACTAATAGCAGTCACCTGCATCAGAAGGAAAAATATGTATAAGTACGTTCAGATATATAAATAAATGAATATACGTAATAATAATACATGCATATGATTATATTAATTATAAGAATCTGAAGAATATATTTGTAATAAAAATATCAGTAAGATCATTATAAAAACAAACAAACAAACAAAAATATGTGGATTGGAAAGCTATTGCAAGAACATATTGAAGACTTATTTCACATCAAATGTGAATCTCGATGGAGACAATCGTGTTAGTTACCATTATAAATAGCTGAAATATTAATTAGAGTTATTTCAACGGATTCAAACACGTTTCCTTTACTGTATGGGGACATTTAAGTGTTTTCATTGACTGGCGATGTCTTTGCAGAGGAGGCGATAATCCGTCTCCCTCTAAAGGGGAATTTGGACGAAAAGACTTTAGTGAACGTTATGGGTTTCTTGGCCAAATTATTTCAGCTATATATTAATGCTATATTTTAAAAAAAATTTTAAACAACTAACAGGAAGAATATACCTGAATATTGAACATTCTAATTTGTCCATATAATTGAATGAGCTTTCATGACACTAGTAAAGTTTACAAATTAACACAGTTTATAATGATGCTAATGATGATCACTAAATCACAAAATATCCCTCAGATAATAAAGTCCAATCTTCTGTTATTGTCTAATCTAACCTTTAACACTCCATCTTCCAAGTAACGTTAATCCATCCATCACTGAATTATAATCATGTCTTTTTAATGCTTAAAGGCCCATCATTTTTTTTTTCAAAAGAAGTGTATATTATTCAGACAAAAAGTAAAACATGTGCTACAGATTTGTTACGAGGTGCAATCATCTGTGCATACTCGTTGACGACAGTGCCTATAAATATGAATTCATCTTTAAGATTATTCCATTGTTTACAAAAATATCTTATTTGCATATTCCGAATATCTTCGACGACGGGCGTTCAAGTTCAAACTATTTCTGATTACCGTCTTCGGGAATACTCGCCAATGAAAATTATAAACAATGAGAGTATTATGACATCCATACACAATATTAAAGGGGGTAATTTAAACAACATTTTCTATGCGTTTAACTTTATATACTTTATAGCAGTATGTACCATTTGTATTGTCTACAATATGTCAATGTTATTTTCTTTTTTATGAAAATTAAATCACTATGAAATATAATGGGCCTTTAATATAAGTACATGTATATCAGTACAGAAACAAACATTAATTGACATTTTAGGATATTTTGCTTTAAATTTATCAAGGCTTGTATTTACTTAGATATACCAACACTCACTTGATGGACCATGGTCACAATTTAATGATGGATGGAGTACCTTAAAAAGTCAAAACAAATATTTAGAAAAGTAAAGAACATACTGGTTAGATCATTAATTTTCGTTGAAATTAAATTTCGTTGATATGTACCTAGGGGAATTTCGTGGGTACATTTATTCGTGGATCTATGTTTTAGAAAACGTGAGGTTTATATGAGAGTCAAGTTTTCGTGTGGGTTAATATTCGTTTATAAAACCCTCCACGAAATCGACAAAAATTAGTGTCCAACGAAAATTAATGACTTCACAGTATCCTAATAGTAGATGAATACACCGCGGATCTATATTGTCACTAGAAACCTCTAGCAAATTCTATTTCTTCTATTCTATTACTGATGAGTTACTTAAATCATTTTCGACATTTAAAATTAACTTGGGGTATATTTATATATCTTGAACAACGTCTTATCTAAATCTATTAATTAACATTATTTACATCTATTAAACTATTTAACAAGTGAATCTCCTTTTAAAATAGGGAATTGAACGTCGTACTCAAAAGAAAATGTACCTAAATAATTGGTCAGTCCGAATAAAGGTACTCTTCAATTTAGAGGAAATAATGGCTAAATGATTTTGAGTCAAGTGATGAACCGCCGACCGAACACATTTTGCACAGCCAGTGAAATATATTTTTTTCTCATTTGAAAGAAGAAAAATCTACATATGCGCAAAGGTTAACATGCGAGTAAATTATAATTAACGCTCAAACAAGGCCAAACTAACCTGTTTTGATGCCTCTCGGCGGTATAAACATTTGCCTTGCGTTGCACGTCTACATCACCACATGCTTAATTTACAAAACCTACAAAGGCATTTAATCATAATCTGCTACAGGAGAAATTTTTTTTTTTTCGAAATTCATTTACATTTAATATCAGCACGTCTTTCTGAAGCTAAGAGAAATCCGGCTTTTTGAATGTTGCTTTCGGGACCAACGATAATATTCAAGTCGTCAGCTTGGATGCTTTAGACAGACTATTCAAAAACACATTAATAGATTCAACAATACCGGGCCTGAAGGAAATCGTCCTAGATTCAGTTGTGTATACGCATCAATCGCTTTATTACGTTTACTTAACTAATTAAATACTAATTTAGTTAGTTTAAACATATTTATTAGTCATATACTATAACAAAATAATTCACAAACATATACAGAATAGGATTAAAACGAAAACTAAAAGCTTATTGAGATTTTCTCCTCATCATAATAAATTGTGGAAGTCCTGGCAAATCTTATGAAGATTTTCCATATAAAGAATACGTTGAACATTTTGCAGACAAATTATATTTAAGGGTAGGATGTATAATAAGTTAAATGAATGAAGAGATTATTATTATTACACAATTATCATTATCAAAGAAAGTGGAAAAAAAAACGAAGAAAGATGAGGTGAGGATTATTGTGAAGCAATGATAGAGAAGCAAAGGCAAATTGTAAATACTCTTACTTCCATGTCAGATATTTTTATGTACTTTCATATAATGTCACTATCAATATACGATAAAAAGTATAAATTGTGGTAACTATTTATCTAGAAATGTTTAGATTGTTCAATGACGAAATTAACAGCCGAAAATATTTTAATATTATAATCTTTCGTAAGGGACATATGACCAAAGAGAGAGAAATTTGAAGAGATATTTTGCCCAGGTGATTTTTTAAAAAAAATGAATGCTGTATGATAATGACAGACAAACAGAAAGACAGACAAATAGTTTATTAGAGTGTCATATGTTTATACTTAAAATAGGATCCAACGATACACACATATAACATTAACATCCAGCCGCATCGCGACTTATAAGACACTGTACATATTAAGAAAAACAATCAAAAATGAAATTAATTACAATATACATAACAAGTAAAACCATTTTAAAATATTACAATTTCAAATATCGCATGTATTTAAAAACTTAAAATCAACAAATAATCTTATGTTTTGTTCATGTGATATTTCATGTAAATAATTTCCGACGTTTAAACATCCTTGGGAGTGGGAACAGCATTTCCTTCGACTGCATTAAAATTACTATTTTTTCCACATTATCGAACGTTTTAAAGGAAGGGTTCATTTCAGACGCTTTATTAAAACGATTTCCCCTTATATCAGAGTACAAATCACAGTCTGAAATAAAATGAGTCTCATCTCCAACCTTTCCAGTTTTATAAAATGTACAAAGCCTTTGTTATATGGGTGTTTTTGGTTTAGGATATCGGCCAGTTTCAATACATAAAGGTAAAGAGCATGATCGCAATTTAAAAAGATTGTGACAATGATCTCTCGGAAATGGTAAAATACAATACATTTCAGGAGATAACTGTGATTTATACATTCCCTATGTTCGGAGTTTATCAGTATCTTGCACAGAAGTAAACCAATATTCTGAGTCTTTATTTTTTTAAATATTTTAATGCTTTTAATTACATATTTTAATTTATGTTTATAAAGTATAATCTATATATGCTTACAAGAAACTACACAAACAATATTAATTATAATTATAACTTTTATAATAGTTCTTGCAGATTGATAGAAAAATAATATTGCATTGAAGAGTAAATTATAATGTGTGAACTACGATTTAATATATCAACAATTTTTTCAGGGAACATAAAATAATTATTAAAAAAATGGCTTTGGTTTTATAATAACGGTTATCAATATGTGATAACCGGCAGTTATTGGAGTTCGGTGTAATTTCTCTCTCTTGTGCATTATGTAAGTTGTGATCTAGTGCATTACGATGTTGTGATTAATACGGGAGTGTTAATTTAATGCACATTGCTTTGTTGCCTCCTTTTCGGTCAAGCGGGGAATTGAGTAGGCAGCGGGAGAATGAGCTCTGATAAATAAGTGGAAAGTTGCAAGTTTTTTTTCATCATTACATGATCGTTGTAGATTTAAACAAAAGCATTATCGTTAATGTCAAGATTTGTTTTATTGATTTCTTTGGCTGCATTAAATTTTGGTATATTTCTTCGGATTTGTTTGCTTGCGGTGTTTAAATAATCGGTTTTCGTGTTTTGGAAACCACGTGGCTTCATAAAATGATTGAGAGTCTTAATTGATGTTAATTATACTTAAATATTATATTGATCATTTTGTTGTTTCCTAGGCTAGTACTTTGTTTCAGTTCCCCTGCATTGTAATATTAAACGATGTTAATGTGTCATTTAATTTGAGTTATTATTACTGATATAATTTTTGATACAGTTGATTAAGCAGCTGTGTTCTGGGAACCAATATCGTTAATAGGGTTTAGGTTCTTTGATTGTATGTTGTATTGTGTATAACATATTTTTACCAATTCTTTTTATATTTTGTCTCTTACATGTAAAAATGCCAAAATCGCAGAGGGTTAAACGCCCATCAGTCAGGGCTAGAGAGGCAGCTGTTGCTGACAAATCAGTCAGGAGGTCACGTCCTGGTCACCCAGCAGCTTCTGCTGGATCCGTGCAAAATCCAGGAGTGAGCACAGCACCTGTAGACGATCAGCCGGTTGCAGCTCAACCAGCGAGCCATGGGGTGGCGGAGCCAGTACCAGTTGCAGACCCAGTACCAGTTGCAGACCCAGTACCAGTTGCAGACCCAGTTGTCCCGCTCGCAGGCCCCGAATTGTCGGCTCCTTTATTGCCCGCTCCTGTAGCAGGACCAGCTCATTCTGTAGCTGGCAGACTAGGTGGTGTTTCTCCGGTAGGTCGTCTGGCATGCCTCCCAGGGGATCTTGGGCAGTGCGGGCCTCTGCAGCCCAGGGTCAGCGCTGGGGGGGATCCTCTGGGGGTGGTTTCAGGCAAAGGGCCCCACGTGTCTCAGGACCTAGGTTCTGAGCTATCACTAGGAAATTCGCCCATTAACATTGAGGCTTTATGTTTTTATCTAGATAGGTATCCAGATAGAGAGGCTGCTTTGATTTTAAAGGATGGTTTTTTAAATGGTTTTCGTTTAGGGTTTTCAGGTAATGACATTGCGATTTCAGCAAAAAATCTTAAATCTGCACGGCTTCACCCACACATTTTAAAGGAAAAGGTTAATAAAGAAGTGGAGTTGGGTAGATTTGCAGGCCCGTTCAAAACAGCCCCTTTGAAAAATTTCAGAATTTCGCCTATGGGTCTGGTTCCAAAAGCTGATGGAGGTTATAGGCTTATTACACATTTATCGCATCCAGAGGGGAATAGTGTAAATGATGGGATTAGCGACGAATTGAGTTCAGTTAGTTATACTTCATTTGACAAGGTTGTTGACATGATATGTAGATGTGGAGTAGGTGCCGAGATGGCTAAAAGAGACATTAAATCAGCATTTCGCCTTTTGCCAGTTGCCCCATCTGAATTTAATTTGCTAGGGCTTAGAGATGAAGAAGATAATATATATATTGATAAGTTTTTACCTATGGGTTGTAAATTGTCATGCTCACTGTTTGAAAAGTTTTCTACTTTCCTGCATTGGCTAGTGAAATCATTGTCTGGGAAAGATAGTCTCGATCATTATCTTGATGATTTCATATTTGGAGGGCCTAAAGACACTGGTGATTGTCTTGCCTTAGTGAATACCTTTGATCAGGTTTGTAGCATGTTGCAAGTTCCGGTAGCCTGCGAGAAGTCCATTGGTCCATGTACCAGACTGGTATTTTTAGGTCTTGAGGTGGATTCGGTTCAGATGGAGGTAAGAATCCCTTTGCATAGAATGGAGGAGTTGTTGAAGGCAATTACAAGTGCTCATGCTCGCAGAAAAATGACTCTGAGAGAGTTCCAGTCACTTATCGGCAAACTTTCCTTTTTTAGTAGAGCTGTGCGTCCAGGAAGAGCATTTTTAAGGCGCTTCTATGATGCTATGGCTCCTATTAAAAGGTCATATCATCGACTTCGTATCACTAATGTTTTAAGACAGGATTTGGGTATGTGGCTGTTATTTATTGAGAGTTATAATGGGGTGGCTCACATTCCGTCAGATAGATGGTTTGATAGTAACATTTTGCAGCTTTTTACTGACAGTGCCGGGGCAGCTGGTTTGGGCTGTGGCTGTTACTTTCAGAACCACTGGTCTTACTTTGAGTGGCCAGAACATTGGTACATTGGAGAAGTTTTGAAGGATATAACTTTTTTAGAGATGGTGCCTGTGCTTCTTGCAGTTATTTTGTGGGGGGATCAGTTGAAACATAAAAAAATTATCTTGTTTATTGACAACGAGGCTTTGGTAGCAGTAATTAATAAGCAAACCACGAAATCTAAGCGTCTAATGCATCTTGTTAGGCATTTTGTATTGCTTGCCATGGAATTTGAGATCATATTCAAGGCCATGCATATCACTTCTAAACACAATTCTATTGCTGATTCCATTTCTCGGAAACAGTGGGACCGCTTCAGGGCAGAGGCTCCGGCTGCAGACAAAGACCCCAAGGAAATCCCGGAGAAATTTCGCTCAATCATTTGCAGGCTGAGTCTGACAGACTACTGAATTTTTCTCTCTCAGAGAATACCAAGATTGCATATGCCAATGGTTTGGACAGTTTCGAAAGGTTTCGGGGTGCATATAATTTTCCCAAGGTCTGGCCTCCTACCATTGGGAATATTTCTCTATTTATAGCTTGGTTATCATTACAGGGGTACGCTTATAATACAGCTAGGCTGTACGTAAACGCGATTGGTTTTCATTGCAAGGTCAGGAATGTAGCAGATGTTTCCAACAATTATGTTGTCCAGAAATCTTTAGAGGGCCTCCAGAGGTCTGACAGGCGTTGTCCAGCACGACTGCCAATAACAGTAGAGCTCCTAGAGTCTGTTTTGTCGATGTTGCCTAATGTTTGTAGCAATGCTTATGAGACACGTTTATTTACAGCAGCATTTTGCCTCGCATTTTTTGCTTTTCTTCGTATAAGTGAATTGGCAGTTGTAAGAAAAGGCAATGTGTCTAATGTCCTATTTTTGTCAGATGTTTCATTTGAGGTGGACGGTGGGGCCATTACAATCTTGATTAGACATTCAAAAACAGATCAGTGTGGCTTTGGTTCACAATTGAAACTTATTCGTACCAATAAGAGCATATGCCCAGTGATTTCAATGCAGAGGTTTCTTGAACAGCGTCCTGCTGGTGATGGGCCACTGTTTTGTCATTTAGATAAAACCCCACTTACGCGGTATCAATTTACTGCCTTGTTAAAGCGTTCTTTAGGTAGGCTGCATTTAGACTACAGTAAATATTCGTCACATTCCTTTCGGATGGGGGCAGCAACAGCTGCTGCTATGAAAGGATGTTCTGTAGAGGTAATTAAACGTGCAGGCAGATGGCGATCAGACGCTTACAAGTTATATGTCAAGCCAAATTCAGTATACACTCTCCCTACGATAATATAATTTGTTTGCATTTATTGCTATCATTATCTTAAAAACAACTGGCTTTGTAGTAATTTCAGCAAAGATATTGTAGGTGCGGTAAAGGTCTGGCTGCTGGGATCCTCAATTGTGAAGCACGCCTTTGTTGTTGCCCGGCAGCGTTCAGGTGGCCTGAACCTTGGGCTGGATTCGGTGGATATTTGGTGGCAGGGGTACAGTGGAATGTCTCTAGTGGAAGCCATCCATAAGCTCAGGTCCTTAAAAGGTGTTGGTGATGATCCAGATGTTATTATGTTGCATTGTGGGGGTAATGATCTGGGGCGGATTCCAATTAAACGTTTGCGTGTTTATTTAGACAGTTTAGTTAACTTTATTACAGAGCATTGTAATGCTAGGATAATTTGGTCTGAAGTTCTCCCTAGAAGGAAGTGGCGGTATTCCACCAATAAAGTTGCCATGGAGACCGCCCGCAAGCGTTTGAATAGTTACGCAGCGGCAACTATTTTAAGGAATAATGGGTTTTATTTAAGGCATACAGATTTAATGGAATTATCAGATAGCCTCTATGCACATGATGGTGTGCATTTGACATTTTTGGGAAATTGTATATTCATAAATCAGATATCATTGGGGTTGGAGGCATTTTGTTCAGGTCTTACTACTTGTTATAAGTAGACTGTTTCAGGGCATGGTGGTTCCCATTCCCATCCAGCAATCCGCTCCATTTTTATCTCAATATTTTGCTGTGCCAAAATGGGATTCCGGGCCCGTTTTGGCGGTGGCACCAGCTTTGGTCGATCGTCATCGACCAGAGTTGGTGCCAGTTGGCAGACAGCAAAATATTAACATGGTTCTCACGATTGTCATTTTGAATGCATTGGAATTTGTTCATATAGTAATATTTTTGTAATTAATGTTACTGACCTATTTGAAGCCTTTTGTGGCAGTTATTGAAGCCTTTTGTGGCATGTTTTCAATTATTGTAATTTGATGCATTTTGGGGCATTTTTATGTTGAAGCCTTTTGGGGCATTTTTATGTTGAAGCCTTTTGGGGCGTATTTCTTGTTGAAGCCTTTTGGGGCTTATGCGGATTGCTGTAGAGGTCGCCCTATACGACAATTTGTCCGGTGTCCGGTTGGTCAAGTGGACTAACATGTTGGGTATGGGAACCAAGCCCGATCAGTGCCAAACCGGGGGGAAAGAGTGAGGAATTTGTATTTTGTTGTACTATTCTTTAATAAATGTGAAAAGATTGTTGTTTTATTTAGGTCAGTCGGATGTGGGGTGGTTGAGCTCGGTGCAAAGGTCCATATATATTTATGCTAAATTTTTCTGCTAAATTTGTATAAAATTGTTTCTCTAATTTTGTTTGGAAAGCTTAAATTGTAGTTACGGTTGGAAGCTTTGCACGTGGCGTGACCCTTAGCAACTGATTGTCCTTTAACGAATCTCCCAATAATAACGGTTATCAATATGTGATAACCGGCAGTTATTGGAGTTCGGTGTAATTTCTCTCTCTTGTGCATTATGTAAGTTGTGATCTAGTGCATTACGATGTTGTGATTAATACGGGAGTGTTAATTTAATGCACATTGCTTTGTTGCCTCCTTTTCGGTCAAGCGGGGAATTGAGTAGGCAGCGGGAGAATGAGCTCTGATAAATAAGTGGAAAGTTGCAAGCCCTCCCTCCCAACCCTTGTTTTATTAATTTGTTATATATTTAGCACTTAATTGTATAATAATTTTTTCACTTGTAAATGTTTTTGGTGGCTGCTGTTGGGTGCTGTAATATTTTTCAGTGCAAAGGGTGAAAGCCTGGACAGCAGAAGCAGTATGCAGGGAAAAGGGGGAAGTTTAGGACGGCATGGTTCCCAGATGGTGGCAAATTGTTCAATGGCTTCATTTTGAGACCGGATTCCATAATACAGCTTGAGTGGTAACATATATGAACCCGCACATGGTTTTTTGCAGTGCGTAGAATATATGTTAATCTTTCCCGGATCAGCTTTGGTTAAAATGCCTTTTTCAAATTGGGAATGAATGTGGCAGTGGAAAGGCATGAAACTTAAGGACTGAATCTCTGATTCCCAGGATCAGCCTTTGGTTAGCATGTAGGAATTTCATTCTGGCAGACAGCAAAATATTAACATGGTTCTCACGATTGTCATTTTGAATGCATTGGAATTTGTTCATATAGTAATATTTTTGTAATTAATGTTACAGACCTATTTGAAGCCTTTTGTGGCAGTTATTGAAGCCTTTTGTGGCATGTTTTCAATTATTGTAATTTGATGCATTTTAGGGTATTTTTATGTTGGAGCCCTTTGGGGCAATTGTAACATTTTTATGTTGAAGCCTTTTGGGGCATTTTTATGTTGAAGCCTTTTGGGGCGTATTTCTTGTTGAAGCCTTTTGGGGCTTATGCGGATTGCTGTAGAGGTCGCCCTATACGACAATTTGTCCGGTGTCCGGTTGGTCAAGTGGACTAACATGTTGGGTATGGGAACCAAGCCCGATCAGTGCCAAACCGGGGGGAAAGAGTGAGGAATTTGTATTTTGTTGTACTATTCTTTAATAAATGTGAAAAGATTGTTGTTTTATTTAGGTCAGTCGGATGTGGGGTGGTTGAGCTCGGTGCAAAGGTCCATATATATTTATGCTAAATTTTTCTGCTAAATTTGTATAAAATTGTTTCTCTAATTTTGTTTGGAAAGCTTAAATTGTAGTTACGGTTGGAAGCTTTGCACGTGGCGTGACCCTTAGCAACTGATTGTCCTTTAACGAATCTCCCAATAATTGACAATGTCGACAGAGTCATCATTCTAATGTATATTTTTTTCTGTTGGGTCAATCTATATACGCTAGTAGACCTGTAAGAATGTAGATTTTGGAGTGTTCAAAATAAGCACATGATGATTGCATTCCCATTTTATTTTGCAAAAGTAACTACATATGTCACTTATTAAAATGCACGTGTGCATATTAAGGTTAATATCCATGATGCGTATAATTATTCATATGCATCAACCTGTTTTGAGATTTTCAATTACCTATCAATATCTTTAAAAAAAAAATCAGCATAAACATGGGGTATGTAATATTGTCATTACGGCTTTCCGCAAACCTGCGGAAAACGTATAGTTTATCATTATATTGATACTTTTGGTAAACTGAGTAAATGCATGGTGCATCATAATATTATATATGCAATGTATATTGTCTGCATTACATTTAGTTATAATACGATGAAATAGTTGATAATTAAAGGACTGAAAGTCCTAATGTTACATTAAGCATAAGGTGAAAGTGTGACTTGTAATTTGGAACCGTTTTATTTTATTTCCTCATCAAATGGAACTTTTAGCTGAGAGAGCCGAACGACATAATTATATTGGCCATATTCTCAATAGATTAACCAAAGACATATAGCATTTTAGAGGTGCGTGAACTGCTGCACTTCAGGGGCTTATACACAATTTCATTCATAGTATTTTCATTGATAATTTTTCGGGCCTACGCAAACAGTTGCACATATGTCTTGCCCGTGAAGGGGATTGATTATTTTATCCAGTATTGTCATTTTTCTCAATCGGTAATAATATGTTGTGTTGTTTAAACATAAAAAGGGGTGATATGTAATAGGGTCGATTTTAATCATTATATGTATATTCAGTTTTAGGTCCAATTTAATTCCTTATTTATGTTAACGATATAAATGAATCATCACTTAGTCTTACCAGGTTATATCCCGATGTCAGTTCCCTGTATTACCTAGCTACTTCAATACAAGATATTGTTACGCGCTGGGGATAAGGGGCGTAGATGTGTATACGTGTATTTGTGTGACAGTATTTTTGCAATCCGATGTTAAGGGTTTTGTCAGTCAGGCCTACGTAATTTTACTTGCCAGCTTCCTATAACCTCGAGCCGGCTGATCCCATATGGATCTAATGTATAGAGAGGTTCTCCTAAAACAAGCAGTACAACTGTCAGATTTTATGTGGGTAACCAGTGTTTGCTGCAAAAATACAATGAATAAACACATGCTAAATAAGACCATATAAAGTAGTTGGGATCACGATAAGTAATGCCAGGACATTACAATACAGAGGGTATTATTAATCATGGCCTAAATATTATATCAGCATGGGCTAAACTGTGGTAGGTGAAATTTGATCCACATAAAAATGGAGCATGTCTATTTTCCCCTTGAAAAGAATACCAAGAACCTTGTTTATTCTTCGATGAAGCCATAATTATTATCACTAATAAACACAAAAACATCGGTGTCACCCTTAGTAGTTCAGGACAGTTAAATGACCATAATGACGCTTATTTAGAAGCTGCATCAAAAGTTATAAATATCATGCGAAGATTGCAATTCACCGTTACTTGCTCTGCTCAAGATCAAATTTGTTTATTACATATAGATATGTTACTTTCTGGGATTACTTACCTTACTATTGATCATAATGCTTGAAGCTGTCCATACCTATATTAAACAATCCAAAAGAATAACATAATGTATTCCTTTAAAACCTGTTATTACTTAATCAGGATGTTTATACTTAAACTTGTATTTCTAGATAAAGTACCTTTAAATAGTCAGTGTCATCCTCATGATATAGACAAAGAGAAAACACTCTGATATTAGTTATCTACTAACTCTAGTCTACTGACTACTTCGCACAAGGTTTTTGTATCATTTATATTACCGTCGTGTTTATGTTGTAAACATGTTATGTTAATAGTGGTAATCACAAGGATCCGATCAGAGGCGCCACCTCAAGTCAAATCCCCCCCTCTCTCTCTCTCCCTCTTTCCTCTCTCTCTCTCTCTACCTCTTTACAGTATTTTTTTGTTTCTCCTCCTTATGAATATTTCTAAGATATTGTTTAACAAGTTATGTAGGGGAAGGACTGACCCTTGTAGTCCAATCCAATTTCGTGTATTATATGAACAAAATTATGTTTAATCTATATGTATTCCGTACTTTATATATTGAACTCCTTCCAGAACCTCTAATTTCAATTCCTCCGTCGGCCTTGAGACATTGTTTCTTTTGTTTTAATACAGGCATGTGATCCTTGTGCACGGAAAACCTGTTCTTTGTCATTGTGTATAGTTTCCCGCGCTATGTGAGTAAGGCAAGTGTTTGGTCAGTTTTGAGATCTGTCGACGGTTGGAAGAGAAGAAAGTAGCATTGTTATTAAAACTCGTGAAGGCATTTGGCGGACTTTTGTGAACGCCTATCTTGGGTATGGTATTAATCGCTGGTTGCGATATTTTCTTTTCCTTTTAATTCGGTTTTGAAATAATATATTCAATGTGTATTTCGCGCATGCAATGAACTATATTTTTCAAGCGGATTGAGCAGGTCTATCGGCTTGTCTCTACATTCTTCTTAACAACGCGCATGTATGTTCTGGGTATTTAGTTTACAGTTCACTATTGGCAGATGAGAGACCGTCAGGAGACGAAAGCAGTTTTAAGCACAGGACTCGATTTCACGGTTCGGTATGTATTGTGTGTGTGATATTACTGAGGTGAGTGTAAAACATATATTTTTGTGTTTCCAAATTAAATAACCCAGTCATAGTAACTGTAAATAAGGACTATCATGTTGATAAAATACTATGTACAGGGAATTATAATTTTAACTTGTTTTCATCCACATGACAAATACTAATGTAATTGTATTTGTCAATGTTTTGTTTTAAATGTTAAACCTTATTAATGGAATTTATATGAATGTAATTTTATTTCGTTTATATGTTATTTCAGGTCCATGAGTGTCAATAAAACATTTAACAGACTTCCCTGAGTTAGATGTGACACAGGTTGAAAGGGCTTTTATCCCTTATAAGTCGCGTAAACCGTATATGTTTCAGATTATAATGCCTTTTAAATCATAATTAAAACTATGACGCAAATCAATAAAAAGTATCAGGAAAAGGGACTGACATTATTATTTACACAAATAAAAATATGACGAAAATACTACGCAACAAGATAAAAGTATAAAAGAAAGGACCATGAAAGTAAAACAGCTATATTTATTTCTGGTTATATACAAAACAAGAATTATTTGTCAAACACATTAACACTGAATTTGATCCTTGAACATTGCAATGGTTTAATATGATATGATATTGATATGACGACAAACTCTTTTCAGTAGTTAGTATTTTGAAAACAACACTGTATTTCTCTTGCAGATAATAATAATGATTAAAATAAATCTGTTCATTAAATATGTAGCGCAGCGAGAGCAGTTTAACATTGTCTTGAGTGATGACTTAATAGATTCGATCCGACTTAGAAGTCACCCTGAGTTTGTTGAAACACTTGATTTTTTTCAAATATTTTGTACATGACAAAATAGAAAATAGAAAGGTGTTCTATTGTAATAAATCGCTCACAAATTTGAATTTTCAGAGCATTTGATTGGTAACAAATTTAGGGTGACCTCTAAATATGAACATAGTATGTAATGATAGTTTTGTTTCTCCTTCCATTATATATAAAACATGTCTCTATAATCAGAAACAGTTTACAACAAAATATGACCAATCCAAAACAACATTAAAACATCGATGATATTGAAACTGCAATATATATATATTACTCACGGATATATTTGAATATGCAACGTACGGATATTGTCATACTTTTTTCTTATCTTTATGTTTATTTGTTGAGTTTAACGTCCCACATTGTAATAGGACACTACAAATTCGATATTTACTTTCAAGAAAGCAATGTTTAATGAGATATACACTGTGTAAAAAATAGTATTTATACAGTATACGCTATTTAAAATTACAACACTATATGATTGTATTCATTTTCAACACCATTTGAGAGGAAAATACCAAATGTTTACATTCAATATAATATAAAAAAGCTTTTATCATTGAGAACTAGACTGTATGTCAGAGCGTTAAGGGATTATTCAAACAGCCGAGTCTTTTTCTTTCAAATGTCATATGTGTTACTGCGTTACTGCGGTCCTACGACAACAATGTTTCTACATTTAAAACAAGAAACAGCTTTGAAAAAGATATTCGGCGAAGCTAAATAACTGTCAATTGTAACATATAAAAGAGATTAAAAATATTATGAAATTGGAAACGTTAGCAAAAATGTTTATAAATACCAAGATTATAGGAGGTATTGTAAAGACTATATAAAAATTAAAAAACAAATCTACCAACTTCCATTAAATTTTATGTTCTTGCTGATTTTTTAAAGTAAAGAGAATTCAAATGTAACAAGGCGAAACCGAACGATCATAAATCGCGTATATTGTTTCCAGATCCGCACACTAAACTGCAGAACTTCTCCGCAGTTGTTACCTCCCCTGAAGGCCGAGTCCACTTATACAAATTACGGGAAATTGTGGTCTTAAAATAGATATACGCCTGCTTCTTACTCAATTGATTTAAATCATATTGCCAAAGCAGCAATCCTAAATTGATATGGAAGTGTTAAACTTTCATAACTGTGTTACCTTTCATGTTTAAACGGAAAAAACTGTTATATCAAGTAGAAAGATATATACGACCTGAAACTCCTATTTTTGGAATATCTTAAATATCCCACAAATAAATTATATAAGCCAATGAAAGCATCGTATAACGCATTACTCTGGGTTCATTTGCATACAGACATTTTATTGGTTGGTCAAAATCAATTTTATATTGCTTCGCCGAAACAAATGGTGAAGACATTTCATAGCATATTGTCATAAAGAAACATTATGAAAAATTCTTAACATGAAAACTTAAAAAGAATCAATTTTCTGTAAACTTAGGTTGTCTCCAGACTTTCCTTTTTGGGCGCATATTTTAGAAACATGTATAAAAATCGTTCCCAGGATTGTAAATCCCGAAATCTGTACCTAAATACCGAACCATCTGGTTCTTGACTGAATGGTATGAACTTATGCTTGTTACATTTGTTTCGGAAGCCATTTAACGCTTTCATGAATCCAAGCATGTTATTAATAATGATACAGGCCGATGTTTCAACATGTTTTATCCGTCAAACTAAATCAACACATTTGTATTGCATGTACGTAATTATACACAAATATGTGGTATAAAAATAATACATAGAAATGACGAACATTATCTGATTTTTCATCAGCTGAAAGCAATACTTAACATTGAATTTGTTTATTGAGGAAATACTTCTGTTTTAAATACACGTACTGGCAGTAAATCATAAATTCAACCTAATTTTTATGATAAAAGTTACATCTCGAACAGCGTGACTTTGTGTTTTCATTATGACTGACTTTGCTGAGTGGTAATATTTATTAGCAAAATATATCAAAACGTCATATTGCTTTATGGCAAAGATCCATAAATATGAATACATTCTACTGTTTAAGAAATTAAATAACTTAAAGTATTACAATACAATTAGAAACGCTATTTCAGTCACCCTCTATGTACCCATATGTCATTTTCGCAAGGAAAAATGAATTGTCAATACATATACGTCGTTATCTATTTGATCTTTTTGAAGAACCACAGACTTAAATTTTTTTCCAGAAGTTTAATATCTACTTTGTCCTTATTTCTTTTGCAAAATAATCGCAGACGCTGGTCTTTGAACTTCCTCCGGGAGGAATGAAGATACCTGAAAAACGATATCATGTTATGTAAGCATTTGCGTTTATAGATAACTGACATCGTTAGCTATGAAGTCATCGCGTACACAATTGCTTTTTATTTCGTTGATAAATATTTTCTAACAAATGATAAAATAATGTTATTATATAATGCTTTGAAAAGAAATCTGTATAAGCAATACAGAATATGAACTAATTAATTAAATATTTATGTAGCATTGACCATATTGTAATGTAATAGGTTCTTCTACCTGCTTATATTCTCGTGATTTAAAGATATGGTTGTGCATTAATATTTCATTTGCGAGATTTTCTTTGCCTGTATTTCTCGTCGGTAGCGAAATTACATTACAAACCCCCACAGTATGGCAATTACTTCCATGGTCAAAACAAATTACCTTTATTCAATCTCCATAATTTACATGTTTCTAATGCCCAACATACGGTTTGTTGAATGAGTTACATTTGTTAACATGGCACCCGGAAGTGGCACTTGTTTATCCTGCCGTAATTTACCCATTTTGATTGATTGATTAATTGATTAGTTTTCCGTCGCTGCAACAGTATTTCAGTCATATAGCGGCGTCTAGCTTATTACAGGTAGAGGAAAAACCCGAATGCAAGGCATCCGAGTAGAACCACCGACCTACCGCAATCCAACTGGAAAGCTTCCTCACATGAAAATCCGAATGACCCTGCCGAGACTCACAAGGTGAGGGCCTGAGTGAATGTTTAAGTCAGCGACTTTACCCTTTCGGTCACAGAGGCCCAATTTAACTTACAGATAAGTTAAAGACTTTATGGTCCTTACAATATTTTTGGTATGGAAATATTTTGACAGATGTATTTGGATGCTTCACGTTTATTTATACTTGTGGGAAGCACAGAAGTGGATGTATAGGATCTCCGCACGTAAGATGCACTTTTATATGGTGGAAGTTCCCATATCATTTTACAGGTTTCTCCACAGGGCATCTGATTGGTGAAGGATCCACGATTATGAGAATTCCCTACTCTGATTGGCTAGGTGGCAGATGATTTAGCATGACCTTATCACAAAACTCCCGGACGCGCGAAATTATAATGAAGGGAACGCGGAGCAGTTTGACAGCATATTCATTTCGGAACAAACTATCCAAAATTTTATAAACATAAGAAAAACCTGAAAGAACGCCCCCGCAGCTATGTATAAATATACATTACCTTCATAAGTGAATATATATCTATCGGATATTGGAATATAAAGAATACATTTTATCAAGTTAAGGGAAAACGTATTGTAAAGAAAAAATAAAGAGATCAATTAAATCTTTTTAACCGCATGTCGAAATTAAAAAACAGTTACATGTGTTTTATGATGTCTGGTATTTTAGAAGTCCGCTGCTGTATGTCAACAATCATTCTCGATAATCACAACACAAATCTAGGTAGAGTGTTGAGAGAGAAATAGAGAGAAAGAGAAAGGTAGATAGGAAGAGAAATATTCCTGCAGTAGGGAGCTCACGCTACGATTACAAATCCTTTTGTTTCAGTTCTCAAATACCAGTATAACGCTATTCCAATTTCCATGGGATTCACAATTAGAATGTTGAAAATTGAATCACAAATGCACCCGCACCCTTCCTAAATAGAAATTATTCAAGAAACTATTAGAACATGTATATAGATGACATTAAGATGTAATAATATGATTTAAAAACAAATTCATGAGCATAACAGCTGTACTTACATCCTCCTTTTTATTGATAGGCCGTTTTTTCATCCTTTTGGAGTAGAACCAAACAATTAATAGGATTCTTATTCTTTCCAAAGTCAATGGTAACTGGCTACAAGTAGGCAAATATGTGTATATGTAATTTTCAATATCCAACTGCAATGGCTGTATCTTAAGGTTCATTTTGTTGAAAATAATCAATACAAAAACGTGTTCCATATTAAAGTATTTAAAAACTAATAATGAGAAATGGGCAGACGGCTGAAGCCCAACCACTATTCCATGCTCCAGTAGCTTAGATTTGAGCTATTATAAACATAAATATATGATCTGCATGGAAAAGAGACCCTTAACAAAAGGCAAACACAATCTGAACACTTACATCTAATATGATGTCGTCTTTAGTGAGGTTTTCCTAAAAATCATAAAAACAAATTATCACGACTTGACTGATCATAAACATGTTTAAAAAGAAAATGTAACCCCCTTTTTTCATCCCCTTTTTAATATGTTAGGATTTCACATTAATCAGAATATCGATCATCCAAGATGGGAATGTACTGCATAAATATACAAAGGATGTTGGGGTTTGTACCTAAAAGAGCAGTGTTTTTTGCAAAATACATTTCAATTATATATATATATATATATATAAGGTAACCAATCATCCAACTGTAAATTGATACTTAAATTTTAAAAAAAAATGCAAAAAATCTTCTTTATTTTTCTGTAGTCATTCCTGATTTGTTCGTATTAAATTAATTCACAATCAAGGATTTTTATTTCTCTATCAATTTTGCTCATGCTTATGCGCATGCCTACCGCTATTTTTTTCTTTATAAATCTTTCAATCTCTCTTTATATCTAGTGTAACTATATTTTGTTTCCTTGTGAAATGATGGAACATTTTATCTCCCCCCCCCCTTTTCTCTCTCTGTTTCTTACATACACATTTTTTTCATATTTGACTATAATCTATAATATTATTTTTTTCTGTTTTTTTTTTTCTGTTTATTATTTTTTCTTATGTTGTATTTTTCTACAATATCTATCATTATCATTTTTTTCTTTGAATGTAAAGAGTTCAACTCTTTGATGTATGACCCTTGTTTTTATCATACATTTTTATCATGATTTATTGCTAAATTTAGTTGTGTTTCTTTTTTTAGCCATGGTGTATATTTTACACGCCTTTGTTTATGACTGACTTTATTGTACCTGCAAATGAATGCACACATATCTGCTACTAAATGTTAAGATTATGTTACTATTTTGATTTCAATTTTGATCTATATTTGAAGATATGTATTTTTTGTTTACTCCAATGTGTAACAAAGGAGTATAAGGCAGCATTTGCTATACACTTAATATAAGTTATAAACCCTTAATTAATAAAGTATTTTATTATTTAACAACTCAGTTATGATCTTTTCCGTGTTTTATAATGATGAAATACACATGTATTTTTTGAGAAGAGTTATTCAATTTATATTTGTTCAAAATGTCTCAATCTTGTTCCTTATTATTTATCTGTGTTGTTTAACATGTTACAAATTATTTTGTGTTTTTATAGATAGCCTATGATTATAATTGTATTTTGATCTAGAATACTTATTTATTTAGACTGTTTCTGCCTCAGGTGCATCTTCCAGTTTAAATACGAATTGAATGTAGAAATGACTAGTTTTAAACTTTTCTTCTTTAGTTATAGAGGCTTACGAGATCGTACGAAAAGGAAAGATGTTTTTAAATTATTTAAGGAGAAAAATCAGATGATATTTGTTTGCAAGAAACCCTATCAACGACTGAAATAGAAAAATACATTTAAATAATTTGGGATGGACAATGTATTTATCCATTGAAAACCAAGTGCCAGGAGATGCATCTTTTTAGAAAACAATTAGCCATAAAGATATACCAGATTTAATAATTTATAAAAAGTTAGATTTACCCAAAACTAGTTAAACAGGTATTTCAGACGATTGATTCTTTAAAGAAAAATGATTAATGCGTAATTTGTGGTGAGTTTGATTTAGTTATATTCCCAAAAAAAGACTGCTGTTATTATAAAAGTATGAATAATAACATAAATGCAAGTAAAACATTGCTTCCCTACATTGATACTATATGTCTTTTTGATTTTTTCTGCTTACAGATGATATTCATTACAGCATGTTAGAAACACTGACACAGAATATAGTTATAGATCTGATCATTCCATTATTCATATAGATTTATGCACTAGTGATATTAAGCACGGGAAAAGGGCTTGGAAATTTAATAGTAGTTTATATTTTATCAAATGTATAAATGATTTGATTCAAAATATTAAAATATTATCCTGTGTACCTACACATAATTTAGATATATACATGAATGAGATTATATTGAAATGCAATTTATCATAAATGATAACCTTTTTTTTTTTTTTTGAAACTTTGTCAATGGAAAAATTAGGTAATATTATTTCATATGCATGTTTCAAAAAGAACACTAATCAAAATCGCGAAAAAGATTTAACAAAGGAAATTACTCAACATGAAAATAATAAAGAAAAATATCAAACTTACAAAACGAACTACAAACTTTAAGAGATAAAAAATGAAAGGCTCAATCAACAGAGGCAGGGTTAACTGGATTAAAAACGGTGAAACGGTTTTAGTTTTAGAAAATCCAAACTCCTCAATCAAAAATGTTCCTTTTCTAGAGAAGGGAGATGAGTTACATATATCATGACCATATTCTTATTTTAGATGAAACCTATAATTATTACAGCTTTATGAATTTGTTACAATTACTGGGACTAGGATATAAACTCATTTTAAATGACAATGTAGTACTGCTAAAGAAGTGAATGCAGCAAATAATTTAGAAAAAAACTTGTATAATTACATGGAAGTATCCCTTACAATAAAGAATATGATTAATGATAAAAAAAAACTTCTTACTGTGACGGTTTTACATCTAACTTTTCAAGGTATTTTTTATCAAACTTTGTAAATTTGTTGTAAAGGCAATCATTTGTGCTTATCTGAAAGGATCTAAAACTAAAAACTATCATTTGCAATCTAAAAGAGAAAAAGTGGAGACCTATTATCCTTCTACATGTTGTTTATAAATAAGCATCTGAAAGTATAGCAAACAGATTAAAACAATATTAGATAAATTAATTTCCAAAGAATAAACAGGTTTATTCAGGGAAGACATTTAAGTCAAAATTCGAGTGGTGATCAGAAACGCTACATGTGGTATAAAGGCTTTGAAGATTAACCAGCGCAGCGGCCGTCCGAACGTCGTTTCGTCATCGCACGTGGCCGCCGTCAAGGTGCTCGGCGCATCACGAAAAGGTTTATTTTGTCAAAATTCATTACAGTTACAGAACAGTGTCAAGTTTTATCCATAATCAGAAAAACATGCGTCGCATATATTTTGAAACGAGATTTCCTGCGAGCAATGCCGTACTCTTTCCATCCGTGACAGTTCTCAATGGGAACGCGCTGCCTCGTCGAACAGCAACTCAGACTGCTGTACGTAAACTAGAGTTTCAGATTCTGAGTCATCCACCATACAACCTAAATTGGTCCCCCTTGACTTTTTTCTGTTCCCGGTAATGAAGGGCTACATTAGAAGAATACACTTTAACGACACTCATGATCTTTCAGCGGCAGTGGCGGTGGCTATATTTTATATACAACCAATTTCATTTAGATGTTGTTTTGTCGAGTCATGGCTTCAACGGAGCAGGAAGTGTGTCATATTTAACGGGGAGTAAAAGAAATAAGCGCTTTTAGCGGAACATTTACCATGTGCTGGTACGTTGTGATATATTGGACCGATGTTGGCTCGGTGGCGTTACCATAGTAACAATAACTTTTTACACGTGGAAATTACAGATGCGAAACTATGTTATATAATGTATATTGATTAGTTGTAGATTCACACACATTTTCAGCAAAAACAATAATCCGATAATGAATTCAGGCCATTTTCTGCGTATTTTCTGACCAATCCTCGTACTAGAATGTTATACAATATTATAAAAAAAATGACGAAAGACAATATTCTAGGATCATTAATGCTCATACATTTCGAAAATGTTTTTAATACATTTCATTTCATGCTTGGATTATTGGGATTATCAGTGAATTAAAAATGATAATTTCACTGTTATAAGCAATATTACCATTTTTATCATTTTCACTGTTTTGTAATGGGAATGCTAAAAGTCACTATCGCATTTTTCAAGACACGCTGATATTGATTTCTACATCGAAATAAAACTTCTTCAAGAAAAACCTGAAAATTTCTTTTTGTCAATTTATTGGACTATTTTTAGAACGCATAAAGATTCATGCAACTTCGCGAATTTGGTGCTCCTGACAGGGTAAAATTTACGATGAACTTTGTAACAATGTGTAAAACATCGCAGAAAGGCATTAACTTTAAAGAAAAAAAAATGTTAGTAACAGTGAAATAATTTTGTATTCATTTTCCAGACTCGATGCGTGGGTTCGAATCCCGGCAGTGTCATTTCAGATTTTCATGTGAGAAGCCTTCCAGCTGGCTTGCGGAAGGTCGGTGGTTCTACCCGGATGCTTTCGTGTATTCGGGGTCTTCCCTGTAATTAGTTGAACCTCGCTATATGACTGGAACACTGTCGCAGCGACGGTAAACTCAAATAGTCAAGTCCTCACTCGATAAAACTGATATTCCAATGAAACAACAATAATCCACTGTAATTTTTAATTTCATTGAATAAACTTTGCGTTTTTGTGTTGTTGTTTTTTTCAATTTTGGCGATTGGTTTATAAAATGGATATTTTTTTTGCAAAATACTTATTCTACAGTAAAACGGAGTTCTAGAAAATGAAATCGAATTTCTCCATATACATGTATATTCATTTCATACACAGATATTTCAGCACTAAAGATAAACAAGAAATATCTTTAAAAAAGATATTCGGCGTAGGATGAAAGAAAAACGAGATTTCCAGTCTTCTAGAACATTCCGAGGAAAAGCGCGCGAAAGACCGACGCACAACAAATTTAGTACGCTCTAGAAATAGTTCAGTATTTTTTCTATGAAATATACTTATTTATAGACGGTAATACAAAAAATTATATCTGTAAATAGGCTTGTTTGATATTTGTTCACATATCATTATTGCATATGACAATTATGATATAAAAGCGTTATTAGTTTTGGTTTTGGCAAATTAATTTTCAATGAGAGCATCTCGGCAGGCTGGAAGAATTCAATATACATAGTAATTAAGGGGTTTCATGTCATAACACGGTGGATTCTTTTTTTGTTGTTTTAAATCATTTTCACAAAGTAGCATTCCTCAATTGATAGAAAAGGATTGTATTTAACTTACTGAAATCACTTTCATGTTTACATCAAAAAGAAAAGTAATAACACCAAGCTGAATGATATATACAAGCTGCACCCCTTATTTACAGTAATTTTATAGTCCATAACGATGCGTTAACCAATAACAGGAGTCCTTTTATTCAGCTTAGAATTATTTACCGCTGTTAGCGTACATTTGATTGGTTTAAGATGCGAGTTGAAATCGAAATTATACAGCTACGCCGAAAAAAAAAACACATTAAAGATACTATAATTGATGGAGAAGAATATAAACTATCCCAGTTTGCTGATGAAACTTCCCTTTTGATTGATGGATCAGAAAACTTTTAAATAGGCCTTAAATTTTTGGGAGATATTCTCTTTTACTTCTGGACTAAAGGTTAATTTTGATAAGATTAAATTAATTTGGATAGACACATTGAAACACAGTACTAAATCTATTTTAAACAAAATGGAAACTAACATGGGGGGGGGGGAGAGGGAAACACAAGATCCTAGAAATAAATTAAAATGTGAATCTTGATAAGATACCAGAGTTAAATTTTAACGACAAATTGATAAACTTTAAAATATAAATACTTTATTGGAAAGGACGTAAATTATCTCCAATAGGTAATATTTATTGTTTCATCAATCTGCATAAACCAAATAAGAAAATAATTAAAAATATAAGTGATATTATGTATAGTTTTGTATGGGATGAAAATTCTAGAATGAATCAAGTAACATTTGTAAAAAGAATGTAGATAGTGGACTTATAATGTTTAATATAGATTGTTATATTCATAGATTTTAAGTCAAATGGTTTAAACATATATTGTTAATTCCAGTAGCAAATGTTTTAAATTAATTGATATCCGATTAGATTTTCAAAAGAAGTTAACTATGGGAGGTTTATACTGTGAAATTGAAATGAAAAAAAAAATGCCTTCTGGATTGATGTTCAGAAGGCTTATATAATAATTATTGAAACATAATTTATTCCAAATACTGAAGGTTTCTTAAATTTGACCCTATTTTATAATGAACTGTTTCGTGCTAATTTGAGAAATATTTTATGTATAAAAATATGTATGACAAACGAATACTTTATGTGAAAGACATAATAGTACATACATGCACTCTTATTAAACGAAAGGAACTTGAAAACAAATATATTTTTTCTACAATATCATGCACTTGTTACGGGAATACTACGTATCATACTTAATGGCATTATACCTATAATTATTATATAAGAAGCATTGTATCATCCATGTATAAATTCTTACATTAAACTTATCAATGAACAATGAACATAAATATTAATGAGACAGAAACATGCTCTTTCAATTGATTTTTCGTGAATTGCTTAAAATATTTAGTTCATGTTTCATTTAAAATTTGACTTTTTTTCTTTTTGCAAAATAAGTGGCAAACACATAAGTGTGCTTACATTTAGTCAAGAACAAAAGTATATATCTTGTAACATGTATTCAGATATCAATTCAGATTAATTGTGACTATTATTATAAAGAGTGTAGTTTGTTTTAAATATGTTTCATATTACTACATTTGAGAACAGAAGACTATAAAAATTCAGTTCCTACTCAACTAGCGCAATACAAATGAGTGATTTACTTTCAAATATAATTAAGAATAGTTTTGAGTGTGTGTGTGTGTTGGGAATGGCATCATTATATTTTTATTTCAGATGCACTTGAGTGCGCCTTTTTTTTCTTCAGAAATCGTGCTTGTTTCATTTCTGCTATGGGGATTTTTTTCAAAGTTACCATCAAAGCTGGAATCGAAAAAACATCGCACAAAAACAACTGGCCCATTCTACTGGATTCATATCTAACACTTCCAAAATCAACAAAATATAATCATCCCAAAAACCGAAGAGAGAGAGAGTAATGAAGAAAAGATATTATACTTGTTTATTTCATTGTAATCTTTGTCAACATAAAAAAGAAAATATAGAGTAGGGAGAGAAAGAGATTGTACACATTACATATAACTTAATAAGAAAAAAAAACTATTTTAAATAATAGTACATAGTACCCCTGGGCATATTCAAATCTTAAAACTATTCACAAAATCAACAAAATATAATCGTCCTTAAAATATTGAACAATAATCTGACTGACAATTCAGCCACATCTATGGAATAGACTATAACCACTCATCCATGGCAGTCTATTGTTCTCCAGTTATGCATGATTCCCAACTGTCCCACCTTTTTTTCCTGTTTCACATAAAAGTGGAATAGCTGGGGATACACCCTTTGCATATCATATGTTCTACTTATGTTTATATATGTGCATATGTATCACTATCTGAAGATTGTATGGTGAACTACAGGATGGTTCAAAAACCAGCTGCTACCTATGACGGGATAATAAGTTTAAAAAATCAATTTGCTATTTTATATAATATATTTTACATAGCATACAAACTAAACTTAGTTATAATCAGATCACTTACCTTTTTATTCGATTCACTCGAGTATTTCTCGAGCAGCAGCTTCCTGTTTTTCTGATAGAACCTATATATATATATATAATTGCACTCATGGGAATGTCTTTAACATGTCAGATTTTAGAAATGATTGAATGAGTTTAACTGAAATAATTACTCCACACAGAAAGGTAACTTTTATTAAAGTACATCTATTAATTGTCAAATAAATAACAATTAGATTATAAAAGAGCAAGGACCAAAACCAACAGCTCACACTCCATTTCTCTTGGAATAATATTTAATTGATTTAATTCTTAAGATTTACAGCCGGAAAGAGCTCTGCGAAAACAGATAAGCCCTTCGTTGTAGATCTATTCATTGTTGTCAACTAAAAACGTTTTAGTTGTATAGATATTTCATTTAAAGTGAACTGATTGGCCTTCTGGGTGGTAGTCTTTTACCGAAATGCTTTGGCGTTTAAATATTTGAAATCAAAGGTCCACCCTATCATGAATATTTCTAAGTCATTTGCTTGAAAACATATACAGAAATTATAATTTCTTACTTCTTTTGAGAAGTCTTTGTCTTTCGGTTGAATTTCAGATATCATGTCATACAGATTGCGATGTAGAATGTCCTCTATAATACGTGTAGCCTTAGTAGCATTTGTGTCTGTAGTAGGCTTCAGAGACTGGTATCTTTGTGAACACGTCATCATTCACCATTGTATAAGCCTTCATATTATCGATGGTCTTATGCAGTGGTTTCCTTCCAAATAGATAAAAATTTAATGAAGTAGAAGAAGTCACTTTCAGCTTTTAAGGTCTGCTATGTCAATGTCGCGGTGGTAGGTATAGAATACAGGATTTAACATAATAACACTTTTTACTCTTAGTTTATTCGAATGAAGGAAATAAATCTTTAATTTCTAAGGCAAATAAGCTTAAGGATGGTATAAGGTTTGCGGTTTTAGTAATTCTTAACAAGATACAAAACTACATTAAAGCTGAAGTGTATAAAGTATAGTCATTTTCGACCTGGTTCTCAAATAATACGAAAATATATGGGGTTGTTAGTTTTCTCACTTTTCTCCATCCACAAGGTATGTCAGATGTTCCTTTGCCAGCTCCAATGCATCTGTGACCCTAAATAAAGCAGGGCATATGAACAGAATTAATATGTCCGCATCAATCTCTGTAGTCAAATACTCGAATTATATAATAAACATACGTTCGTCGAAACCCACGTTCGCTGAAATTGCTTTCCATCTTAAATGACCGTAGGTCATTTTATTAGAACAAAACTTCATACTCATTATAATTATTATTATTAATCAGGCATTTTATTCGTGGCAGATGTAACACAAAAAAACGCACGCATCATTTAACCAATGAAACAACGCTGGTTTATGAAAGTCAGTTTCATTTTACAATGTAGAGGTGACGTCACGCTCTTCGTCTAAGCGTAGCGGATTATCATGCAGATAGACTTAGTCAGATTTTGTTTTGTAACTTCAATGAAGAGCATTCAAAAGAGTACGCCTGGTTTCATTGATAAATAAGTAGCTGATCAATATCCATGATAACGAAGGTTAGCCATTTGAAATCTCACGGTATATACGGCAACGATAACGGAATATGCAGCGTGGCTTCCGATGATGATAATATACATGTATATCAAGGTATATAAGTTTCGCAAATATAAGCCAACATTTGGATAATGGATAAACAATTTAACATACACTATTAAAAACAATTAGAATATATCGAAATTCTGGTTGTTAATCAATCTGATATTGCAAATGATAAAGATGACAACATACATGTAGTCTAACATATTGCTGACTTTATGCTGGTACAGGCATCGGTGAAGCCTACTCCGTGTAAGATACATTTCATAGAGATCTGCGGCTTCCTAAAACATTAAAAAATACTAAACATAAAATAAAAACTTATTTCACACAAACACACACACACAAATGCATATATATATATATACACAATAGCAGAATGTATACACCAAAGATACGGAGTAAAAATCTTTAAGGCGTTTAACATGAAAGCACACACATACCTTGTCTCGGAAGCAAATATGTTTTTTGTTCATCCGGACACTGATTACACGTGCAAAACGGATACAACGCATATGATCGAAGCTGTTCTTTATTCCAGACATATGGCAGTCTCGTGCAAAGTAGTCCCATTTGTCTACATCTATTCCATTGAGTTCATTGCAGATTATCTACAAATATTATCTGTAGAATAATATCGCGGTTTTACATATCAACGGATATGAATAAAATATCATATATTTAAAAAGTTATCAAAAAATACACAAAAAAAAAAATCTGATAGGGTTAAAATACATGTAAACTTGTAATGAAAGTGATATTTCACTTCATATCATAATATAACATTAAAATTTAAGTGCATATATATGCAATCTTATGTTACTTTATATATTTATTACATTCAGACACCGTCCCCGGTGGCCTAGTGGTTAGAGCGTCCGCTTCGGGAGAGGGAGGTTGTGGGTTCGATCCACAGCCGCGACATACCAAAGTCGTAAATATATGGTAGTAGTATAGCCCCTTTCTTGGCGCTCAGCATATAAGGGTAGTAAAATTTCAACTTAAGGTTATCTGTCTATATCTGTCTAAAGTAGACATCGCCTCCAAATAACTGGAACATTGTCGATAGGACGTTTAACTAAACAAACAAACATTTTATGCTTAGTGTTCTTTATAATAAAACATGTTTATATACCTCAAGCAAAAACCGTTTCTCTGTTGTTCTTCCTTGAACTTCCGACCTCTTGAATAGAATATAGTATCAATGAAAATACTGATAAACAGAACCATATTATTTAATGTTAACTTTATATTTTAATTTACATCGATTACGAAACAATTTATCACACCTTAAATAAATCAATCTCGATGACTTAGTGGCAGCGCATGGGATAATTTCTTTGGGAGGAAAGTGCTATACTGGTAGAAAACCCCCGTATTTGAACAGCAATACGTTATTTTAAGTTAGCTTTTATTTGATATTATCATTATTATTTTGATATGTGTTTATAACTGTGTAATGCCAGATACAAGATGCCGCCTAAAACTACATGTACATCCAAATTTGACGATTTAAAAGAAAGGATTGATTGATGTGCACGTTATTATGTCATGCACTGGCTTCAGATGTGATTTGAAATACATCAATTTAAATTCTGATTCATTATGAAATATGTACATATATAAAGTGAGAGGAAAGAAGTGTAAAAAGTAGTAAAGCGAGGGTATTTTTCACAAATAAAATGGTTAACCTGTTTTGCAGGATTGATCAAGGCCCTGATAAACTCTTTTTCTTCTTCCATTATTTCAAATTGTTCTAGTTGAAGTTTCTCCTCGTTTTCGCTGATGAGATAATCAAACATGTTGATGGACTGCTTCCTCGTGCTTTCAAAATAATGTTTGTATGAGCAATATATGGACAAAAACAAAACACACACACGAACACGCCAAAAACATACTTACAACATACATATATCAATTTTATTTTTTATTTTCTCTTATGGCTAAGATAATCATTGAAATAATATTTTGGTACTTCATAAAGTGGCTGAGTGGCAAGCTGGAACCGCATACAAAGCTCGTTAAATCTGGTATAGATTTATAAAAAAAATAAATGAAATATTTTTCCATCAGTGAATAAAATCTATATTATTTCTGATTTAACCCATCCTGCGAGTGATATCGATCTACCGGAATTTCTTTTCTTTACATATAAAGAAAGATAATCGGGGTGGTATATAGGCCTTCCCTTATTTACTTGTTTCTTCCCTTTGTTCCCATTTAATAGCCGTCTGCTTTTTCAGCTACCCATTATGACCGGCAAAACGTGTATTCAAAAGGACATTCACATGCTTGTGAGAACAGGAACAAATACACAAATGTTTTTATTAGTGTAAACTAAAAAAGAAATAAAGATTTTATGCGTAGGGAACACTGTGTGGTCTCAGAGAACTAAAAAATGATCATTTTGGTAAATTATAAGTAAAATATGACTGTTGATTTCAGAGATGAAGCATTCTGACCCTTTCTATAAATACTATATAGAGAGAAGCCAGAGAGTTTATGAAGGGCGTGACTAAAGGGCATGTTTTCCAAATTTAGATGAGCAAAGGGAGAGAATTTCCACACAAGAAAACTAACAGGTTTCATTTAAATTAATTTTTTAGGGGGAGAGACTTCTTCAAATTAAAGTTTGTGTGAATTTAATTAAGATACCTGTTTAAATTTCTGCTTTCTTGGCTGCTCATTTTTTTTCTTTTTTTCATTAAGATCAAAAGCAGGAATGTTTAGCATAAAGTTTGGGTTTGGTCCTCATTTTAAGCAATACTGTTTCTGCTTGGGAAATACAATGTTTCAAATTTTATCTGACAATAACCCTTTTGAATTTACTGAAATATTTTGAGATGCAGCACCTCTAAAACTTAAAGAAAAATATATTCACTTGATATCAATAGAAAAGATGAAATCAACATATTAAATTATTCAACTTTGGATAATCATTATATATTTTGCAGCTCTGGCATGAAGGAAGGTATTTCACAGAAAGACAAAATATTCAGTTTGCTGGTGGACATGCTCAGGAAGAGGAATCTTGCCTGGCCAAGTAGTCAAGAAAGAAGGGATATAATGTTTACAGGAATTTTAGCCTTTACAGAAAATGTTTACGCAAGTTCCAGTTTTTTCCTTTCTGAACAATGGATAAATTTACACAGCTGAAAAAAATGGCACTATATTGTTGTCATTAAGGTAGGACTGTGGTAGACTGATATTAAGGTGTTAAGCAACTATGCATGCAGTTGCGCCAGAAGACCACCAGATTTATCTTGTGTCTGAGTCTCTGCACTCTGGTATCACTTCAGCTTCAGTCATTGTATGTAAACTACAGGTCACCTTAATGAATAAATTTATCATCAGGAAGAAATAGATGTAAATACTTTCTTCATGGTGAGACCAAACTCTTGGAAATTTAAATATGTAAGTGAATCTTTCAGTGTCCATGACTGATAGTAGTTAAAACTATATTCAAACAGCTTGTCAATTTGAACAAGGAACTATTCCTATGCCATTTTGTACCTTGGTTCAAATGTCTTATGTCCAATTTCTTCCAGAAGAATAACTGAGCATTTGACACCAATTGTATTTTATGCTGAAATGAAATGCTATTAAACATAGATTAGGAACATTTTCTTTTTACTTCTGAACAGCTCCTACATAAGGTGTGTGGGAACAGAGACAGATCAAACAGGCCATCCCCTCAAACCAGCTTGACAGTGTGAAAGGGATAATAGGAAACGGCCCACAGTCAAACAAATGACCAGGACACTGTAGGCTTTTTTAATTAATATGAATGCATTATCAATATTTAGTTTATATTTTAAGGTGTTCATTCATTTGTTTGCATTAAAGTATGGACAGTATATTGGGAGTTTAATGGTTTATGCTAACTTATTTTTGTTATTCTTATTTGCTGATGAAGTTACTGTGTGACAATGCGTCGTCAAGGGTATAAGTTCAATCTCTGACAACTGCGTCAAGGAGTCGACTCTTTGGCTCAGTGGTTAGAGCATTGGGCTATAACGCCGGTGGACCGGGTTCGATTTCGGGCCGGGCCGGGTTTGTTACAATTGCAATTCAGGATAATTCCTGTCAAAGTTCACTTGAAATGAAATAATCTCAAGATATATGAATTAAGTTTTTTTGTTTTAGGAAGCATAACCACCATGGTGTAGGTGAGGCTCAAAATAATGACCATTTGATGTTGAAACAAGTGCGCTCTCACTATTCCACAGGGCTGCAGTGTGCTTTTTAATCCTTGGTACTTGTATTAGAATGGTTTTCCCAAAGCTTCAAACGACTTTGCATAGACTGTTATTATGGGTTTTATTTCCTGCCAATAATTTCAGGCCATCCAGGATCCAGCTCTCTAGGAACCAGATCAAGCTATCCAAGAGCCAGCTATCCAGGACCCAGCTAACCGGAATCCAACACCAGACCCAGCTATCAAAGATACATTAAAACTTTCTGCACAAACAGTGCGTGGTGTTGTTTCATGTGTTGGATGCCTTAAACCACGTAAATACTATAGCAGAATAATATTAACCGACAGACATATATTGATAGCAAAGAACATTTCGGAATATGGCTTCACTTGTGGATCACACATGGCACACCCCTGTTTCAAAAGTTTAAAGGGAGTAGTTACAAAAGACCTTCCTTGTTGGAATCCAGTTGAAATAAATCATTATAATTGCAAATTTGTGTCTGCAAAAGACATCTGTTGCCAATGTGGTGGCATGGTGGTATTGTTGATCAATCTCTAAAATTAAGGTTTAGGTTGGTTTTGTCAATTTGCACTCAGTGCATGGACATTAGAAGGGTGGTTGTTGTACGGCGTCCGTATGGAAAATGTAATATATGTTAAACAGTACTAAACTTGTATGCTGAAGAAAAAAAAAGGTAACAAAAAAAGTTTTCCCTACCTGATTCCTTAATTTTTTGGAGCCGTTAGCGGAAACAAACAACTTTTTTTGGCCTAGATGCAATAAATCCTGTCCAGTGCTTTAAAATAAGATGATAATGGACGGCGGAGGTAGGTTGATCAACTTGAGCACGATGTATGTTGTATTGTCCTCAAGTAAGATAGGCATGGTTGAACAGCTATTATGAATACAATTAGTGCAAATGGAAGAATCGAAAAATAAAAACAAAGACAAGTACCTTCCATTTTGGACGATATTTACGGATGAATTTATCAAACGAATGGGAAAATGGTCCGTGGCCTGCAATATAATATGAATATACTGAAACTAAGTTATATGTAAACGGCCAAATTTTGAATTTGATTTTAGCAAAATTGTTCAATATATCCATAAACTATAAATGGGACCATTGGACACGGATACCTATTTTTTTGGACATTAATACTACCATAATCCGTTGAATATCAAAACAGAAACAAAGCCAGTTGCGCCCGCAACTACATATCGAAAGTAAATAAATAAATATTCATTTACCAGAATGCCATATTACAGTATAACATTTTCGGAACAATGACTCACGATACCCCGTGAGCCGGTGAACATTTCTTAAATTTTACCGACTTGAATTATATAGTTTTAAAGACATACGCGACACGAGAATTTATTACGGACGGAAGGACGGGTGTAAAATGGAAAATCTATACGCACCCCTTTTTCAATTGGGAGCATAAAATATATTATAGTCATGAAATACAATATACCGATGGACGTAAATGACAAAAATAAAACAGCTATATTTCTTTAAACTCAGATCGTTGATCTCGTACACTGCATGATAAGTTAGTAAAATGTTAACCTTGAGTGATATACAACTTTAAATACGATATGTCGAAATTGGCCGCCGAGGAATGCTTCCGAGCCGTTTGTATGCTCCATGCTAATGCTGCTTGCAATATAATTATGCCGATAGATGCCAAGAACTTTGTAAGGAAATCTATTAGTTCAAATATTTTGAGAGAACTCCTGCAATATATTTTATAAAAAAAAACAAAAAAACAAGAGGATTCCATCTGTATTTCTCGATTTTTTTTGATTTTTTTTTGGCTGGGCGCATTCAATTTACGTTCATTGATGAAAGGTAAGATGGCTGCTTCGAACCAGTTTGCTGTTGTTTAACAGCAACATGTTTTCTTAATAGGACCTGCGGTAAGTAAAGTATTGAGGGCGCCGTGGTCCAGTGGTAACGTATCCGATTACGGATCAGAAGGTTGTGGGTTCGAATCTCGTTGGAGGCATGAATTATTCATGACCTTCCCAGGCGCAAGTACTGGTCCAACCCAGGAACCATCGAGAGGGATTAGTATAAGTTGTAAGAACTTGTTTCCCAATCGACGTAAAATAAATAAGTTTAAACTAACTGGGGGAACCACTTAACCCTTTGCACATAGCTATGGATTTAAAGATGAATGTTCATTTTATATTATTTTAAATTTAGTTGTGAACCATTCATTGATATAATCCTATATATGAAACTTACCGAGGTCATGGCAAAGACCTGCTATTTCGACGCATAGTACATCTATGTCGTCAATTCCTAAATCTGGCTGTCTAGTTCTGAGCGCTGTTACGAGCTCCTTCGCTAGATGGGATGTTCTAAATTAATTGTTAAGAAACATGTTATTTTATTTGATAAAACAGGTTAATGCAACAGTATTTTTGAAAAGAAAACACTTTCAGGAGATAATCTTTAAATATAAATATAATGGTCTTGACTATGCCAATTAAACCGTATGTAAAGTGTTATTGTTTTCTTTCAAAATAATCTCTGAATATTGAATTTTCGATAACATCCGACACACATTCAAATTTGATACGTAAAATGTACGGTATTTCTGGGGGAAATATGAGAGAGCACTGATATTGAATAGCTTGCCCTCCAAATCTCTGAATATACAATGTATTCAACTTTATGTGTTACACGCTATGGAAAAGGACAAGCCATAAGACGAGACTATACTCATGATTCCTATTTATCCCCCACACTGTGATGTGTGGATATACATGTAACTTGTCTATGAAACTTTATCCCTATTATTATATTTGCAACAAACATTATGCTTAATTAAGGGGAACTTTAAATGAACAAAATATTCTATTCAGTTTCTCGAATGTAATATATTCAGTTTTCTACACGGGTAAAATATTGCATATGCTTCAATGAGATATTAACATGTAAGCAGTTAAATGAAATCGCGATATCAAACAATATAGGTACACACTGGATCAAGTTTCTTATTTCGGCAATAAGTAAATAATGTAATTATTTTTACAAAAGGTAAAACAGCATATAAATAATACAAAAACATAATAAATAAATGACAGTTACTTCAATTAAGTTTTTCTTCAGAAAAGAAAATAAATCAAGCAACAAAGATGATGGTGTAAAGTTTATTTGCGAATTGTTCCGTCGCTTAGTGATGGTCAGTAAGGAGAAGAATAAGAAGAAGACAAAATAAACTTAGCATAATTAGACAACTTGGAGTTTATGTCAACTTACGTCGCCGCTTCTGCAACTACCTAGTCGTATAATTATATTCAACGCTATGACATATACACGTTAACATACGTCTCTGGTTTTATAATATATTTATAATAATCAGCTATCAAACTAAAACACGTCATATCTGCAGTAGTTTGCTTTTAGACTTCCTCACTGATAATGACCATTCCAATGTAAACAAGACAACTTTTGACGCAAGCGTCAAGGAATCGGGCCGAAAGACTGTTGGCGTGATTCTCTGTCATCGCGGAAAACATGATTTAGTATCCGTTTCGATGCTCTACTGGTAATTGCTTATACAATGGGACCCAGTATGTGAAAAAGATTTTGAGATGGTCCCTGTAAATGACGTTGATACCTTTTCGTACAGGCAGGTGAGTTAATTTCAGCATAATTACAATAGCACTAAATTTCTAGAAAGTAACTAATAATACGAAAAGTTTGAATAATTATGTGATGTAATTTGTTTTACAACCCTGTGTTCCCAAAGTCATATGTTACTATTATTGTTAGCTGAAAAGTGTAGGAACGAAAACGGAAAGTACGTGTACATGTATTTTTTTCGTCCGTAAGGCCGTTTATTTTCACCCTGACTTCCTGCTTTTCATTGGTTATCATATACTTGGCTAAATTCTCTTTGGTCATTGAAAATAAGTCAAAAGAAAAGAAAGGAGTTGCGGAAACGAGTTCTTTAGACCTCTGTTCGTTTTAAAAGTTGACGTTTTCTTCCCCTGCGAACGATTTTTCCCGAATAATAAAACACTGCACCTTTTTTAAAATAAACTGAAATAGTAGAATTCTAAAAAATAGGAAACACATAGATTTAGGAATTGATTTTTCGACCCTGACAGATCCTATATTCAACAAAAAACGTAACATCCGGTTTCGTTTTGTAGCATGCGAAACGAAGTCTAATGCGCAGATGTTTTAAGGCTGTAAGCATCTTCCAAGATTGTACAAATTATTTGGATCCGTGGTATTTCAAAGAGCTGCACTGACACAGGAATTACACAACTATTAAACAAATCTATTACATGTTAACCCATTCAGGCACTAACCATCAAGCTGGTTACCACGGCCGAGTATCTTTTTAAACATATTTCTTGTTTCAGAATACTAGTATAATCAGAATTCATTTTGAGATTTAAAAGATCTTTACACTTTCTGCAAATATTTTACAGTGGCAGATATTATGTGCTGACCTATTTACATGAGCTAGAAATCTGGTTCTTGCACGCGACACTCCATTTTTTTTTTGAGGTCTCTATATGGGTAACCCCGTTTATTTTTCCCGTAATAGGTTTCAGCAGGGGTCGGGAAACCATCCCCAGCTGACTTTAAAAAAATAGATACTTTTGTATTCATATATATGTATAAACGAGCACACACACACAAATATATATATATGTGTGTGTATATGTATGTATGTATGTATGTATGTATGTATATATATATATATATATATATAGAGAGAGAGAGAGAGAGAGAGAGAGAGAGAAATAATACAGGTTTTTTCTTACTTTATGCATTCTACCATATAGAGACTTTTTTTAAGAAAATGCAATTTTGGTTTAATATAATTTCCTGAACAAAATCATACAATAGTAATTAATAATAAGAACACAAACTAATACTTGTGTGTGAATAATCGTCTTAAACATTCTCTTTTCATATTGTGTTTAGTAAGGTATACATTTCTATGGACCTTCTTAAGATATCTGCATTTAAACAATGAATTCACATATCAAAAGAGCATTTTCATCTTGAAAGAAAACTATTAGTCTAAGGAAAGAAAGAAAAAGAAAAAAGAAATATTTCACATGCTCTAACAAAAATAGAGAATTGTTATTTAACGTACAATCCCCTTAAAAAATGTATTTATGATAAAGATCTTACAATTGCCAATTATTTTATTTCTTTCTTTGAGATATTTAATGACTTATACACATTCCATTCTCATTTTAAAAAAACTATTATATTCTATTGCAGATGACATTATTTTTGTATTTGCATAAATAAATGTGTCTTATAAATTCTGAAGAAGAAAAAAACATATTTCTAATGTGTAATCATATGTCCCTGATCCCCATGCAACAAAGCCTGTTTTCCCAAAGTCAAATGTTATTATTGTTGTTAGCAGAAAAGTGTAAGTACAAACACGGAGAGTACGTGTACTTGATTTTGTGTAAGTACAATATAACACTCCGCAGATAAAACATAAAAAAGTTTATTTAAACTTAAGATATTGGAAAACATAATAAACACACTTGTCATAATATTTATCATAGACAATTTCTGGAAAAGAGGAGTAATATAATCGTATCTATATATTTATTTTCATTTACAAAATTACATCATGTAAGGACAGGCACGGAGAAACGCATGACGCTGTTCACCAATTAAAAACCGTATCAGGAACCTAGACGGCTCTTGCCGGCCCAGAATAAGGGCAAAGTGTAGATTGCAGACCCAGACTGCCGGTGTAACGAAGTAAAGTGACCCCCATAGAAACAAGAGCCCGAGGGCTCTAATCCGCTCACCTGAGTAACGATAAAATGTCCCACCATAAAGTTACAAAAGATAGGTTAAAGATCAAGGTAACAAGGTGTTTTTTAATGGTTGAAAAATTATCTAAATGTACAAAGCAATTCCTTTTTGTTGATATGTTAAGATGAGTAATTGTGCACAGTATCATTCAGATCTGATAAACAGTTGCTAATATTAGCCTATGTTGAAGAAAGTAACCCCCTGGGCGGGGCCAATTTTGACCCCAGGGCCATTATTTGAACAAACTTGGTAAAGATCCACTAGAAAATGCTACATGCCAAATATCTAAGCTCTAGGCCATATGGTTTCAGAGAAGAAGATTTTTCTTGATTTGTTCCAATATTAGCCTATGTGAAAGAAAGTGACCCCCAGGGCGGGGCCAATTTTGACCCCAGGGCCATAATTTGAACAATCTTGGTAGAGATCCACTAGACAATGCTTCATGCCAAATATCTAGGCCATACGGTTTCTGAGAAGAAGATTTTTCTAAGTTTTCCCTATATAAGCCTATGTAAATAAAGTGACCCCCGTGGCGGGGCCAATTTTGACCCCAGGGCCATGATTTGAACAATCTTGAACAATGCTGTTGTCCGAACAGTAGCAGTTCCTATATATCCTATAAACAATCGACAAGGAAGAAAGTTACTTATAACAGTGTGTTAACTTTAACATTTATCTGTTCCGAAGTTAGCTTTTTTAGAGTTTTTACTCTTGAGATGGCTAGTATTATACAAAACGACTTTATGAGAAGTCGAGCGAGCTCTTATATACTATATCACGGATGCAGTTTCCGATTACAAGCGACTTTTCTCAGCTATGCATACTTCTGTTTAGTCACTTAATCCAAATTCCACTTTAAAGTTCATAATTTCATAAAATAGTCCCTTTGGTTCACTTTAAAAAAACACTCCTTCGAATGCAATGGCAATCGCCTATCTACAGACTAGGAAGTTTTGTAAGAAAGAAGCATGACTGATAATCTCCCAATTGGTAATAGAGCCCTTGATTTTGACCATAACGGCAACTGGCAACTCGCTCACAACCAAACATATAAGTCGTATGGTGGCACTTCATAGTAACATTCATGTTTTTTTTTTTTTTTTTTTTTTTTGGGGGGGGGGGGTGTGTTTTTTGTTTTTTTTTGTTTTTTTTTTTTTTTTTTTTTTTTTTTTTCATCTCATTCATACATGGGACACTATCCTCTAAATATACTGACAGGGGGTCGTGACTCTGTAACTTTATATCGTTACAACGATCCAATCTGAGTACTATTCAAGAGGGCCACTAAAACTTATAAGAAAGAGGTGAGATTTAGCACATGAAAATACTATATTTTTTGTTTGGTAATATAGATGCTGATAGATAATTATATATATTTAATGTTTATTTTTGTAGACTGAAGACTCTTTGTCGACTTTTATATATATCGCAGCATTTACTTGATTGATGCTAATGCATTGGCATAAAAATGTAACATTACATCGTTTGTTTGTTAATTTGTTTGCTGTTTGGCGTTACACCGACAGTATTTAAGAAATTAAGAGACCATGTCTTCTTGAGAGAGATATATCATCGAGTGAATCATTATTTAAAGGGAGACAGTATTTTACAGAAAGGAGGTCTTTTTTTCTGAAAAATATTGACCCGGGTCAATATTTCATACATATAATGTAGGGGGTCACAATTTTTTAAGAAAAATGACCCGGGTCAATATTTCATACATATAATGTAGGGGGTCACAATTTTTTAAGAAAAATGACCCGGGTCAATATTTCATACATATAATGTAGGGGGTCACAATTTTTTAAGAAAAATGACCCGGGTCAATATTTCATACATATAATGTAGGGGTTCACAATTTTTTAAGAAAAATGACCCGGGTCAATATTTCATACATATAATGTAGGGGGTCACAATTTTTTAAGAAAAATGACCCGGGTCAATATTTATACATATAATGTAGGGGGTCACAATTTTTTAAGAAAAATGACCCGGGTCAATATTTCATACATATAATGTAGGGGGTCACATTTTCCGAAGAATAATGACCAGGGTCAGTATCTGATGCATATCATCGAGGGGGTCACATTTTTATGTATACTAATATGTATCAGATATTGACCCCGGGTCATTATTCTTCGGAATTATTATTTTTCCCGGTTGGGGGGTATGTATATGTAAATGTCAAATAATTCTTTCATAATTTTAAGCATTTATCATCTGTCTCGTGTCAGGACTGAATTGTTTATCTTGATGAAATGTCCGACATAGTTTATGGCTTCTCTGGTCGTGAACCTCTGGTCATTTGACTGAAAATAATTCAGGCCTCTGATACTGTCCCCTGTCGTTTGATTTGTGGTTGGCATGTTTGTTTATTCCATCATCTGTTTCAATTTGATTTCTTTCACTATTCAAGACATCTAGTTTTAACCTTCGTCCTATACATAACTCTTCCAAGTCAGTAAAAAAAAAATGAACTGGAAAGGTATCGGAATTGATTCCATATTTTGATATCGAAACGGGTTCCCACTTTTATCGTAATTAAACAACGTTATATTTTATTTAGGTATTTTTCATATTTTCTGCATCGTAAGAGGAATTTTTTAATCAGAATTAGTATCACCAAAACAGATTAAGAGTAACATACTACATTATATGTATATACACGTATATATTTCTATTCCTAAAAAACTGCAAACATTAGCTCTGCCATGCTATTTATCATATATTATTGCTATCGTATGATCGCGATTGTTGTTAAACTCTTACTTCGCAGAACATACATTTAAAATATTCCACACCATATACTCTCTAGAAATTTAGTGAAATAAAGTGTATAAGATACTTACCCAAGTGAATGTTCAAAACGATTATGCGAAGCTCCCGGATACACAAAATAAGAAAAACCCAGCTGTTTTATAAATCGAAGTCGCTGGAACTGTGGAGTATCCACTATCCTCGCACATAATGGAGACAACACAATGTGGCCGTGTACTGGGTCACAGATGACCTAGGAGAATAAATGAAACTGGAATAAATTGTAACGTTTTACCTGGGTGGCGACCGACCTGATTAAAACATTATGTTCATTGTTACTCCCTAACAAATGAGTATACATTGATATGATATTAACAAAATACTAGTAGCAGTTTATTTAGACAGACTTTCTTACCTTGGTGTAAAATTAGGATCCAGATGAAATATATGATCAAAAGACTTTATATCGAAATGTGAAAGCGAAACTAGGCTAAGTGCATATATATGTATAAGCACTTAGCATAGTTTCGTTCTCACCCCTCGATATACAAAAGGAAAAATTGGCCGATGTCCCAGTGTTGTTGAGGCCAACTTCCTTGATGTTCACCAAACTCCACGCAGTAGTTACCTCCCCTTACAGTTGTAGAAAACCACTGCCACCACAAGTAAAAATTAACAGAATTTTGCTAATTTTTTCGAAAATAATTTATTTCACTGCGTCATATCCCTAAATATGTTTTCTTTACTTTAATAAACATCAAATATCGCCTCGTGGTAAAAGAAAATCATTTTAGAAATATTTTTGTTGATACAGCAGACGGAGACGCCATTTTGTTAGTTTACCATCATCACGTGACATTTGTGACGGCAGTGATTTTTTTTGTTGTGACAGCAGACGGTGACGCCATTTTGTTAGTTTACCACCATAACGTGACATTTGTGACGGCAATGATTTTTTGCTTGAAAGGGAGATCACTGTGTGGAGTTTGGATGTTCACCTTTCATGGCCCCGATAAATTGGTCTTTTTCAGACTTTTATATGTCTAACTGAAGCCCATACAAAAGGGTAAGCTTTACCGTTACTGAACGTAATAAGAAGAAATCGATCCGAGCGACCTGGTAACATTCACTTCAATACTCTAAACAATGCGAGATTTCCTCTAAAAGGAATGGTACCCCTTGACAAAAGTTCCAGCTTAGTCCTGCTGAAGCCTGTCCTAATAAGCCTTTTCACAGCTTATTGGTTTCCCAGTGGTACTCGGCTTGATAAGAAGAACTAAGACCCTAGTAGACTTGTTACATATTGACTTAGATACATATTGTTATCTCAATCCTATCAATAAATAGGAGCTTTATCGAGGAGGGAAGTTACAATGTGCCATCCTTTGCTAAAAGTCCCAGCTCATTCCTATAAACCGATGAAACAAGTTCCACATTAAGAGCAACACAAACTTTTCCCTTTTTAAGAAGATACTTGTGTTATGGTATATGACTTTGGGCTACTAAAGCCCTTGGGGACTATGCACTATTTGTGTTTTTTTAATTTGAATTTAGAGAGAGCAAATTTTGATGATCGAGCCATAGAGTATCAAAATAATTATCTGAGACTGACTTTACTGCCAATAAAATAGCCATTTAAACATACGTATTATATGTCCCATTCCCAACTGAATAAAAAATGAAGACATTGATACAGCGCCTTTGTAAACCCCATCAAAGCAATAAAGCAATAGATAAAATGAATATCAGTTGGAAGAGCTGAATTTTTTGTTATACAAATTGACTTTTGAGAGACATCTTTGTATCTGCTTATTTATGTTGTTGTTGTTGTTAACCACATACGATAGCATTATTAATAGATATGCCAAGCATTTCCCGTTTGAAAATAAAAATAGAATCAGCCTCAATAAGTCTTTTAGAAATTTGTTTTATGCAATTTACGTTTATATACCCCAATCAAACAAATATTCATTCTAGAAAATAATAGGTTTTATTCGTCATTCTTATAGACATGACACGTTTCCTAATGATTGGCAATTCCGAGACAAGAAAATTTTAAACACAATGTGGCATGGTTTACTACATGTATACGTGTCTGTGACTTAGTTTTAGATATACGACATCAATGTTATTCTTATGAAGAAGACGTATTGCAAAAAATGCACGGACCAGTTTTCGGTCATATATAAATGTGCTCCTCGAAAGGCGGATTAATTTTAAATATGTTTAATCTGCATGAAATAAATCCCATACGTACCTTTGTATGGGCATTAACCGGATTTTTCAACAGTCATTTGCATTAAGTTAGAAAAATGGTTTAAAATACATAAAAAGCCGGGACTGATGGGCTAACGAACATTAACTTATTCCAAACAGTACTGAAAAGGGCAACCCGCACGAACAGGGGACATACTTTCGCTGAATGATTCAAGTCACCAGTATCTTGTTCCTCGACAGTTTAGGTTTCTTTCTTTTTTTTATTGTAATGGCTGGCAATCATTTTCTGATTATGATGGCCATACTTTTGACCTTACGGTCAAGGATTTCCCACGTGTTGGTCCCGGTTTTCTTTTCTTTTTTTCTGAAGAAACAGCAGCGGAAGAGACAGTTGTAGTTTGATACAAGGGAGTCCGGGTGCGATACCCTAGCTTATTTTGCAAATAAACCCTTTGGTTTTTTTACGTGCCCGGTGTATAACACCGATGCACGGGAGACAAGTTCCTTGGTAGAACCAGTACTGAGTACTCCGAGTATCCATAGCAGCCCCATTTTGCCAAGTACCAGGCAAAGGTGCATCTGGTACCAATTTTATACTTCTATGATTTGACGCGGTCATCGGAGGAAGTGCCTGGCTGGGTATCGAACCCCAGACCTCCAAATCACAAAGCGGACACCCTACCACTGAGCTATTGCGCCGGTTTATTGAACGAACGGACTCACTAATTGCAAATTTCTCACTAGTCAAATAAAAAATATCACATTTCACTTCTATTATCAAAAATAAGTTATTCTTAAAAGCACACACATAAGCTTGAAAATCAAGTAAACGAATCATGTCCCCCTGACTTTACCGTATTTACAGTTATGATAAGTGTGATCCTTAACCAAATACCAACCTCTTCATTTGTCTAACATTTAAAGAACTATACTTTCAAACTATATGCGGCATTCATGTAGTGGACATAAGACAGACGGAAATTCCTGACAGGTGGGATTTTGACGCGCGCCACCAGGGAAATACACTCGGCTGAATTTTATATTCCCAAAGACGGGATTTGACAAATCCAGTTTTGACCGAAAAGTGAACTTTAAACAAGTAACAACATCTATAGGTATTGCAATTTTTTTTAAATCGTCAAGATATACTTTTGTTAGTTTCAAAAAATGTGTGATATGGGACAAAATATAATTTTTAAAAAATAATGCCACCTTAAAAAAATTATTTAAAAAAATAATAAGTTAAATACCCTAGACGCTGTCGGTAATTCTTCGGAAATCTTTCTGAAATAAAAAAAGAAAAGCGCTTTAAGTATAGAAATCATTTACAAGAATAGTCATGTTATCATGATAATTCATTTGACATAAACATTTATATACAGAAAACTCTATATTGTGCCCTATAAAAAGGAAGGTCGTGGCTTCGATTCACAACCGCAACATACTCGTACCGACGTCGTTAAATTGATAATGTTGCAAATCCCACCCCTCGCTTGGCCTT
>CM037778.1:61403378-61453378 GCA_021229015.1 Solen grandis | reverse complement strand
AACATAGTGGTTAATCCAAACTTACTATATCAGATGCTATCTATGTACATCATGTAATTAAGATATTCAAATATTAATATTTGAATATTAAACAAAATGATTTTTCTTTAACGTGCAGACTGCGTAGAATCTGAGCCATGGAAACATTGACAATTCTTACCGTAATCGCTCACGTGGGGCCATAAAACATTTCGGACAACCGGGGACAGACTTGATAGTTATCATAAATATCGATTAAAAGTTTCATCAGTTTTATTTCATTTTGATTCACATGGAAATAATTTTAATTTTTAGTCGATTCTTTACATTCGGTAATGTCTCAAAAGTAGGAAAAACAGGGCTTGATAAAACATGGAAACCGGAGAAATTGACTGGATTATCTCCCCGAGGAATTACCGTCGCTATGTGTGTGCCAGTATTCATTAGTAAGGCAGCGTGCAACCCGCTCTAACTTACGTTCGTGGAAATATAGGGGTCCGGGAGAATTAGTGCTCCCTCGCGAGGAATTACTGTACAGGAAGGAAATGATTTGTGACAGGTGATGCCAGCGCCACATTAATGTAACTTTATTGAATTACACTCTCTCGAGCGAGAGACCGCTTTCTAACGAACCGAGTATCCGTCGGTTTGTGTGAATGAATCGGGTGGGCGAGAGATCCATTGTAGTGTTTTTTAGTTTTGTGTGACGTCAGTCACACAAACTACGTTTTCAATCAAGGTTCTCTTAGATTTAAAACCGAACAACCTCTCAATAGTGTAAATATGATCGAGCAATTGTATATATCTCTACAACATAAGTATACTAAAATTAAGCAAAAATGCTGAAAGATCAATGCTGTGTGAAAAATAAATACTTACAGGCTAAAAAGAAAATCGCCTGTGACATGAAAACATTATAGGACTTATTTTTCTATGCTGATGTAACTGTAATCGAATTATGTAGTGATCACTTTACCAAGCGCACGAATATAGTTTGTTTCGATGCAAAGATGATTGCAAATAAATTTGATAGTAAATGTGCAACGTTCGGTCATTTTAGGCTGTTACAACAACCCATATGAAGTCCAAAACAATCACTGTAACACTAATAATCACATCAATCTATCGACCTCAGATATCTCCAAGGGTGTTTTCTTACACTAAAAAAATGACCGAAACCTGTATATCTACTATCCAAAATGAGTTCGGAGCCTCTGACCTGTGCATTACTTCAATCTATAAATAGATTCTGTTGTAGATAAGGTATTGCATGAAAACAAATCAAAGCTCTTATAGCGCCGAGAGAACAGGAATGCCGCATTTCTTTTGTGTATCAAAGTAAATTTAATTATTGGTGATCGATTTGCAGCTCTTCAAACACTCTTTCATTTGAGACACACACAACTTCAATGCCTTCAGCGCTTTGATTTTGTTGTTTTGTTGTTGTTGTTGTTTTCTTATTGATAGTGTGCATGTCGTAAAATTAACGGATTTAAATTCTGATCGAGCCATGTTTATGATTTTTCCAAGCCGGATTTTTACTTTTGTTCTTACCTGAAAAAACACACTTTTCAATCATGAGTATTCTTTATTTTTAGTGTAATGAAGACTTCTTATAGCAGATCGGTCTACCCGGATGCTTGTACATTTGGTACCTTCATTCTGCCATTAGCAGGTAGTTTTTTTATTACTTAAATGCTTTCAGAACATCAAATACGTCATTTTAGGAACAACGTATCACTCCCGTCTGTTTTTGTTTTGAAGCAGAAATGTTTTGAACTTTTCAAACCGTATCTACTAGGCAATGCAAAACCTAGTAGATCTACAAAGTAGTGTGCATCTCTGGATTTAGAAACCTGCGCTCTTTTTTGACCGATACAAATTTCAAGTAAATACACACATATATTTAATTCATTCATTCATAAAATTTATTTAAAAAACGATTGTCACTTACAATATTTCATAGAGCTACAAAGGTTGTCCAGTACCTTGTTTCCTTTCATAGTGACATGTACGTGTTGAAGGTTAAGTGTGTGGCAATAATAAATAAAATGTACACCGGTGTCACATGTTCGCCAGAAGTTAATTAGACTCACAAGTGAGGGGAAAATGCCAACGTCCGTAAATAACATTGCAAGATGGCTAGCGTTTGATACCAGCAATGTTTATGAGCTGGTGTGCTGAGATCGAAGATTAAGTCAATTTATCTTAATACCCACTAAAATTCATCTTCCATTTATCGTCATTTGTCGATGGAGTTAAGCAATTAAGGTCTTCCTTCGTGTTCATTAATTAGTGACATGTCGTGCCCATACTAAAGGATCAAGCCGGTTGAATATATTTGTCCATGCCTCAAGCACGCGAGATAGAAGATAATTTCGTCATCAATAACGTGCAAAATGGCAATCTACGTAACTAAAAATGGTAAAACCTCAGATAAAAATCACATGATCGTATCTGTATCCTATTCAGGAAGTTTGCCCATCTTTATCTAAAACATATTTTTCTACACAAAACGTATATAAAATCAAATTGACTGCCATTCCTAACCGCAAATTGTATCATTTTGTCGGCATCTCTGTACCTGTTATTGTCTCCTACAAGGACAAACATATAGAGATTCGGATAATTATACTTCTGGTGCTTGAAACATGATTTTCATTCGTTTGTGCCAAATTAAGATTTTGGTTTTATTGCAGTTTTGAATTCAGTCAATTTACATTAAAAGCACAGCTTCACGTGTGGCATGCCGGGCATTGACTTTGGATATCCAGTATAGAAATTCCCACGGACAATTGTAATATGTTGTGTTTTAAACGACGCAACATAAAAATGAAGATGAAAAAGATACATACCGGTATATTACGGTAACAACATAATGCAAAAATCGCATATATCAATCACTACGTATGAATCACAAAACCATATGTAAACAAATCATATTTAAATTCGTATACAAATGCGCAATTACAAATGACATATGAACGAACACAAAATCGGTTGATATCACAAACCATAAAACAAATACTTTGAATCGATTAATGCGTATATCACGTCGCAATGATAACGAGTGTATTTATATATGGCTTTGCACTGATGTCAGCAGTTTCTTCTTCATTGCAACTTTTTGTTTTCTTTTTTTCACAACTGCTCGTGGGAATTGCAATACCCGATATGATGGATACCCGAAAGCATTGCCCTCTGGCGGGCAAGCTGTTCGTGCTCCTGTTTTCTCGTGCCATCGTTAGATGAATATGTTTTCATACATCTTTTATATATGAAATTGACAACACTATGGACTGGTCCCTTTAGAGCGTCCACCCCGGAATCGGGAGGTCGTGGGTTCGATCCCCAGCCGCGACTTACAAGTCTTAAAAAATTGTACTGTATAGCTATATTGTATTATATATTGTATAACTCCCATGCTCGGGGCAGTTCTTATTGGCCCTATGTCTTCTTTATATGATTTATATATCATTTTCACGGCACATAACGAAAGCTAACTCTGCAACAATTTACTCGGAAAAAATTATCGATGAAGAAAAATTCGATGAACGAAATTTTATATTTTGTGATCCACTGATGAATAGTATAATTCTGTTATGAAATAACTGTAAACAAAGGACATGTAAATGAATTTCTTCAAGCTGATAATTTGTTCGCAATAAGTTTTTGTTCGACAAATGGGTCACACCCAGGAACATGACCCTGGCACTTGACCAACCAGTCTTGGTACTACCATTGTATACTTATCGCCAAGGATAAGGAATAGAACAGAAAAGAACACAATGGCTGCTTATAACTTTTAGCTTCTAAGACCTCCTTCTACATGACAAAACTACGTGAAATATAAAAACGTTGCACCAACCATGTAATTTGCATTCAACAGATATCCAGTGTATACGTGATAAACAATATGTTATACTTGGTAGGTTCGACGGCAGTAGCAGTGACTTTGACCTTGACCTTATCAGCCTGAAAATCAATCCCAATCTTCTTTTCCTCACATGTATCTACCTACTAAGTAATACTATAGAAACTGTATCCACCCCACCTCACCCGTGAAACGTGCCCCATTCTAATAACTAGGATTTTCGTTGAAAATTTGGGTATTTCAAAAATTGAAATGCGCAGACAAAAAATGTAGCGAACATAAATACTAACAGTTCGTTTTGTTTACATTCGAATGCCCCTTTTACAAAAATAAAATAAAAATAAAAAAAAAATAGAATAGTAAAGTGATTTGTTCACGGCTTGAAGTCTGCAGTCTCTCTCACTCTTCGTCTAAATCGCGGTGGTGACTTGAATTATTTGAAAGTCTCCATGTTGTTGACAGTCTGTTGATAAACAATGTGTTATACTTGGTAGGTACGACGGCTCGTGGGGACACTCATACATCACTCTACCACAAATCTTAATTTCGAAATAATGCATGAGAGGTTGTAAATTGATTTCATTATTGAACAAAGTATAATTCACACTCAACAAGCAGAATCAGAAATAAATAAAACATCGCACTAGATTAAACAAGAAACGCGTTAAATGACGCGAAACATGGTTTTCAAGTGTCGCCTCAGGCAAGCAAAACTATTTTTAGTAACAGTAACCTTGACCTTAAACCTATTGTTCTGAAAATCAATCCTAATCTTCCCCTTCTCATAAGATATCTATCTACTAAATCTGATCATCATACCTCACTCCTAAAAGAAGTTATTTGACAGAAAAGAAAAATCTGTTTTTAGTTACAGTGACCATGACCTTGACCCTTTCATCCTGAAAATCAATCCCAGTCTTCCTTTTCCCATATGTATCTACCTACTAAGTAATACTATGGAAACCGTACCCACCCCCACCCCACCCGTGAAACGTTGTACCCCATCCTAATAACCGGGATATTCGTTGAAAACCTGGTAAATTTGGGTATTTCAAAAATTGAAATGCGTAGACAAAAAATGTAGCGAACATAAATACTAACAGTTCGTTTTGTTTTCAGTCGAATGCCCCTTTTACAAAAAAAAATAATAAATAGAAATAAATAAATAAAATGATAGAGTGTCGCGTCTGCAGTCTCTCTCACTCTTCGTCTAGGAGCACGACGGAAGTCGCGGTGATGACTTGAATTATTCGAAAGTCTCCATGTTGTTGACATTCTGTTGAAGGCAAGCGCGACGTGCATATAATCAAAGCGCTCAATGCGCTGAGAGACGGCAACCGGATTAACAGGAAAAAAGCTGTGATTCTTAATTATTGGTGCAGAGGCAAAAGCCGCATAACGCAAAAACTCCAAACACTCTCCTGCAACTATAGTCGGTAGTAAGACAATCGAATTCACACTCTGTTTGTTTCAAAACAATCCGGAATTAGGGTCATGAACCTGACTGTATGAACTTCAGAAGTAGGTCATTCCCTAGGATACAATTTATATACATTATCTACTATTACTAAAGTGTAGAACTTGACAAGGTACTTGATGTTTTTGATACTTGAATGTTTGTTTCTATTTCAGAGTTAAGAAATGCTCTGGGAGACACCTAACTCGCTTTCATGCAAAATTATGCGTGAACTACTTTAGGTTAATTACATACATTCGAAGCGCTACTTTTTTCTTTTTACAGGAGTAGTATGTAAAATGGTTGCTGTTCTGATTTATAAGTGTCGCGGATATTGTTGACGCTTAAAATGGATGTTTACAGAGCAAAATAACACGTTTACAAACAACAGCACATGAATAGCGGTTACGGCTTTGAATAAAAGGTCTGCGTAACATATTCCATTCGTATTCGCAAATGCAGAATCGCATTGCGTGGATCCGCACTAAGTGCGGAGAGGTACAGTTAAATTTGTCATGGAAAATATGCAAATTAGCAAGGTCAGCGATGCCTGGTAAGCGTTTGTAGCTACTAAAGACGTAGCAAGCTGCCGTCTGAAAATGATACATTTGCAGCATCTGACATGTTTTTCAAAGACAAATAGTTCAGTAGCATACCCGATAAACGGAAGTAAAATAGCTAGAATCGAGATTTCGTTCTGCATGCGTGCATTGATAATACGATTTGAAAATGAACAGGTTTATTTGAAAATAGTGGTCAAAAGAAGCCATACTTGTATCAATAAAGGTTTGAATAAAATATAGAAGAATACAAATATGTAAAAGCTGATGCGTGTGTATGCTTTAATTGTAAATTAAGAGATATAAACAATCAAATAATTATGTAATCATAACCTTTAATTGTAAAAGCTTCATTTAAGCGTGATAGATGAAACTATCGAATATGCATATGTTTAAAGACGCACCTTGAATGAATTCAATTAAGTTTTAGAAACATGCTCTATGTTTCTATATGTTTTCCACGGCAATAGGTATGGACAGGACTCACTGGCAATAATGTTCTCGGGCATATTTAATGATATATAAATTAAATGTAGATCAACACAAGTTTGTACTGTTAAATACCCGGTACATCAAAACAAATACTTCTTGATTTACACTTAATATGTTGGTAAAAATTGTGGATGACATGTTCAAATAAACTGCGTATGCGTATGACATTTACTTTAACAAAAGGTGGAGGAAAGGGTTGAATAAATATTTCATGCCTAGGTGGTTATTCATTAGATTCAATATTATTAGATCTGTAGAAAGGTATCAGTTCAAAGCCAGAATTGATCGCTAATGAAATATTCAATGATGACACAACTATTTAAAACCTGGTGCAAATAACAATCATGAAATATTCAATGATGATGATAAAACAACCATTTAAAACCTGGTGCAAATAACAATCATGCGTCTTAATGACATAGAAAGCAAATCAAACATCTCACAAAAAGTGACGCACGAGACGAATGTGATCAATGTGAATATTTGTATCAATACTCCAGTGTATAAGTCAATTACGGATTACTGATTTTAATGGACTTCCCGAGATGAATTTGTGTTTTTGTGCCGCGGGTTTTATTCCCTGACACCTGTGCGCGTCACTTGGTCTGGACATACGCCTAGTCGCCATTAGTTTATTGATATTAAACATTAAGATATGTATCGGCACCAATAAACCTGACATGGCTTCCAGTGACAGGCTGTTTGTTCATTGGAATTCATGCACGAGTTCAAGCTCGCAGTGACAATATCGAGATAATTGCTAAAAAGTCATTAGTTTTCGCAGGTGGGACTAATTTTCGTGGGAGCTAATTTTCGCGGGGTTTTTATCCGCTGTGACGAATATTTTCCTAATAAAACTAGTTCATTTATTAAATAGACTTCATATTTTTTTGGATCATAAATCCATGAATATAAACACCGACCACTTTCTTTCAAATAGAGATTAATTGAAACTTAATGTCAACGAAAAATTATGATTTTTCTGTATAGCATTTGTTATTGTACTATAGAAACATTTTAGCCGCATATAGCATTAATTTGTTCCCCTGACAAAAAAAATAAATATTCACAGCTTCACTGAATTACCACTTTTTTTTTCCTACAATAAAAATTTAAACAATTTTAATCAATAAAAGTAGTAAACGTGAGTTGCAGCGCAATAATAATCTCAGTTCCGCAATTGTTATACAAGACAACAATTCCGCATGCCATTAAGTATAAATAAAAATTCGGCCGTATTCTTATTTGTACCTTATATAGTTCTTAAATGCATTTATCATTTTCATATTTGGATACATCATCATGGCTTAGATATAACAAGAAATACAATTTAAATATTTTGAACTACATTCATTTGACGTACTCAACCGATCAAGTGTCAAAAAGTTATAGATACCAGAAAAAGCACAGACACTGAAGGAACACATCTGCCTTAAACATGAGCGTTTGCATCCCTGCTGTGTAGAATGCAGGCAGGGAACCAACTCACAACGAGCGACCGTTATCGGTTTCTGAATGCGCTGCTGGTCCGTTTGAAGTATAAAAGAAACTGATATAAAACTTTAATATCTCAGTTATAAAAAGGTCATATTTTACCAAATTTCTCAAGCTTTCCTAAATCCCCTGTACCATCTACTAGTATGGTACAAACTTTCGGATGTTTTTTGGATGTTCAACAAAAAAAAGTGTTATATATGGTCTCTATATTAAACCAGCTTGCTCACAAATGATCCTTGACTAAGAATTTGATTTTTAACTAGCTATTTTTATTTCGTCTATCAATACCTATCTACAGACGCATGGCTACCCAATGAAACACCCCTTGATTGTAAAACAAATGGGCGGTTTCCCCATCGCTGGCAATAGCGTTACGAACGGTATTGAACCTATATTTAGAATTATAAAACCTATAATAAGAAATTAAATTTTCGTGTGCCGTCACATGACTTATCACATTCACATTTCGCGCATGCGCTCACATTGCAGGCTGACTTACGAATTCGCAACCTTGAACTGGTGAAGACACCATGTTGCGGAACGTGTCAAGTGGTGCCGCAAGTTTTGGGGAAACCCCGAAGTTGCGTTTACGAAAATAACGTTTACACGTGCAATGTGACCTACACTTGCCGAGCCTGTTATCATGAAACAAAGACTTCACCAACATTAACGAGGGAGAGTAGATTTTTTTCAATTTCTTCCGGTCATCTGTGAACGTGCTGCTTTAAGAATATAATATACCGAAAACGCGATATTAAAACAAACAGTGGTAAAGTGTTGATGTTCTTTTACTTGCTGTAACTTTAGTACTGGTATATATTTTATATATAAATTGAACCGCTATACAGTCCAGTTTAGCGCCAGAAAACAAAAGGACTAAAAGTGTAAATATACATTTATTACTATGAAATGTGAAAATTATCATTTAGCATTTCAGTCATTTGACTAGGTCTTCTTGAAACAGCTAAAGTGCTGCCACACTGCAGTATCACGCCGTAGACATGGGGCATGATACCACACCCAGTCACTATATCCTGACACCGGTCCAACCAGTCCTAGAACTACCCCTATATGCTGAGCGCAAAGGAAGGAAGGTATGTCGCGGAAGGAGATCAAACCAATAACAACCCTCGATTCTAGAGCGGACGCTCTAACCACATAGGCCTCCTGGACCAGTAAACTGAGATTGTATATCTTTCATATATTTATGTTTTTTACTTGTTTAACCTTCTCATGGCTAAAACTGTAGGAGGGGGTTAACATTGTTTGTCTTTAAACTCATATTAAATATCTGATACCTTTTGTAAGCACACTCATGGGACTTATTGTTGAATAGTTATGTAAAAATACTAACTCTTACATCGGCTTTAAGAATTTAATATTCAGTAAATGAGGCAAGTAGCTAAAATTAAATATCATTTTGACTTGGTACATGACCCTCAAATACTTAAAATACCTAAACACTTTATAAACACATCATTTTAAATATGATCTAAGTAATACATATATAATGATCAAAGAAAAAAATGATCCGAATGGGATTCGAACTCACAATCCTTAGTTTCAAGTAGTTAACACAAATTTTAGTCTATTTCTGGATGTTCGATATATTAAATGTGAGAAACGCCTCAAACAATCCAAAATGTCACAGTTTTCGGCCTATCTCCATAATTAGGTGACCGAACCATTTAGTAATTCAATACACTTTCTAGTGAGCACGTGCTTTCAGTATTGCCAGTATAGACGAACTCACAACCAACTGTCAGACAGCTTAGTAGACTGATCGTGAAACACGTGCTCGCGCCTGTGGGTAGCAAAGTACCGCTGTTGAAGTGTTTACGAATTGGTCCCAGTTGTATATCACATTATCATTTTGCACAAGGAAAATTTCACGTGTTTCCTTCGTCTGGTCTCTTGTCGTGACCTTGACGGATCCACCATAGTGAACACATATCACTAGCAACACATTTGACCATTTCGGCATCACGTGATCCGCTTACATTGACGTTTTAAATTTTGTCAGGGGTAGATAACTAAGATGTGGCGCATCGGCTACGTAATTGACAAGTGCTATTGTAACACTGCAGCAATTGTAGGGTATGAAATTCTGCATAAATATTTCTCTCTGGAAAATAACTGAATTACCAAGAGGCAAGCAGCTGCGTGCCATTGTGTGTATCGTCAACATCACGGGTTCTGTACAATTTGGTAAGATTATATTTTAACATAATAGTAGATGCATAATCATTCAGAAATAAGCTTGTCAATCAATCTATAAATCATGTAATCTTAAACTATTTTACAAGCCAATATTGAAATTTCAATCAGTGAAAGTAAATGCCCTGTTAATCATATAAATAATGTTATTTTTAGAACAGAAAATGTATGTTTTGTTGTTTGCTTGTTTTGTTTGTTTGCTGTTGTTTGTATGGAGGCGGGGGGTAAATCTCAAAATTGGGATTTTAGACTTTGATAGTTTTCCATTTAATCAAAGGTGTTTGTAAGTGAAGAATGGTTGTGGTATGGACAAGTAGTACAGAGGTTATGGTTATTTCAACTACTTCGGTACTAATTTAGCATTGATAAGAGATATGTGGTGCTTAGCACAGGTTCTTGAGTACATATCCCAATTTGGTACACCGACACACACTCGTATCGCAAATTTGAGTACATCAATAACCCTTGGGCAAAACAGGATCCTTCTTGAATATTCCAAATACTTAAGGAATGAAATATGTTGTGTAAAAACCATCCCCCAAACAATCCATGATAATCAGTCCCCGGCGAAAATACAGGATGATTTAGTAGGACTATTTATCATGCTGCCTCGGGAGAGAGAAGTCGTGGGTTCGATCCCCGGCCGCGACATACCAAAGTCGTAAAAATGGTACTAGTATAGCTCCCTTGCTCAGCATATAATGGTAGTTGCAGGACTGGTTGGCCCGGTGTCAGGATAATGTGACTGGGTGTGGTATCATGCCACATGTCTACGGCATGATACTGCAGTGTGGCAGCACTATATCTGTCTCAAGTAGACACCTTCTCCAAATGACTGAAATACTGTAGGTGGGACGTTAAACCCATCAAACAAACAAACTATTTATCATGCTACGAAAACAAAAAGATGCAACACAATCAAAACATACTTAAAGCGCTTAATACTCGGGCAAGTGTTGCAATGCCATTTTGTGCTCTCTTGCAGCGAAAACAAATGTTATCAATGGCGTCCAACGTAAATAACATTTTTTCTTCCTTTTAAACAAATATCGTTCTGCAATATTTAGCAGATGATCATCCATGCATTTAACTGGCACGTGAAGGCTTAATTTCATAATTCCAAACAAAACATAGTGTTTTTCTTCCCATTCAACGAGCAAATCAGAAGTATCTAACCAAGTCTGAAAATTAAAAAGAAAACCTTGTCTGCCATATTTGTTTACCATGTTTCTACGCGAGGTACCTTTGAGGAGTACATTTCTCTGCATCGAAACTTATTTTTTGCAACATCCGGTTGCATTTAAATCCAGTGAAAAGTACATTGAAACTCAATGAAACTCTTTGTGTGAGCAACGCGCCTCTGGTGTCAGGTGACAAACATAATGCAACAGTTTCATCAAACCATTTGTAACCAGGAGCAACCAACAACAATGCGATTTAATTTCATTACTTTGTCAGAAACGTGTTGCTTTCGGCACTGATCGTCTACAAGCAGACGACTTCAAGTCAGTCAAAGAAACAAAAACAATATTTACATGTCTCACGACATTCCTCTTGGAAATCTGCCATATGATATCAATCTTTAATCTATAACATGAAATATACATTACATTCATTCTAAAATATCTCCGTTGTTTGGCGCGCAGGAAATTCCAGGAGTTGTTTGCATTTTGCCAGGATAATATGACTGGGTGTGTGGTATCATGCCGCTTGTGTGTAGAATGGTATTGCAGTGAGGCAGCACTATATTCCTCAACAGAAAATGACTGAAATACTGTCGGTGGGGAGATTTTCCTTTGCTCTTTTTATGGTATCAATACGAGTGTAACTATTAAACACATGGATGGAAAAATATGGACCTGGTAGTATATATTTTTACAAGTAAAATCAAGAATTTATCTCCAATAACTCCTCTCGCTGGTATGTAACTCCCCATGACCTGGTGATTTTCCGTATCCGATATTGTACTTAATTTGCGTCGTCTCCATTAGGATTCTCTTCATTGGACTCAATTTCAGTAAAAGATTGTGACGTCAAGTAGTGACTATTTCGGACGCGTAAATAATCTGTTTATTCTTGTAAGTTGGTATGCATTTCCAGACCTGTAACATATCTTAACACTTCAGCAATTGTTTTCTGAAGTGAAACCTTACTCTTTTGTTCACACTTCGAACACTTTTCATAACTGCATGTTTTCCTTTTCTTTTAGTTGTTGTTATTGTTGTTGTTTTTGCAAATAACTATTTTTTCCTTCTCCAACTCAATAATAAATCTCACAATAATTTAAGAAATGACAGATGAATACCGACAAAACGAGCCCCCTTATGATATGCTTATAAAACTTATTTATTACCCCAAATCAGATTTGGGATGAACTGATTGATATAAACTGTGTACAGAGAATGAAATTCTGTCTAGATAGAAGGATGCTATCGAATCTATGTACACTATAACAGACCATACTCATCAAAATTAAATATGAAATGTATTCCCATCACAATTGGTCAATTTATATAGGGTTAGACAAACTATGTATAATTATGTATTATTATAATTGAGGAACGAAAGATATCTACCTCGTTACCTAAATCCCTTACAAGTCTATGCCATAAATAACTTGCACAGCTAAAAAGAGAAGTGCCTCCAGAATCAACTATTAAAATATACGACTCACGGGAGAGTCTGGGATAGAAATATTTTTATCTTTATCCAATATTTTAATGTTCTTTCTTTAGATATAAATTACAAAGACATCTCCCTAGTTAACCTAGCATGGCGGTAAAAGTGTCTGGTTATAATCCAAATACGTAACATATCTATTTTATTGTATGAAAATATCCGAAGCTTCAATTAAATATTTGGTACAGCTAATGTATCAAACACAGCTAATTAAATTTGACGTCTAACTGTGCCCTGTAAAGTATAGGGACCGGGGAATCATTAAATTTTAAGACGTATTCATTCAAAACTTTGACATTTTAACATTGTTATTACAGCAATGTTAACAGATCACAAATAATGCATGGTGTTAATCAATAATGCATGATGTTAATTCATAATGCATTGTGTTAATTAATAATGCGTGGTGTTAATTAATTTACCGCCTTAATTTCATGCACACTGATTTATGAAAAAAAATGTACTTCACTTTTAATGAGTAGTTTAAAACTAGTTAATGAATCTGTATTTGACAAGAAATTTTTATTGGTATGCATGTAATCTTGTATATGTATACATAGTGAAAAGTTATTTAATAGAACAACGTTTAGTTGGGTCATTGTATTTATCGTATGTGTATGTAATATCTACGATGGCATAGAGGTGACATGCACTACTCTTTTTGATGTCGAGGGAACGAGATAATAAGTCGATGAAAGGAGTTAATCATCTCGAGGGAACGAGATAATAAGTCGAGGGAACGAGTTAATTATCTCGAGGGAACGACTTATTGTCTCGAGAGAACGAGTAAGTCAGCCAATTAAATATTGCAATCAAGAGTCCGTATGTTGAGTCCGTGTTTATTTGTTTATTGGGATTTACGGTCCATCGACAATATTTCGATAACTAAGACAACCTCCAGACTAACTGAATACGATCAGAATTAAATCCTTAACTGATTTCATATCACTTAAAATTCCTTCTTTCTAAATCAAACGAGTACAAGAATTTATGTGATTGGCTTTACGAAAACGGACGCGTCCTGTGTGTTCAGCATAATATAATTTGGCGATAAGAAAGTCTTTCTCGTATATATATAACAATATGATCGTCTCTGATTATCATGAATGACATTTGTAACAAGTAATTTGATTAGTTGACTAATTCGCTCCCTCGAGTTATTATCTCGTTCCCTCGACTTATTATCTCGTTCTCTCGAGATAATAAGTCGTTCCCTCGAGATAATTAACTCGTTCCCTCGACTTATTATCTCGTTCCCTCGTGATAATTAACACGTTCTATCGACTTATTTTCTCGCTCCCTCGAGATAATTAACTCGTTCTCTCGACTTATTATCTCGTTCCCTCGACTTACTTATTATTTCGTTCTCTCAACATATTATCTCGTTTTCTCGAGATATTTAACCCGTTCCCCCGAGTTATTATCTCGTTCCCTCGACTTATTATCTCGTTCCCTCGTGATAATTAACGCGTTCTTTCGACTTATTTTCTCGTTCCCACGAGATAATAAGTCGTGCCTTCCAGCTGGCTTGCGGTAGGTCGGTGGTTCTACCCGGGTACCTCTGTGTACTCGGGGTCTTCCTCCACCTGTAATTAGCTGAACGTCGCTATATGATTGAAATACTATCGCAGCGACGGTAAACCCCAATACAACAACAATAATAAGTCGTTCTCTCGACTTATTATCTCGTTCTCTCGACTTATTATCTCGTTCTCTCGACTTATTATCTCGTTCCCTCGACATAAAAACTACAAATCTCTCAGCCCCTCACCGCTGTAGGTTCGAATCCTGGTATGGACTTCGGATTTTTCAGGTAAGGAAGCCTTCCAGCTGGCTTGCGGTAGGTCGGTGGTTCTACCCGGGCACCTCTGTGTACTCGGGGTCTTCCTCCACCTGTAATTAGCTGGACGTCGCTATATGATTGAAATACTATCGCAGCGACGGTAAACCCCCAATACAACAACAACTCGACATAAAAATAGAGAAGTGCGTGTCACCTCTATGCCACCGTAAATAGCCTTGCTCGAACCAAATGAATAGATTAATATAAAATATAATGTCGCTTATCTTTTTTAGCCATCAGTATGATACCAATACATAGTACTCAAAGTTTACTGGTCCCAGTGGCCGCCCCAGAATCGGGAGATTGTGGGTTCGGCCCTGGCTGCGACATACCAAATTCGTAAAAGGTGGTCGCTCAGCATAAAAGTTCCAGGACTATAGTTTGCTCGGTGTCAGAATAATGTGACTGGGTAAAGGTATCATGCTACATGTCTACTGCGTGATACTGCAGTGTGACAGCACGATATCTTCCTCATGTAGACATAGTCTCCAAATGACTGAAATACTGTTGGTGGGACTTTAAGGAACACCTCACATATCATTAGAAGTTAAATGCGTCAATTTGTCTCAAAATTAGAATGACTGTAACTCCCGTAATACTTGCCCATATCTTATTTAAATAAGAGGAACATTATTCATATAATTTTAATTGATGATATTTCAATTTTGTCTTGTAAAATATAAAGGTTTATCTCCAATTTGAAATGTTAAGAGTGAAATTTTTTGTCATTTGATTTTGACCGTCTTGCTTTTATCACTTATCATTTAACTCACCCAATTATCAAAATATCTGAAACATTTTTTTTATAATACAATTGTCCATTTTAGTACAAAAATAATAATTTTAGAGGGTTTGAAAGTTGCCTTTTAGTTGCTTATTAAGATGTGTGTGTGTGTGTGTGTGTGTGTGTGTGTGTGTGTGTTTTCCCTTCCTTATGTTAAAGGAAATAGCATAACTAGTGTTGAAATTAACAAGCCCCATTTTTTTCTCGATGTGTACAATAGGATTTGGGCAGAAATTAAAGAGGGCGGGAAATAACATTTTCCCAGAAATTAATGCCAAAAACAGTTCACATCAAAATAATTAGATAGGCAGAACAGGGGGAAAAGTGTCATAGTCGAAGGTCATAATCTGTCAGTTCATCACATACTTGAATAATTGATCTTAGTTTTGGAATGAGAGGGAAGTTTGAAAATAATTATTTCGCACTTTCATCCCTCGAGATCGAAGTCCCAAGCCCTTGGGTATTATAGACTACACCGAGGACATGGAGACATATTGTGTCTGTTTCAACAATGCCAGTCGATATCGTTTTTGTTTTTGTGAATGTAGCCTAACTTGTTTCTTGATTCTTTCGGACAGAGCAATAAAGGGGAGAGAGGGTGCTAGACGATGTTGATGACGACCGCGAGGGTGACTTTTTCATGGATTTTGACCGAATTATGCCCAATATCGACATAGAATCTCGATTAGGTTTTTCGTACCCCTTCACTTTTTTATTGATTTTTTAATGTTGGAACATTACCTCTACTTGAAGGCAAGAGTTCATAATTCTCACTGGCACTAGAACCGCATAAATGTCAATTTCATTGGAATGATGATTACGATTTTTTGTCCCCCTGTACTGTATATTGAACATGGTAAGGAACGGGATCTGACATGACTTGATTATGGAGGTCGTAACTTTGCACAGATGTATGCTACTATAATATTCTATGCACGGTTCAATCAATCTGATGCCCAATTAGCACATGCTATAACGAATCAGTGTCAAAAGGCAGCCTTAACGAAGTAATAACGCGAAATATCAACAACTTGTTCATTTTTATAAGTCAGCTCCACTATCAACTTCCGGTTTGTTGTTTTTTCGGCAATTCTGATTGGATGATTTAACTGTTGATGTCAATTTCATGTCGTTCAATCAGACCGCCCGATTCAATATCTACAACTACTCAAAATACCGGATGTTGATAGAGGAGCAGACTTATGAAGATGTACAAATTGTTGATATTTCGCGTTATTACTTCATTAAGGTTGCCTTTTATTAATGACTTGCAAAAGCATGTGAAAAATGATATCAGATTGATCGAACCGTGTTAGCATACATGTGTACAAAGTAACGACGTTCGTAATCACGTAATCTTTTCCTTACCATAATTTGATATACAGTACCGGAGAAAAATCGTAAATGTTTATTTACAAGATTACAATGAAATTTATAATTCTGCGGTTCTAGTGCCAGGATTTTGACATAATTATGCCCCTTTTCCGACATGCAAACTGGATAAATCTATTTATACAAACTCATCTTTTTCACTTAACCCTTTGAGATATTGCTTTGAAACTTGGAATATATGTCTATTGCCCTTGTTTACCCTTTAATTACATAGAGCTTTAGTCTTATTTTGTCTTTTACTGCAATATTTATTTTTATTGACAAACGCAAATTAGGCTTACGGATAGCTAACATACCCCACTACCTTGGTGGTCACTTTGTTGATAAGTCCGTCCCCCCATAACTAGTTCAAGCTCTCAATCTACGAATGATCAGTAAGCTTTTAAATCATTTTGCACAAATGTTCGTCAAGACAGAGTGTAGCGCAAATACCAGATTGCTAGCTCAAAGGTACACTTGGTGGTCAAAAATAATTAAACACAATGCCAGTTTGCTTGTTCGGGCTCTAACTTGACAAATGATCAGTGGATTCCCAAGTTACCTGTCCGGGCTTTAACTTAACAACTTCACAATGGTTGGGTGGATTTTAAAATAACGTGTGTTTTATTGCCCTCCCCAAATAAGTTAGCTAAACCTGGTTTAAAACCGGTTTTAACTCGAGTTAAACCCTGCGGTATTGGCACCGGGTTTAAAGTGGGTTTTTTAGCTTACCGAGCAGGTTTTTTCTGGGCAAAAAGCAGGTTTTAATGATTGAAAAACCCAGTTTATACTTACTTCTGTGTTTTTTCTTGCTGAAAAGCGGGTTTTAAAACCCACTTTTCCAAGAGTTGGTTTTTTCTGTGTTTTTTCTTGCTAAAAAGCGGGTTTTAAAACCCACTTTTCCAAGAGTTGGTTTTTTCTGAGCAAAAAAAACCCAGAAAAAACCTACCTTAGACCTACTTTTTGTGTGTTTTTTAAGTTGGTAAAAGCTGGTTTTTTTCTGGCTTTAAAGTGGGTCTTTTAGCTTACCAAGTAGGTTTTTTCTGGGTGAAAAGCAAGTTTTGATAATTAAAACCCAGTTTACACTTACTTGAGTTTTTCTGAAAAGTGGGTTTTTATTGGCTTAAAACGTTTTTTATTCTTACGCTTAAAGCAATTTTTTTTCAAACAAGAATGTTGAAAGTTGTTTTCTTTTCTGGTCTAAAAGTGATTTCTCTATGGAAGTGAGTTAAAAAAAAAAAAACCCTGCATAAAACCCATTTGTATGTGTTTTTTTCTTCAAAAAAGTCAAGCAATTTTTTATGGTTGTCATTTAATAGTTTAATAGTTTCAATATGTTTTACAGTCAATTTGACATCATATATACATTGTCCTCAGCTTGCACAATGTCCCACATATGTCCCCTTCAACCTGGACCACTGGTGAACTTCCATGAGATAATATCTGAAATGAGATAGTAAGAACCATCTAAGGATCATTCCTGTTAAAGTTTCATCAAAATCTGCTCAGCGGTTTAGGAGTAGATGTCGTTTAAAGCAACAGTTGATGACTGATGACGGACAAAAGTGGATTTCATTCAAATTTAGCTAAACCTTGAATCATTGAACATCCCAAGCAGGGAAAATTAATTTGTTTGAATAATGGGTTGTTTTAAGTTTCTGGACCTGATGTGTTGAATCACAAATCACATCAATCATGTGTTAAGACAGTGTGATGAATATTTTTTTTTAGTTAATATCCAGTATTTTAAATTGAAAATTAATTGGACTGCAGTATGTGAATTTTTTTTTTGTCCAGGACAACTTGTCTTGTTGTGTCTACCAGTTACCAGTAGTCAGCTTGGAGCTATGGACCTGGGTCTTCATCATATGATGGTGAACATTAATTTTGTGACAAGTAAATTCAAAACCCATCAATAAATGACAACATTATGGACCAGACAATAATTATGACAGATGAACAAAGCAACAACTATATCTTTGTGATTCGGGGAGCATAAACCTGTTATTTATTTTTAAGTTGAAATGGACCATGATTTTCCAATCCTTTACATCCATTCCTTTGCTACACATGTTGATTTGCCACGGTCAATGTGAACTTAGTTTAATTTAGGTTAAATTAACAACTGCATAAATACATTCATGCTGATGATAATGCAAAGGCTATCACAATAGCCAATTAATTTTATTTGAAAAATCTTGATAATAAAGATATAAAACTAGCAGGCCATGATGGCCCTTAATCACTCAATTATTACTGATCATGCCTTTAGGCTAACCTATAATCAAACTTGACTGAGATGTCATCAAAAGGCACATTCTTACCTAGTTTGAGAAAGATATGTCTAATAATGTGGCCTGGATTATACTAAGATTTGATCTAGTGACCTACTTTTGGACCCAACCCAATCCATGATGGAACTTGACCAAGATATCATCAAGGCAAATCTGATCAATTTTGAAAAAAAAAATCTGCTAAAAAAGTGGCTCCTAGGGTGTAAACATGATTCTACTAAGATTTGACCTAGTGCCATACACAAACTTATGAAACTTGACTGAGACATTGTCAAGACATACAGTCTGAGAAAGTTTGGGGAAAGATTGGTTAAGAATTGTAGCTTTAAGAGTGCAAACATTAAAGTTGTTGACATTTCTCTTAATAATAAAAGGGCCATAACTCCTGACCTAATGGGCCATTACTGAGTCATAACTGAACTGACAGATTATGACCATAAATATTTCTGTACAGTTTGGAAGAGATTGCTTAAGAAATGAAGATGCTAGAGTGTAAACAAAGTGAAATATGACTTTTTTTCTTATATTAAAAGGGGCCTAACTCCTGACTTAATTGGCCAATCTTAGCCGTAATCAATCTTGATCAACATAATTATGATCATAAACATTTTCATAAAGTTTGGAGATGAGGGGAATAAAAAATGAAGACCTTCGAGTCTAAGCAAAAGGATTTGGATTTTTTTTATATTAAAATGTACATAACTCCCAACTTAATTGGGCGATTCCAGACATTAGCAGGACATTATAGTTATAAACATTGTCATAAAGTTTAAGGATTATTGCTTAAGAAATTAAGACGCTAGAGTGTGAGTGTTAACAGTAAATTTAATGATGTGAATGTCTAAACGACACACATACAGACGACGGACACTCAACGGATCACAAAAGCTCAACCTGAGTGTTGCTCAGACAGGTGAGACAGAAAGAATGATAATTCTGTCAATTTACCAAGAGGATCAGGTGACTTTTAGACTTTTGACTGTTTCTCACATCCTCAGTGGATTTGGGCAGTCTTCTGTTTCTCATCTGATGATGACATGTGGCGATCTTTTCCAGGAGCCGGTTCTTCAGAACTTGAAATAGTTGCTGTCATCTTTTATCTACCAATCACAATGATATATGACAGATCATAGCAGGTTAAGAATTTATAACCAAGCAATTATTATACTTCCATGCTCCTACCTTTTGATTTTTTTAGCTATAATGTATAAAACAACCAAGCCAAAATAGTGAAAAGGTTGTGACAGTGTTTGAAAAGACCACAAAGTTTAGCCAGATGATGCACAAAAGCTACATAAATACTGTCTGTAGTAATTGCCTCACTCTAATAAAAGGATACAGAAAACTAAAAGGCATATTTGTACATTTAGTTACAAGCTAAAAAAACTGGATCTGGGCATAGAAAGAATGAAACTGCCTGTGTTAGGGACTTGTTTCGTAATCAATGAAAAATAAAGTTTATTTTTTAAAGAACAAAACTATTTTGCTGGTGAAAATAACACAATCCAGAAAGTTTATTACTGCAAACTGATAGCCTAAGGTTACTATGATTGAAAATAGATAGCCTAAGGTTACTATGATTGAAAATAATAACAATAAAGAATTACTTGATGTGTTCACCTTTGCATAAATCAGCATTGGTCCCCCAGTGACTGAGTCTCTTGTTGGGGTGCTCCTATCCCCTGCAATCAAGCATAAAGTCACTAAACAATACAGGAACATGAAAGAAAAATTCCAGTCAAAATGGTTACACAAAATAGATCTATATCTTTATAAGCTGAAGCACTATCTAATGTATTAATGGTATATTTATGTCTTAACGTGAATGCGATTTTCTACACATTGATGGAGGTACCCGTTTAATCAATCTTTCGTGCTCATTTCAAATTCAAAGGAAAAAAATCCACTCACCGCCGATCTGATATGTCTGTTCATGATTTACGCCGCATCTGTGATCTACGATCAGTTTCGTCGGTGTTAATACAGATATCTAACCGATCACAGAAAACTTGTAATATTGCGATCATTTTCTGACTTTTCTATTTGTAAATAAACATCAAAATTCAAAGCCTTAGTTCGCGCTGAAGAATTTCAACCAATGAAACAACAGCTTAAGTCAATCGGTAATGTCCGGTTGATACCGAAGAACAACATTTTACTTTTTTTCGGTTATTTTTATTTTCCCTATATTTTTATTTTGTTTAAATGTGTGTAATATGTAAATATTTCAAGGAAAGAGTCTTTATAATCGATATGCGATAAAATTTTGGCAAAAATACAGCAAAACACACTATCTCGCATAAGCGTGATTCGAACGTGATCACCTATAAATAACACGTACACGGACCGTACACAATCGAAATCGAAACTAAAGTTGCCATTTCCCGCAAAAGTATACAAACTATATAACTTCGATACTGTAACGTTGCCGATTAGGTGAACAACTTGAGAAATGCAGGATACGAATAAGGTTGCTTTAGAAGGGTGGACAGAAATTTGACCAACGAAAGGATCCAGAAAACAGCCCCTCGTAAGTAGCAAACCTTCGAAATTATTTTCTTACGCATTCTATCTTTCTGTACTGTATGGAACGATTGTCATGGTTGCAAATGTCTGCCGAATCCATAAATATTAAGAAAGAATAATCCTTTTGAAAGAGACATTGTGGAAATATGTTTGACAACCATGTTTTTTTGCAAAAATTACCGGTTTTCGTGGCACAGTTACAGGAATATAAATTTAAAAATAATTTACTGATGAAATGTTTTGTTCTTTTTTATCATCATATGGATTATTTGTGATAGAAAATTGGTGAATCATCTTTATTTATGAACTGGTATAATGTGCCCCAAGTTCATAATTCTAGTTTTGTTGCAGTTTTTATCTTTTGAAAATATCTATTTTTAATCGCCACAATATTAATTGGTCATAAACGACATTGACCCATTGTAAACATTATCTATCAATTGGATGTAAGCCATGCATTTTGTCTGGGGACAAATTTTCCTTGCAGAGACTACACTACAGTGCAATATGTATTTTTTTTTTTTTGTATTATAAAATATGTTTTGATGCATGCTTCTGTAACATTTCATCTCCATTAATGTCTGTAACAAAATTATGTATTGGTATTATGTGACAAAGAAATGTGAATGCTGGATTATCCTTTTTTTTCATGTATACATTCAATATAGGTCATTACCTTTTTGTTTGAATGAAATAACCTTTGTTGATTATTCATGAATGTATCTTAGCAGCTTGATCTTTTACAGGATCATCTGCACAACACAAAATACGAGTTCCAACAACAATCTGCCTGTGTTATGAAATGCAGCTATGATGTTAATTGGGAATGGTAAGCTATTTTTTCCATTCTTATGCCTCTTTTTTGAGAAGGGGCTGCATGATAGTAAGACAAATAGCACTCACCCCCACTGCTGACAGCTATAGTATGCATATTACAATTGATATATTTAGGAAATAATGTTAAACCCAACAAACAGAATGATGTCCATTCCCTAATGTGCAAATTTGTCTATCACAAAATGTACAGAGTTATTGCTTACAAAACATGGCCCTGTTTAATATACTTGTCCCATCAAGATACCCTAAAATGAAAGTCATGTCAGCAGGAGGTGAGACAATCATTTCCTGGACAGTACTTTATGGCTGGACTCATGCTGTGTGGTCAACTGGCTGTGCTGTGCAGGTGCAGCCAGCAGTGTGTTTTATGGCCCTGCAGTGTGATATTATGTAACCTGGCCAGCCTTTTAGCTACTTATTTATGGTGATTTTGATGTTGCAGATTTAAGTGATTATAAGTTTGATGATGGAAGTTGGTTATCTAAACTTTATTATATCATGACTGGTATACTTTTTGTTAGTTTTATACACTAATTATGATATAGATGCTGGTTTTGAAATTATAATAAAAAAAACACTTTTCATCAAAAGTTTGGGAGAAATTCTGTGTAATCTAAATGGGAAAATATGAGTGTTGAGAAATGTGAACAGATCCATTCTAATACAATGTGGAAATAAATAAAAAAACCTCTTTTAAAACTGTTTATTAGATGTTTAAGATGACATGCACTTCATTTTTCAACATTTTTTTTGTTTGTTTTACCTATGGTAGTCCTTTTTTAATATCAAATATGTTTGTATTCTTCATGTATATTTTTTTTTAAGAAGGAGGTCTAGCTTGTCACAATAAACCTTAAATGTTTACACTCACTTATATCACAGTTTAAAAATGCATAATAATAATACAGTGTCTGACCCATACACTATATAGACAGAAACATTTTTTCTTCTTCAGAACATCCATGGAAATATCATATATGCAGTCAACTTTTGTCCAGAAAGCAGTGACTTCAGACACGTTTTGAGAGCAGACATCCAGAGTCTGTGGCCTGTTTGGGGACTGAGGCAACGAGTTGGAAAGACATGATTCAATGCCTACCAACAGGCCCTTGTTGAGGATCTTAATCAGCTACAGGTGTATGATTTAATATGAACTGACAAAATATAAAGGCTACCTTGACTTGCTATACCATGGATATCAGATTAAGGATAACTTTATGGAAATGGTGCAGAACATTGGATGGTATGGCTACATCTTCTGTGAAACTCCCGGGAAAGTTCACAATCAGAGAAAGGGCTGATTATGGAGGCTACCCAGTGAATGAAAGAGGTTGCTACTCAAACACTAAGTTTGTCGATTTTGTATAAGCATTGCTTATGTTTGCTTGTATATTTTGATATATGCAAACAAATAAAAAGTTTTATAGCCTTATGTTTCACAATAATGAATTATTAAGAAATAGTGCAATGCGTTTATTCCATGTTTTTTGGGGTTTTTTAAAATATTAAAAACAAAGTTTATTTGTTGTTCAATGATGTATGTTAATTATACAGTCTAGTTAAAATGGTAGCTAATTTTATGTAATGTAGTTGCTAGGTCCAATGGCCATACAGCAATAAACTATTTCTACTTCTTAGAAAAAAAAGCAAAATTTTATAAATAAATTGATGATAACTGTATTTTCTGAGATTATTTTTTCATTACAACCTTAATATGAAAAACATTTACATCAGAACATGACTTGGAAAACTGACACATTCTCTGTCTTCATTAAAACACAGAATTATCTAAAGACCCACTTCTTAAGAAGTAGGTTAAAGGTGAGTCTTTTCATAAAATCCTTCCACTAAGAAAAACCAACTTAAATGTAAAAGACCCACTTTCCTCAATGAAAAGACTCGCTTCAAATGACTGAAAACCCACATCAAATGGAAAAGACACACTTTCTGCCACAATAACTTACTTTAGACCCACTTTCAAATGAAAAAAAAACAGGAAAAACTCACTTTTTTGTAAAAAAGCCAGAAAAAGCCCACTTTTAAGTGGGTTTTGGTAAAAAACCCACTTATCGTTTGGGAAGGGTAAGACGGAATTTCAAAGGAGGTCATGCTCGGAGGTTAGAGGTAAATATTCATTATCCAGTCTCTAACTTAATAAAGGTTTGTGAGATTTTCAAATTTCATTGCAAAAATAACTGTCTCAATGGGAATCATTGCTGGAACAAAGGGCAAGGTCATACTCGGGGGTCAAAGGTTATAATAAATGCAAATATGCCTATCTGGGTTTTAACTTTTCCATTGACTGCAGAACTTACCCCATCGAAATGTTTATCTTGTTAACAAGGTGTGCCTTGCAAATAAAGCCTTATAATGTTAATTTCATAGAATGTTTGCTGAGTTTAGTTGTGCATAAAAACAGACAACTACTAAGACGAAGATAAACTTATGTGACAAAGGCTAAATGTATGTCAGGGCCATATTGGTAGGTACGCTACTTGGTTAATAATATCCCAATGTTAATTACTGACAGATAGCAGTGTAGTAGGATATTAATCACTCTCAGTTTTAGTTATAATGATGATGATGATTGTGGTGGTATTTTGATAATTGCAGATGGATCCACACGCGTGCCTATACCTGAAGCCAGCCGATGTCTATTTCTCCCAGGATACGATCAGCTCGAACTTCTCGGATGGCCGCAGTATCGGGGGGACACTGGACGCCCTGGTCAGTGAAGAGACGCTGGTCACGGACATACCTCCCATCGTCGTGGTCAACAGGGATGGACACTTCTTTACCAGGTGAAACCTTTTTTTCCGAATCTACAGATTTCTACGTATACCCACTGTTAAAAGGTGAGAGAGAAAAGTAAGAGAAAGAGAACGTAGGAGTGAGGGTGACAGACAGAGAGGGGGGAGGGGTGTGGTAGGAGTACGTAATGTACAGTAACTTGATACGTAATACCTGTATATCTAATATTGACATTAGTCATATACAGTATTTGTTCTTTTAACATCGGGTGTTGAGTAGGAATAGTTTACTAATTTACTTGTTTATTTGTTTATTTACTAATTTATTTATCATTTCATTCATTTATTCGAACGGTCAATATGCCCGAGTGGTTAGATTGTCGGCTACGGAATTGCGAGGATGTGGGTTTGATACCCAGCTGCGACAAACCAAACTTTTACTGGTATAGCTCCCTTATATGGCGCTCATCATATAAAGTTAGTTCCAGGACTGTCTAATAGGATAATATTACTGTCAAGTAGAAATAGCCTGAAAATGAATGCAGTGATGTCGACTACACGTTAAAGCAGCTCGTTCACAGATGATCGATAGAAATTAAACAAAATAATTTTCTACTCTCCCTCGTTAATTTTGGTGAAGTTTTTGTTTTCTGACAAATAATCTCGGCAAGTGTAGGAAAACGCTATTTTCGTAAACGCAATCTCGACGAAATCAGTACGGTATTTCCGAAGCAGGTGCTCGCGGTACCACGTGAAACGTTCCGCAACATGGCGTATCCACGAGTTCATGAGACTATGATGCTAGCGCATGCGCGAAAAAATGAATGTGATCAGCCAAGTAACAGCAAATGTAAAATGAAAATTTGAAAATAGGTTTTATAATTCTAAATAAAGTTTCAATACTGTTTATGACAGTATTGCCTGTGATGGGAAAACCATATTTTTTTAACAATCACAGATGGTTGCACTGGGTGACAGCGCGTCTGAAAATGTGTATTGATAGACGTAATACACACATTTAATTAGATACAATTTCTTAGTCGGTAACCATCTGTGAACAAGCTGCTTTAAACTCAATTAACTAAAAAAAAAGGAGAAAAGAAAATTCCATGTGCTAATTGTATTGTTATTAAGTAATTAAGATATTTGTGTACACGTATTGATTTATTTAAAATATCTAAATAGAGAGAAATCCCATTTGAACATTACCCACTGCTGGTTGCCAGGCGTGAATGTATGGCATTCATCAGTATGGCGGGCTGGGATACAATACGTGACGTTTACAGCCGCAGTGCGCACCTGTCGGCTGGCGAGATGTGTGCGATCGCAATTTGTTGGGAAATATATTATTGTTAGCGCCAAGATTACAGAACAATGTTCAATAAATACCTATTATTTTCATATAAATTCTGGCTGATACCGTTGAGGGAATTTAAATATTTTTCATTAAGTAATTCGGAGAACAGGTAATACTGATTCAATACGGTAATAATTTTCTGCGTACTCGGGGTCTTCCGCTTCCTGTCATTAGCTGGAAGTCGCTGAATCACTGAAGTGCAGTGACGGTAAATCCCATCACTACAACAAAGCTCCTGTATAATACAGACAGACAGACAGTATACTTTATTGACGTAATAAAATATCACCAAGTGATTGTTGTGAAAGGAAAAGAAAAACACGAATATATTCATATACAATTACACAGACTGTCTGTAATGGAGGACGGATATATCAAATACGTATCTATTAAAAAGATATAAAGTGAAAATTTTAATTCAATAAAAAGGAATAAAAAAATAATAAAAAACATACATATTGGAAGCATGATAATTACATGTCAACGTAAATAACATTTACATATTATAAGAATTTCTATGTGACAAAGCTTCATTTATAAATTTACTCGGATTTAGAATAACATTTTTATTTGTTGTTGACATCAATATAATGAATTTAATCATATTTGGGTGTCTAAAGAAAAGCGGTTTTAAATATTTATTTCGGGTAGTTTGATATTCAGGACAAAATGATATTTATCTTCAACATCTAAATTGTTACAAATTGTACAATATCGCAAAGCTATTTCTGTTCTATTTTGACCGTATCAATACTTTCAGGGTTATTGAAAACTTATGAAAACCAATAATCATCCAACATTTTTTAACTTTCGAAACCCAATTTTTTCTACGATTGTCAACAACATTTAATAATTATCATTATATAATGTATCAACAAGGATATTATTTGACATCAAAATGTTACACCAATATTTGATAATGCGTGTATATCTACTAATGTACACTTGTTATCTATCCAACTCACCACACACTCCTATATTACTAGTAGACGTTTTCACATGTAATAATGATTAAAATTATATTCTTTTAGATTACTTAACCCTTTCCCTCATAGAGAACACCATGAAAAGACCTATGCGAACAGCTAAAACCAGATCAGCCTGCGAGTAACTCGCAGGCTGATCAGGTTTTATGCTGTTCGCTGCTCCTCAGTGGTCTGGAAATGAGGATTTTGTAATTAAATTTGGTAAGGTTTAACTGTGGTTTTCTGCAGATCAGGCTTTATGTGGTACCTATTGAGTGCGTCTAAATGAGTCTATATGAGGGAAAGGATCAAAATGAGTCTATATGAGGGAAAGGGTCAAAATGAGTCTATATGAGGGAAAGGGTTAAAATGAGTCTATATGAGGGAAAGGGTCAAAATGAGTCTATATGAGGGAAAGGGTCAAAATGAGTCTATATGAGGGAAAGGGTCAAAATGAGTCTATATGAGGGAAAGGGTTAAAATGAGTCTATATGAGGGAAAGGGTCAAAATGAGTCTATATGAGGGAAAGGGTTAACAATACATTAAGAGCTGTCAAACCTTTACCTGATAAGAATTCCTGATTTAAAGCAAAAGTTCCATTATAATTAAACACAATTCCCAAATACTAAAAATATCGACGACTTCTAAATAGTTGAAGTCATATTCCCATTGTTCACTATGTAATAAGCCCCTTCTGTTTCTAAAAACCTTTACCTTGTTTTGTTAACATTTACCTGTAGTTCCCATTTGTCACAATATGTTTTTAAAAGGTCTAAACTGTGTTGTAAATACTCCGGAGTATCCCCTAAAATTACCATATCGTCAGCAAATAACAAAAGAATGAAAGAAATATCGTCTAAAGATAATAAATTGTTTCATCTTGCAAAAATAGTACGAGATTTTCAATAAAAAGAGCAAAAGGTATCGGCGAAATTACCTCCCCTTGTTTCAATCCAAATGCACAATCCAAATAATTTGAAAGAGAATTACACCCTCTTACACATGACTTGACTTGGTTATACCTAGCTTAAAACATTTTCCCTGAAACTCCACCCTTATATAATATAAGCCATAGCTCATCAAGATACACTCAATCAACAAACGTACAATAAAATCTTTTCTTTTCATTCAAATATTTTTTCAACAACTGCATTTAATACAAACATGGCATCAACAGTTGAACGACCCTTGCGATATCCAAAACTGAGCATCACTCAATGCATTATTATCTTCAATCCAGTTATTTAACATGTTATTCAACAGCCCGATAAATATTTTAGAAAAACAGCTCTCAAGGTAATTCGTCGATAATTATTGACCATTGAACAGGAAAATGACCAGTATTAAGAACAGCATTAAATAAATCTACTAATTGCAGTGATACAATATCAAAAGTCACTATGATACAATATGAAAAGACTCCTTTAATAATTTGTCATTACCAAATGATTTATTTCTTTAAAGTTGTTTGATTACTTTTTAATTTCCGATTAACAATAAGACCCATCTAGTTCTTCAAATTTATTATTATCACTGTTAAAATCGTGAAATTGCACAAAATCTTAGCATTCATCAATTCATCATTTTCATCATTATGTAAAAGAACTACGCAGACTAGAAAAATATTTATAAAACTCATTATCTGGTATATTATTACTTGTGTTGTTATACCTCCCCTCCCCCCCCCCCCCTTAACGAAGTTTGGAGGGGGGTATACTGGAATCAGGTCCGTCCGTCCGTAGACACAATTTTGTGTGCGCCTCTTCTTCTACAGTTTTTGGCCAATTTTGATGAAACTTCACAGGAATCCTTCCTACTATGGTAACTTGTGCACCTGCAATTTTCATTACGATTTATCAACTATAACAGGAGTTATGCCACTTTGTACTTTTTTCCCTCTATAGAATATATAGGGAACCAAATCTTGTGTGTCTAACTCCTCCTACACTATTGTTGTCATTTACCCGAAACTTTTACAAATGGACAACATACATGTAAAGATGTTCATGTGTTATGGGAATTTTGTTGTTACCATTAAAGCCTGACTGCCCTTTGAAACTTATTCCTGTATAGAAAATATTGGGAATATTTCATTTCCGTCAAATATCTCTTGTTAGAGATACCGTTTTCATACTTGGTAGGTAGATACCTTATTGGAAGAGGAAGATTTGGGATTGACCTCCAGGATGATAATGTCAAGGTCAATATCACTGTTGCTAAAAATAGATATTTCCCATGCAAATTTTTTATAGGATTGAGGTATGATGATCAAATTAAGTATGCAGATACCTAATGGGAAGAGGAATGTTGGGATTGATTTTCAGTTCAGTGGGGTCAAGGTCACTAACTAATAAAAGGTTTTTGTTTCAATCAAATAAATTTTTTAAGGATGTAGGTATGATTATCAAATTAGGTATACATATACCTTATGGGAAGAGGAAGATTGGGATTGAATTTCAGGCCAGTAGGGTCAAAGTCAAGGTCTCTTACTAACTATAGATGTTTTGTGTCCATCAGATAACTTCTTTTATGATTAAGGTATGATGATCAAATTAAGTATACAGATACCTTATGGGAAGAGAAAGATTGGAATTGATTTTCAGGGCATAAGGGTCAAGGTCAATGTCACTGTTACTAAAAAAAACTCTTGAAAATCTGGTTTCGCGCCATTTGACTGTTTCTTTTTATATTAATTATGATTATTCAATTATTACAGGAGTTTTTCAATATAATTTACCGGAGTTATTGTCCTTGTTATTGATTTGTATTGCCTTTTTTGTTGAATTTGCAAATATGTCCGCTTTAAGACTGTTTCAGGCTTTATGCAAAAGAAGATAAATAATAAAAACATATTCTGACTTACTATAGCTGGTAGCTTTGAATCTTGATTTGGTTTCCTTTTCATTTAAAACAGTTAAAGGGTACCTGTATTTTTATAATGACATATAAATGCATATGCAGGCATCTGTATGCCTTTTATTTGTATCCTTACACTTCTATAATTAATGAGAACTAGCTATTACCAAGTACTGCTTACAAGCATATTGAGTCTGGTTGTTTGGGGTGGTGGGGCAGGCCTTTTTTCATAGGGGAAAGAAAAATCCTGGATTAAGATGCAGATTTGGAAAAACTGTATGAATTTAAAGAATTTTAATTTTTCAGAGGGAAAGGCACCTGATAAGGAAGGAAAAAGGCCCTGTGGGGAAATAGGGTATGCGTGTGTGTGTGGGGGGGGTATTCGTTAGCCTTTGGTTTACAGTTCTAGTTATTTTTAACTATATGTGTGTAATACGTCTATCAGTATCCACCCACCCGATACAACCATCCGTAATTGTAGCAAATAGGTGTTTAATCAATCACAGGCAATAGCGTTACGAACGGTATTGAATCTATATCTAGAATTACAAAACCTATACATGTATTTAGATTTTCTATTTTCATTTGCCGTCAATTGACTTATCACATTCATTCTTCGCGTATGCGCTCACTTCCCATGCTGAACTTATGGAATCGTTGTCCGGAAATGGTGAAAACGCCATGTTACGGTACGTGTCACGTGGTACCACAAGGACTTGCTTCGGGAACACCCTATTCTATATTCATTCGATTTCGCCGAAGTGGCGTTTACGAAAATAGCGTTTTCCCGTGCAATGTGACGTACACTTGCCGAGTTTATTTACCAGGAAACAAGGATCTCACCAACACTAACGAGGGAGAGTAGAAAAATTAACACTTTTTAACTTGACTATTCCAGGGACATAAAAAAGTGATATGCACCTTATCGAAACAATGCATGCGCTTTATGGCGTACTTCGAGAATTAACGAGAGTGCACTCACCGGTCACACGGGTACCGTTGATTACGCCAGCAAATTGAAGGATTAATCGATAAATTGAACCTATAGTTTATATGGTAAATTATTTAGATAAAAAAGTTCACATGTTACAGGTTAGGGTCCTCTTGTTCTTTGAATATTGCCTGGTGTTTCAAAAGCAAACATGTAGGACGATTGCTAACTGACTGATTCCTTTAAATGCGTCTCGTCGTGTAATCGATCAGCCTCATTGACGTCTGTCTATGTCAAAAGCAATCGAGCAAATAAGTTACTAAGCAAAATAACTATACCAGTACTAGTTTAATTCATATATCAAATGAAACTTTTCAGTTTGTATGAAATTAAAAACGAACGCTCGTTTCCGGGTCTCGTTGAAGTCTCGGGTATGCGCGTGATTTCAGAAACTCGATATGGGCCAAAGAATAAGTTGCGCATCTGTTTATGGGTCTCTGTCTATTGCGTTTGCGTTGCAGCTTTTTGGCTAAAGTTTTGCATGCAATCTACTAACCATCTTATATCTAAGAAAGCATTTGTAATGATGGTGTTCAGGGGTATCAGAAAACCAAGGAAGACAACTCGTGATAAAAAGCAATATAGATTATCACCCTTTTCTATCTAAAATATTTAGTCAAAGTTTTGAATGCACGGTGGTATTATGCTTATGTCTGTAGATCATTTTTCAGCTCGACGATTCGAAGAACGTGAGAGCTATCGCAGTCACCCTTGCGTCAGCGTCGGTGTTGGCGCTGCATCTATTTGGTTAAACTTTTGCATGTAAGCTACTATCCAGCTTATATGACAATATTCATTCATGCCATTGACTTGAAGATTTATGAATAAGATAAGGGGTAACAGACAACCAAGATAGATAACTCTTGACTGAATTTAATACAAGTTATGGCCCCTTTATTTATAACTTTTGCAAGTTTTTCATGCAAGGTACTTTCATGCACATATCTCAGTAACAAGGCATGGGATTGATTGAAATATCTTTGATATGTTCAGGGATATCAAACTATCCACTCTTGGTGGAATATATTACAAATTATTACACCTTTTCAACTTAGAAATTTTGGTTTAAATTTTGCATGCAAGATACTTTCATACTTATATCGCAGTAACCAGTCATAGCATTGCTTTGAAACATCTTTAATATGTTCATTGATGTCCTGCTACAGAGACAGCTAGTTTTTGACTGAAGATAATGTAGATTACGGCCACTTTTTGACTTGGACCTTTTGGTTAAAATCTAGGAACTAGGCATGGGATTGATTTAAAACTTCATAACATATTCATGGGAATCAGACTGTCAAGATATATAATTTTTGACTACTATTATATACAGGGTATATGAAAGGTAAGAACTGAAATAAAAGCATGGAGTATATATTTATCCTTTTGGTGATATAGAAATTTTGCCTTTTACAACATCATTTCATATTAATTTACAAGCACTAAAATAGTCGGACGGACATTTCTTGTTTTCCTGTGTTACGTTCGGCACATAGATTTTCCCCATACATCCCATTCCGTTATTCCGAAATAAATCTGGTGATTTGGTATGCAGGTGTTGCAAATCGAGTCACAAACCGATTTTGCATTTCTTCTACCTTCGCTAATATTTGATATGTTTATTGCTTTTAGAAGTATCTTGAAAATAGCTTGTTATCCACATGCTCAGAGATATTAAGATGAAGTTTTATATACGTTTGGGTGTACTACGATGAGTTGCTGGGTCACTTGTTGCCAATTTGACAAAGTTATAACCCTTTGACTTAAGCCTTTTTAATGGTGCTCTTCTTCATTATTAATTTTTGTATATGTGTAATTAGGCGATTTTACATTTTGCTTATCTACGCATATATTCACATTGTTATTTTTCAAAACTGCTTTTTGATATACTGTACGATGATACGATTCTCTTGCACGAGTACATATATAGTTTTACATAATTTGACATGTCTATGTTTAAAACGAAGGTTACGGTGATGCCAGGTAAAGTTTTTGGGCATTGAAAATTATTTAAATTGTGATATACAAGACATTGTTTTATATTTTTAAATGTAAGTTATATCATACTAAATTGTGCATTTTAATGTTCTAGAAATAACCGGCGCCTTTGGGTGTTTCGAAAACTAGCATTATTGAACCGCTGTGAATACATGCCGGCGATAGAAGACAAAAGAAATATTCCCGACAAGCAGTTCACGACGGAAGTCGGGGGTTACGAGGTACTTGTGCGCGGTTATCACGGCAGCGAGACACTCGAGAAATTTCTCAAATCTGAAAGGCAGCGTAGACTTAAGCATGTTAAAGGGATATATCTGCCGACGACGACAGCCAGTACATGCAGGTCGGGTCCAGGACACAGGGTCCGGTTTTCCCCACGATTTAAATATTTTGAACGGCTTAATGCTGGAGAAAGAAAGAAACTTAAAGATAAGAGAAAAGTAAAAATACGAGAAAGGATTAACTTTGGGCATCTGAATGAAACGGCGGATGACCGCAATATTGTTTGCACCCCAGACGGCTACGACTTTTGCGAGTCCATTAAGAAGCGGCCCAATATAAACTTTTCTGAAAACACGGATAGTGTCTTTAAATTTGGTGAAAGTCAACACGAAAGACATGATAAGACCAAGGAGGATGTAAGGCAGGATAATGGTAAGGTGGAAATCATACGTAAGCGGAATCTGTCCAGTAAGCAACCTGAAGAACACAAGAAAGCTAAAGCAGCAAGACGTGTGACTGTTGTAGATGTCCGGGAATTTCATGTCTCGGATGTAGCACCTAGAAAAGTGACTCGGATATTCATGCCGACTTGTGACTTCACTTCAAATCATAGCAATCCAGACGACGACGATGGTAATGGTGATGATGATGGTTTCTTGTTCCAAACTCGTTCAAATCAAAGTGACGAGATATATTTAAAGAACAAAATGGATATTCGCTCAGGCAAATTGGATTCGCAACATTCGTCCAGAGGCGTTCGACACTTTAAACCAGAAATCAGATGTTTTGAAAACTTTAAAATAACACGACATATGAAGTCAAACAGACGTGTCTATGGCAACGATGTCTCTAAAAATCATGACAGTGTTTTATTGAGCTATGATGATGAATGTTACGAGATGCAGAGATATATATAAGACTGTCACACATATGATGCGTCTACCTAATGTGTTAACAGTTGCGGATGTGTGGGTGCCCGCGCGCGTGTGTGTGTATTTAAACCGCAAGTAAAATAGCATATTTACGATCTTAAGAAAAAACAACACATGTTTTGTTTGTTTCTTTCTTGCAGTTTTTTTTTCCTATTTTAAGTAGAATCATCTCACCTTGTAAGAGATGGCATTTAACATAGAACTTAAAACATAGAATACATGGGGGTTTTCTTTTACCAAAACATGATCAGATAAAGCATATGAATGGTTATATATTATGCTTTATTTTGCATTTCAACCACGATTTTAAGCAACCAATTATTTTAATCCAAGATTTATACAAATGGCTGCCATATATTAGAGAAACGTTGAAATTGTCCTATAAATCTAACAATGTCTGATGCCTCCATTTTTATTATGGTTTATATCCTTTAAGCTTGGATTTTAAACTGACTGTTTTGTGAAACCCTTGTGGGATTTCACTTCCTTATAAAGTGTAGTAAACGTCAATTATAATGTACTGGAATAGTTTTATTTTCATATCAACTTTCTGTTCTCATTTGACATTGTGGGGGGATAAAGTCAAATGTTTGTCGAAGGACTGCATGCAATACAGAATAACATCTCGCCGGGAAGGAAGTAGTTCGGCAGTATGATATTTTCTTTCAAACTTGATATTCAGTCGTGTTGGTCATTCCAAAATAATTGAATGCATTTTATGACAGTTTACTTTTTACAGTTCATCATCAGTGCTATTACTTATATGACAAATGTTTTAGTTAGAACTTGAATACGGAAGTTTTTAAAGTTTAATAATTTGCCTTTGTATATGTGTTTTGCCATTTTTAACAAAGTTTTCAAAGAAAATCATGATTATTAGAATGGGGTATGTCGTTGGGCGGGCGGGGGTCAAACATTCGTTTCCGTTGAATATGTCCTAGAACACAGAATATATTTTTTTTGGCAGATATTTGGGAAAAAAACTTTTTTAGAAATGAGGTATGATTATCAGCTTTAGTATATAGATACTTTATGGGAAGAGGAAGATTGGGATTGATTTCCAGGTCTATAGGGTCAAGGTCACTGTTACTAAAATAGTTTTGCTTGCCTGGGGCGACACTTGACGTATTTCATGTTATTTTATTTTAGTCTGTATAATCCACTATTCTTGTAGTTGTGTACATACACAAAAAGTACATTTCGATTCTAACCCAATTCATGTATACGGTTTTTTATATTTGTTTTTAATAAGATATGATATATATCTAAATATATGTTAAATATGTTAAATGATCATAGACGCTGTTAAAAAAGCAAGATTTGCAGTGTTATACATAATCAACAACACCTGGATGGAGATTTGAGAAAGATGTCTGTTGTTTTAAGTACATATTTTATTTCTTCATTCATGTATTTATTGTTAATTTAACATATAATTTTTTTTTTTATAAATTATTATATGTGCTTATATCTAGAAATAAAGAATAATACAAATTCAAATGTGTTCTATTACTATTGACTATGTGGTTTTATCTTTGTTGTTTTATCTATGTTGTTTTATCTCAATGATTCGCATAACTCCTCATACAAGTACTATATTTATTCAGTGAATGTCATACTTATTCTGCGAGTAGACTAATAAACACAATTTAATAAAACACGTAAATAAACGAGCACTTCCCGGACACCTAATCTACATGTTCACTTTATCACTTCAAATTGTCTTCATTCACTGATTGGTCAATTTAAATCAGCGAATACTTCCGGGTATTGCCGATCCTCTGGTGAAATGGTCTATACAATGTGTTATATTTTATACGTGTTGTTTTATTCTAAAATTAAAGATTTCACCGTCCCCGATGGCCGAGTGGTTAGAGCGTCCGCCTCGGGAGCGTGAGGTCGTGGCTTCGATTCCCGGCCGCGACATACTAAAGTCGTAAATATGGTACAGTTATAACTCCCTTGGCTTGGCTTGGCGCTCAGCATATAAGGGTTTTTCTAGGAGTCAGGAAAAAGGGACTGGGTGTGGTATCATGCCACATGTCTACGGCCTGATAATGGATACTGCATTGTGGCAGCCCTATATCTGTCTCAAGTAGACATTGTCTCCAAATGACTGAAATACAGTCGGTGGGACATTAAGCCCAACAAACAAACTTAAGATTTCGACAAACTTACACATATTTGGTCTGTAAAATAATTCGAAGTTTTCCTTATATCAGTATACAAAGGACAGTTATATTCGTCTTCGATGTCGTTATTGTAACAACATATTAAGCAGTATCTTTGTTCTTTTTCATGTAAAAATTACAGTATGTATTCTTAATGCTTATTTTTAATATGGAGCTCACAAAACAATCAAATAGCTGATATATTAGGGTTTTTATCGTATATTTTAAGCTTGTGAAGTCATTTTTGCAGTTTGATTATCAAGAACAGTGCAATATCAAAATGATAAAAAAACAATAAATGTTTTATTAAATTGTGTTTTGTTTATTTATCACATATGAAAATACAGTGAACATTTATGAAGTTAAAAAGAAGAAAGATCTCTTGCCGACCAGGGCTGGGTCAAATCCACCTTGTGTCTGAAAAAAAATCACGAATTATATAAGAGAGAGGTAGGGGGTGGCAGAAAGAGAGTGAGAGAGAAAATACACGAATGGTTTTAGAGAGAGACAGAGATAATAGTTTTATATCATTTCATTCAGCAAGGTCATGGTGGATTTTATATATATAAAGACGCTAAACAGAACGTGGGGTGGCTCCGTTGCTGACTATCAGATAGCCTCTTACCGCTGTAGGTTCGAATATCGGCAGGGTCTTTTTGGATTTTTCAACAGAGATAGCCGCCAAGCTGACTTGCGGCAGGTCGGTGGTTCTACCTCTGTGCACTAGGTGTCGCTATATATGAATACAATACTGTCACAGCGACATATACCAGTATATCTGTACTTACATAATGAGCATTAACCACGGGGGCATTTTCACAACCTTGGGGTGGCGATTTCAGGACCGACATGTCGGCAATGCCGGCAGAGATGTTGAAGAAGTAGTTATTCTGGAGTAATGAGTCTGAAAACAAAACACACGTGTCGTGGAGATAAAATGTAAGAAACCCATTAGCCTAGCGTACAAGGGAGATAACTGTGATATGCATTTGCTAGAAATTACATATGATCATAATTACGTTCCCTGGTTAAATCAAAAGCATGAGTGGAGAGGGGTCATGACCTCCCACCCCCGTATGTAAGGTATGATTAATTTTATAGTTGGCCAACATATCCCTGTCAGACACAACCTCCTCCCCACGACCCTGAGAGAAATGGCTGGATCACCGATGAAAAGTATCAAAATCTGAAACATTTTCAATTTTTGAATTCGAAATTTTATTATTTCCTGTAATGTTAATACAGAATATGTATGCATCATTTTTTTATTTTATAGGTCCATAAATAAGTGATAAATAAATCGCAAAACAGGCCCGAAAAGCGAAAATCAATGACAATTACTTGAGCAAAAATACTATATCATATTTAGTGTCACATATTTCAGAATTCAGCGTAAAAAAACAACTTACTTCCATCGATGGTGCCCCTGATGACGTCAGTGACCGGGACACATCCGCGAGCAGTGACGACAGTGCTAAAACTTACGCCATCACAGTTCATGTTGTAGAGATTGACCTTGGCGTCATTGCTTCCCAGTCCAATGATGTTTCCGCTTTCTTGCACTTGAGCGTCATCTGCGACGTCATGATATCGATATAGTCACAGTCATGTTGAAAAAGGTTAGACACATATATACTAAGAGGCCCTGGAACGGAAGGTCATGGGTTTGATCCCCGGCCGCCACATACCAAAGTCGTAAACACTGGTATTGATATAGCTCCCTTGCTTGGCGCTCAGCATCTAACTGTCATGGTGTCAAGATAATATTACTGGGTGTGTATCATGCCACATGTCTACGACATTATACTGAGATACTTGTTTGTGGCAGCACTACATGTTTATCTGTCTCAAGTAGACAAAGTCTCTAAAATATTGCTCATGAGATATACACAACAAACAAACAAGCATGTGAAGAGACAAACTGAAAACTACAATCACCGATATATGTTGTCTATACATCTATTGAATAGAATATATAATTTATATAAATACATCATCAAACTTAACAAAACAATGTGTCCTTTAGTTGTGGTTTATTTGTCTTTAATTTGAACATATCTAAGCCGTGAGCAAGGAGACACTCATGTCACTTCGCCCATCTACGGCAGATCTCATCAACGTGTGAGTTTTTCGACATCAGAATGGATAATGGTTGTCAGAATAAATAAAATAGATTTTTAAAAAAATAAATCACTGGGCAAACATCCCTGTGACCTGCCCACAGAAGTCTCGGGTATCGAACTTGTATTACTTGGAGTACAGCATCCGAAATCCTCAACCTTCCTGTTGAGGGTTGACTTGATACAATTGCCCGACTTCACGTCCACGACGTACTTCGTGTTCTGTCGACAAAATCATTTTGAGATGTAACTTGTTATAATTGTACCATTAGATGCCATCAATGTGCAGGGGGAAAGAGACGGGGAAAATGAAATGCTTGGACATTCGTCAGGAGTATTTTTCACTCTTAAACTTGTCATGATCTCGGTCAGTTTCCCCGTATATACCGCGAATATACGGCTTATCACTACTCGAACAATTGCAATGTTACCGTAATTATGCCAATAAATGATCAAATACACGATATTGTTTGATTAAAAAAGATGCACGAGGCTCATATTAGACTTTGATTAATAAATCTATCAAAAAGGAAAATTGCATGCTAAAATTAAACGTGCAAATAAAACAAAAACTAACTTATTATTTTGTATTCCTGAATGACGGTAGATGTAGCATTTAATTGCCGTGGACAATTAAAAAAATGCATTTGTTATTTTAGTGTTGTTGTTTTTTTGAAGTTTCAATCTATTTTTTCATATCTTCATACCACCATGTGACCTAAAATAAATATTTTGGATGCATCAACGTAATGGGTTCGATTCTCGACTCATTTTTTCTTTCGCCTACCTGAGTGGTGAGACACTCCGCCCTGGAATTCGGAGGTCGTGGGCTGCGACATACCAAAGTCGATTAAAATGGTACTGCGATAGTCCCTAGTGCTTGGGCACTCAACACGGACCTGGTCGGCCCAGTGCCAGAATGTGACTGAGTATCATACATGTATATATATTGAAGGGTCCTGTAAATGTGTTTCTTACGCTCATGTAGTCCAGCAGGATGCCGTAGGACTTGTACTCTCCACCATCAATGCTGACTGACTCGTACTGACCAATCCTCTTGTTCACGGAATCGTACGCCATGGAAATGAAGGCCTGAAACAGATGTCATAATGTGTGTCATTATCATCATAAAATCATCATCATCGTCATCATCACCGCCAACAACATTACACAAAAATCATCATCATCATCATCATCATCTCGTCGTCGTCATCATTGTCGTCGTCGTCGTTGTCATCGTTGTCAACAACATTACACAAGTTATTTTCCCTTCTTTTTATATTTATTCTCATTTCGAAAATAACTAACGAGTAGAGAACAGTATTACTCTGATCAGCCCGTCAATCGCTCGAAGGCTGATATGGTTTTTACAAGTCATAGAGGTCATTCCATAATAGTTCATGTCAGAAAAGAGGTTAATTTGATTCCTTGTGGGAGCCCCCGTAGCGAGCCCCTTTCTGTCTCTCGGTGTTTGGGGTCTACATTGATAAGGACATTTAAACTGCAGGTCCACTAGGCTTCATAAACACTGGAACCCAGAGTTTGTCCACACGGCCGAACAGTAAGTACCGTTTGCCTCTGTCTATCGTGATGTCACTCTGTACAGCCGACTGGACTTGTCATTTTTATACTTGTATCTGGACCATAGGTCAATATCAAAGAATATGCAGGACATATTATTAAGTATTACAAATTGACAAAACACTTTACGATGTGACATTTAGGTCAACCATTAATTTCTGAGGCTTTAAGTGAATTAAGAATTAAGACTACATGCATCTGGTTATTACTGACTATTGAAAAAGATGAGAAATGTATTACATTTGGTCATTCACAAAATTTAATTATAGTTTCATTAAGTTGTAATATCAATCAATCTAACAACTTGTTATTATTACCTTGAGTCAACTTGATGATCCAAGTACATCTCTAAGTCCGGTGATTTTTTTTTCCGGTTGTCTTGTTTATGACTAAACAATTTCTTCCTGTACTTCTTGCATTTTGAATGTTCTAGTTTGCAAAAGTTAGTATGTTCAAACAAATGTGTGTATTCCTCGTCAAATTTGACATTTTACTTGCCCGTTATTCATGAATGATTTCATGGTTACGAACGTCAGAAAAATATTTATCGTAGGTAGTCGTTTGACATCGTGTTTGCTCGCAAGTTATCGCAATTGCGCGTGATTAAGGAATGCAATTAATTATTTATTTGGCAACAACAATTTGCTGTTGTTGCTTGTGTGTTGTTGTTGTTGTTGTTGTTGTATTGCATTTTTGTGTGTAAGACGAGCTTTTGAGAGAGCATAAAATCTTTAAAGAAAAAAAAGAAATTGACGGTAAAAGTCTAAATAAATTTACTTTCAAGTCTATCAATATAACGTTATGTTGTTTTTTAAGCAATTTTTAAACCTTGCCATTTATTATTATACTTATACAAAGTAATATCATAAAGTTATTTTGTATTGTGATTTTTATCGAATTTGAATTTGCAGACGAATATAAGATAGCACAATGTTTCTGCTGATAACTGCGTGCCTGGTGACGTATGCAACAGCCGCTAACATCTGCTGTAGCCCGGACCAATGGACGGCTCGCGCTGATTTTATCAGGGGCGCGAGCAATGTGTCGATGGAGGTAGGTTACTCCATAGTGATGTCCCTTGCGCATCCTTATACAGACATACAGATATCACCCAGCAGCCATTGAGCGAGATTAATAATAGCTGTGAGAACGCGATTCCAAATCGAAGTGAAAATAGATAAGTTCCAATGCGATATGGATCCCAGTATCTTAGAATTGTTTGAGCTAAATCCTAATGTACCTACACCGTTTCACCCCCCCCCCCCCCCCAAAAAAAAAGACCTGTAAATGTCGTTTTACGCGAAAGATTCAATAAGGAAAATCGCAAGTTGTAGCTTTCTGGATCTTACAACTACGACAACAGTGATTGAATTAACATTTCATTTTCAAATTTTCAAAGTATCCCCATATCTGTTCTATTTCGTTACATCAAAATTTATTCTAGTTATAACAAAAATCGAAGTCTAAAACACCCCTCGTACGCCGAGACATCCGTGATTTTTTTTTTTTTAGAATTCTCACTATATTAACATTTAGTGCCCTGTCTGAAACAATTAAGGATTCCGGGGGATTCCTGTAGCTTTTATTAACTATTTTGTTGTATGGAATTCGGAGACTGTATTAAACATCATTAGAGACTTTGCCTTTATGAAATATACAAACTTTTTTCTTTTGTAAATTTTAACTAACTATTCAATAACAGGTTAACAAACAAACCAAATATACACAAGTACGTCTTTTATATTAACAAATTACTTACTCTCCCCTTATCTATAAACGCACGCGTGTATTTAACATATAGTTTATCATCACTTTCATTATTATCATTATTATTATTATTATTAACACAGGGAACCCAGGACATGGCCTATGACAACGTGAACAAGCTGATTTCTCTTCAACAGAACATCTTGTATAATGGTGCGCCGGTCTCCCAGCGCGTCGTGCTGGATTATGCCGGAGTAAGTACCCTTCTGAACATCCGCTTGCAGTAATTTATCCTTCCCGTCACTACGCTCAGTTACCATACTTACTGTAACCCGGCTTATAGAAGGCTTCCCTCTCGTCTCTGGGGATAGCTTACTGTAGCCCAGCTAGCGAATTGTTTAAAAAAGGATGGGAGGACAGAGTTTTGAGACCAAATCTGGGAAATTCGATTTTTCACAAATATTACGTTGAAAATAAAGCTGATTTAAATATGAATGAATTACATTTTTAAACGTTATGGTGACGGGCTTTCTCTTTTAAGTATAATATCGTGTTTTCAATGTTCCAGTCGGGCTTGAAAACTGCAGGGACAAGCTTTTTCCGGTTTCATTCACAGTAAATAAAGGCCAAGTTTTCATTGGTCAATCAAAGTGTAAACATCACACTGGTTTACCTGGAAAATTTCATTCTTGATGTCCAACAGAAAAGTATTAACAAAACAATGACAATGGATATAAATCATTTTTCATTTATGATAATGTAGCTGTCATTGACCAGTGAATACATACTTTCTGTTTAATACAAATGAAACCGGAATCGCTCCTCGTTTTGAGTATCTAGGGGTAACATACTATACCCCAGCTAATAAACTTCCCTCTTTGCTTCTTGGGATAACTCACTCTACCCCGGTTAGTAATAAATGTTCTTCTTCGTTTTCCTAAGCATATGCTGTGATAGTAATATTAATGTTCTATTAACAATGACAATGATACAATAATATTGTCGAGATATATCCCTAGCTCATGAATAAATGTCCAGAGCCCTTATCCCACGAGGCGAGGGATAAAATTTCCAGTTTCCCGGGCAATACGTGTCCTTTCTAAATGTTGCATTCAGGATTTGTTTTCATAAGTTTCTGAATGCTTGTTTGTCATTTTTTGACATGTTCGGTCATTTCAGAAATTGGTGTACATCGTGAAAACAGACGGAAGCTGCGAGCGCCACACGATGAATTCTAACTGGACGGAATATTGCGTCCCAGGTATAATTATAATGATAATAAGATATCATGATGCTAGTGGTGATGATTGTGAAATTGAATAATTTTAATCAATATGACTTATGACAGATTATATGGACCAAAAAATTACATATTTATGATGATGCTATCTAAAAACACGTTTTGAGATGATTTCTGTTGTTCCACATTTAAAAAAAAAAAAAAAAAAAAAAAAAAAAAAATGACCTGACAAACATACACAAGAGATACCAGTAATCCAATTCCCCACAGTCAAGAGATAACGTTATCTCCAACGGGTGGGTGGGGGTGGGTACTAGAAAACTACAAGGAACAATTTATGGAATACTGGCTCAGTCGAGACATTTAAAGCACCTTGAAAAGCTACCGCCAACATGGAGCTGAGCTCTTGTAAGGTGTAACTTTGTTTTACTATGGTTCTAGAAAATACATCTTTAGAATAGCTTGTTCTATAATCATGCCGGACATGAAATACATTAAAAACTTACAAAATAATCACCCAATAATCCAAGCCGTACATATCATCCATTAGATGATGCTACCGGTGGTATTAATCTCAATTTCGGTCTTGGTGACGACACTGTTAACGCTATCTACTACGGGGCTGTGTTTGACGGACGGCAGATAGAAATGACCGTCACTGCCGACACATGTATCCCTGTAAGCCAGGTCACCTTAGACGGCAACAGTGGCGGTAAGTGTCCATTTTATTTGATGATTTTGCGTGAAATATTTCGATATTCAGAATGAGAAAAGAATTGTAGGGGGGGATTCAGAGCAGAAGAAGAACAAAATCATGTCAGAAATCGATAAAATTGCTACCTGAAATGAAAACATATAATAATAATAAATATGATATACGGTATAGTTGTTTCCTTGCAATGATCGAATTTGATGCATAAACTATGTATAAAAATTAAAAGGATATAAGGAATGAATGGTCATATAATAACATTTCGGTTGCGTTGACGTCGGATCAATCATAATGGCGTTGCATAGAATGACATACATGCATTCTCCCCGTGGGGGGGCGGGGATTCAGAGCAGAAGTAGAACAAAATCATGTCAGAAATCGATAAAATTGCTACATGAAATGAAAATATATAATATCAATAAATATGATATACAGTATAGTTGTTTCCTTGCAGTTACCGAATTTGATAAAAATGTATGTATAAAAAGTAAAAGGATAAGAAATCATCAAAGAAAATAGAATTTAAATCTGCTTCAGCTGTGGATTTTCTACATGTTAACCCTTATTCTGCTGAATTTCTCAAATGGACATAGCCGGCATCTTTTTTGGAACTGTCAATTATCAATTTTAGGGATAACAAGATGAAAACTTGAAGTTGGTCAGTCAACAGTAAAGAGTCTTTACTGGTGGCAAAGGTTAGCACTCATGGTTACAGCACGGTAATGGTTAACACGTTAGTAAAACATAGTTTATTTTTTAACCGTAATAGGATATATGATGAGTTTACATATTTCATACTTTGATGTTTTAATGTTGTTGATTCAGTGAGGCTTTTTCCTAAAGATATTTTCTAATTATGTCAGCCATGGAATATATAACTGAACTCCAACGATATAGTCACAGTAGAAAATGTACACACAAGTTTTGTTGATTAATTGTATTTCTTCTTTAAGAAAGAAGTTATATTTGTGCTACAATCCGTAATCGGTACTATCGAGAGGAAAACTTTTCTCCATTACCCGAGCATTTTTCCCCATCAATCCCTTGGATAACTCAGTATTACGGTATATCGTAAGTGTATATTAAGATTCATAAAGTCTATATTCTTAAGCATTTTAATGTGTACCTTTTTGCAGGTTCTCTTGAGGTTGTCTTGTTTTCAAACATCATGGGTGGAATTCGTGACAGATCGGTTTTCGATATCCCCGTCACGTGCAATGCGAAGCCAATACAGCCAGCAGTGAGTCACTCAATAAAAACTTTTTACTTCTTCACACCATTGTATAGCAAGCAGGATATCCGCCAGATGATTCTTTAGTTTTAAATTAGTCGCATAAGTGTTTTCCTTGATAGTTTTTATATGTAATGAGATTGGGCAATATTTTTTTCCACAAACAGACAGTTAAAAGTCTTGAAATTTGATAACAATATTCAAGGTAAATACATGCAAAATGGCGCTATGAGAATGTAATATTTATTTCTACTTCTACCCTTGTCCCAGTTCAAGCTCCATTTATTGTCCTAAATAATGACTTCCTTGAATTCGAGTTTTGCACTTTTCCGACCATTCTATAATTCCCATTTACCTCTTGAAGTATAGCAGTTTTAATAGTTTATGAATTTGTTTTTCGAAACCACATTTAAAAGTTTGAAATACATTATACTGGCGATATTTTGAATTTCCGAATACCGCGCCTATCCGAGATATGTTCCTTCATTTGCTCAAACACTTGCCATAAAACTAGACATTGTATCATGTTCTTTCGATTTTCAAACCTCGCCGTATTCCGATGTCTTTATACTTCTGTTTTAGTCCTCCAGTTTTCTCATTTGAATGCATTTGAGACGGTCTGGCGTCATAAGTTATTATCTCTGTCCATAATGTTTAAACCAATATGAAAAATTCTACCTCATGTCTCGATATAGGGGTATAAAGCCCAGGATCCATCACAGGAGTACCAGACTGTAAAGTCATTCATTTTCGGAGGGTGGGGGCGGAGCTAATATTCGTAGATTACTAGATTTCATGGATGGTTTTATCCATGAACGTAATCCTAAAAGAAGATCACCCACGAAACTGACTTTACAGGATCAACGAAATCTAATGTCCACGAAAAGAAGGGATTAAACAGCAACTGAAAATAATAAACCAGGGCGAGCTTTTTTCTTCTTGGCTTCGTTAAATGTTGATCATGTCTTAGTTTAAAGGTGGCTTATGGTCGGATGTTCATATTAAAAACACATGCATATACATGCAAGTCACGATAATGAAAAAGTATCTTTTCTTATCTACTTGGACGTGCAAGGCGACATTTTATTCATTTTCTTTTTCAGTTCAATGGCTTGCGAAAAAGGAATGTACCCTTGGCAGATTTGGTCACATTTTAAAAAATGTATTGTAATCTTACTGATATTAATTGAGTGTCGATAAAGTAAAGATGTATGTAACAACTGAATGTTTGCCTCTGTTTTTTATTGTTCCATTCTGTGAATGCAAAATAAAAAGCAAAACATAGATGCCTTTCTTTCCTCGAAAAGTCTTTTAAAACAACGTGTCACCTCCTTGAGACGGAAGTCTATGTTGGGTATATTCCACCGTTTTCTAAGCATTTCGAGACACTTTGTCTAGATCGGACGTGGTTTTTTGCCTCATGTCGATATTATGCTATAAAACAGAACAGAATAAGTAGACAGTTTACATGGCGACCAAACTGAAGTCGCATTATCCTGATACAGGATCACACCGTCAAGCAAGGAAGATTTTAACGAGACTATCATGATTTTTATCTAAATCACCCAGACAGAACATGGCCTCAAATTCAATATTTAGGTTGAAATAAAAACGTCGGATTCTTTATATAAACTTTTCAGTAGTTTCACAAGTATTTGCGAATTCTGTGTGCACTGCAGTAGGGTGTCTTGGTAACGTTAGGGGTAATGGTCTAGTTTTCGCCGGTGCAACCCGGTTGATCCTCTATCAACCCGATGTTGTATTTTATCTGGTATTTGGTTGCCCGTTCGAACGCAATTGGGGTTTCCTCCTGTTTCCTCCACGCCGTGTACCAAAGTAACTCTTCGAGTGCCATCGTAGTTTTTTTTTTTCGGCCGTTAGGCCGTTTTTTTTTCACCCTGACTTCCTGTGAAACACCCAGTAATGAAGCGGAATAAAATTAGGCTTTTCATTGGTTATTATATACTTTGCTAAATTCCCATCGGTCATTGTAAAATTAGTCAAAAGAAAAGAAAGGAGTTGCGGAAACGTGTTCTTTAGATCTCTGTTTGTTTTAAAAGTCGAAGTTTTCTTCCCCTGCGAGCGATTTGTCCCGAATAGTAAGACACTGCACCTTTTTAAGGTAAACTGAAAGAGTAGAATGCTAACAAATAGGAAACATAGATTTCGGAATTGATTTTTCGACCCTGACAGATCCTATATTCAACAAAAACGTAACATCCGATTCGTTTAGTAGCCCGTGAAACGAAGTCTAATGCGCAGATGTTTTAAGGCTGTAGGTGTCTACCAAGGTTGTACAAATTATTTGGATCCGTGGTATTTCAAAGAGCTGCACTGACACAGGAATTACACAACTATTAAACCAACAACAAAATCTATTATATGATTAACCATTCAGACACTAATCATCAAGCTTGTTACCACGGCCGAGTATCTTTTTTAAAGATATTTCTTGTTTTATATTGTTGCTGTTTTTTTTTTGTTGTTGTTGTTGTTTTTTCAATTAAGCGGTATCAATCTACATCTAAATGGGGATTAAAAATTTCTGCAAAAATTCCTGAACATACAAATATAATTTGCTTCTTATGGCAGTGAAGTAGGAGGTCAGTCACTGTCCTGGGAAATGACCTTAGGGGCCATGTGGTGTAAGGGTCATGGTTATCTAGGGTGCTGATATACACCGAGAGATAACAGCTCCCCCCGACCCCCTTCTGTTGATTCCCAACCAGCCGGCAGAGGCTTATCTGCGACAGGGTCTGTTTAATACGATACTCCAGTGCTCTGATGACCTCTGACACGTGGCACACTTTCCAGTACTGGCTATAGTCGACAGTAACCAAATAAGGAAACTTACTGTTAAATCATTATTTAACGATGAAATGTTGTTGATTTCAACATTAAACAATTTTGTGAATATATATGTTCGTGGAAGCTAGGCCTAGAGAACGCAAATTTCTAAAATTGAAATATTTTTGGTGTGAATATTTGAGAAAATATGAAATGAATAAAAATTAGTCTCAAACGAAAATAAATTATTTTATTGCAATATACAATATGCAGTGAAGTTCAATTTATAATGGTGGGTAAACACATTTTATTGAGGTAGTTGCAAATATGTCGTCGATAAATCTCTTAATTAAGTTCGATAGGTAAGATATTTAGGCACTTTTTTATCTCTCAAGAATTAATATATGGGTAATCGGTGTTGCTAAGAATTCTGGTTAAGGCATGTTTGTCTGCTTCAGAAAGAATTTATTTATATGAATGTGACCACATTGAATATTACACGTGACCGGTCTCTGAAAGTTAATGTCAGTAAAACAAAAATTACAGATACTTAGGAGTAATTTAAAAAAAAACACACAAAAAACACGAACGTTTAAAAAAAAACTAAAGAATATATAACAGAGCAAGCAAATAATGCAACGTTTTCCCTATTAAAACGAATCAAGACTTTGTCCCTTTCATATACTATCCAAATTGAACTTTTCGAAAAAGGATTATAAAACCAATATTACTGTACACAAGTTAAATCTATGGCTTTGGAAACGTTAAATCGCTGGAAGCAATACAATAAGATTTTATAAATATCTCCTCAATCTTTAACGATCAACCTCAACATATATGATTTATGGAGAATTAGGAATTACTCATCTTTCAGTAGATATTATGAAACGAATTTTGTCGTTCTGAGATAAACAATAACGAATATATATAGTAATGGAAATGAAACGCTCATTTTTTACTCAATCGATTATGTAAGATCTGGATGGCTGATATATATAAAGACATCATTTTGTAACTTAGACTTCTCTGGTATTTAGTATGATCAGATTTTTCGTAACTATAAATGGTTTATAGCAGCAGCAAATACAAAGATTAAAGACATATTTATTCAAAAATGGAGGTCTGAAATAAATAATCTTTCTAATAATGATTTATGCAAATACTATAATACTACCTATGAAAGTGGTAAATATATTAGTAGTTTAATTGCATGTTTATCTATATAATGCAAAAGGTATGTGTGATTATTCTTTGCCTGAAACATAAAACTGTGTGGCCATTTACCCTGTGTGCGTGAAATTAAGATTGTATTTTTCTGTATATTTGTATTGCTTATTAGCTCACCTGAGCATAACGTGCTCATGGTGAGCTATTGTGATCGCCTTTTGTCCGGCGTACATCGTCCGTGTGTCCGGCGTCAACAATTTCCTTTAAACAACATCCCCTAAAGCGCTTAATGGATTTTGACCAACTTCACAGGAATCATCCTTATGATGCCCTCTATCAAAGTTGTTCAAATTATTTTGATTGGTTGAAAAGGTAAGTCACAGGAGCTAAAAAATAGATTTTTAAAATGCAAAATTTGAAAATCTTCTTCTGCAAAACTGCAAGGCCTAGAGCTTAGATATTTGGTATGTAGCATTGTCTAGTGGACCTATACCAAGATTGTTCAAATCATGACCTGGGGTCAAGATTGACCCCGCGCAAGACGTCACTTGATTTTACATAGGCTATATAAATCTTTTCTCAGAAAAACAAGGCCTGGAGTTTAGATATTTGGTGTGTAGCATTGTATAGTGGATCTCTTCCAACTTTGTTAAAATAATGGCCCTCGAGTCTAAATTGGCCCTGCCCCAGGGGTCACTTGGTTTAACATAGACCAATATAGAAAAAAAAAAGAATAGAAAAATCTAACAATCTAAATAGGTCTGTTCAAATAATGACCCTGTGGTCAAAATTGGCCCCGCCCC
>CM037778.1:61353278-61403278 GCA_021229015.1 Solen grandis | reverse complement strand
TCACTACTGTTTACCATTACATGATAAACCACTGATACATCACTAATGTTTACCATTACATGATACACCACTGATATATCACTACTGTTTACCATTACATGATACACACTGATACATCACTAATGTTTTACCATTACATGATACACTACTGATTAATATCACTACTGTTTACCATTACATGATAAACCACTGATATATCACTAATGTTTACCATTACATGATACACCACTGATATATCACTACTGTTTACCATTACATGATAAACCACTGATATATCACTACTGATTACCATTACATGATACACAACTGATATATCACTACTGTTTACCATTACATGATACACTACTGATATATCACTACTGTTTACCATTACATGATAACCACTGATATATCACTACTGTTTACCATTACATGATACACACTGATAATCACTATGTTTACCATTACATGATACACCACTGATATATCACTACTGTTTACCATTACATGATACACCACTGATATATCACTACTGTTTACCATTACATGATACACCACTGATATATCACTACTGTTTACCATTACATGATACACTACTGATATATCACTACTGTTTACCATTACATGATACACACTGATATATCACTACTGTTTACCATTACATGATAAACCACTGATACATCACTAATGTTTACCATTACATGATAAACCACTGATATATCACTACTGTTTACCATTACATGATAAACCACTGATATATCACTACTGATTACCATTACATGATACACCACTGATATATCACTACTGTTTACCATTACATGATACACCACTGATACATCACTAATGTTTACCATTACATGATACACCACTGATACATCACTAATGTTTACATTACATGATAAACCACTGATATATCACTACTGTTTACCATTACATGATACACCACTGATATATCACTACTGTTTACCATTACATGATACACTACTGATATATCACTACTGTTTACCATTACATGATACACCACTGATACATCACTAATGTTTACCATTACATGATACACTACTGATATATCACTACTGATTTACCATTACATGATACACCATTGATACATCACTAATGTTTACCATTACATGATACACCACTGATATATCACTACTGTTTACCATTACATGATACACTACTGATATATCACTACTGTTTACCATTACATGATACACACTGATAATCACTATGTTTACCATTACTGATATATCACTATGTTTACCATTACATGATACACTACTGATATATCACTACTGTTTACCATTACAATTTTAAAATTTTATTGTTTGAATTTGTTTCATTCAATGACTAACATATAATAATTAGGTCACTTTGGTAAAGTTGTCAAGTTTTCATTGACTTTGGATTTACACTTCAAATGTCGGGAGTTTGATCCCTGTTAAGGTTTTTTCCCCAATGCATTTTTTTTTAATATTAAAAGGAAAAGAAAATTCATAAGAAAGTAAAGTGTCACAAAATACCGAACAGTGCATATCTTTAGTGACATTGCATATATGAAATTCATTAATTTGTGCACATTTTTTCATAGCAAAACTGGCAAATATAAATAAAATGTAACTTACATGCAAAACTTTATGCTTAAACATGAAGAAACCAGCTTCTAGACAGACATATGGTGGTATTATTGACTGAAAAAACAAAAAGATATATATATTACATGTAATATACAGTTACCATTTATTATAATAGCATACATGTACATATTTACTGAAATTTTATTTGATTTAGTTTTGCATAAATTGAATCAACGAAATATAAATCAAATACACATTCTTGGATACTTGGTAATGTCTGGAGTAATTTGCATTAGTTCTTAAAATATGTGCTGACATTCTACCATTTGAAATCTTAAGAATATATCAAACAGTAGCGTGTGTAGTAACATCGATTGCAAAGGCCACAAAATATTTGTAATCAAATAAAACCCTACAGCCCCAAGCTGGTATCAAACTCTGGACTTTAAGTAAGCACATTGCCACAAAAGCTAGCTCTGTGGCAAGATAGTACAAGTGCCACTTTATGACTCTACATGTTTGACTCAGGGTCTAACCTAAATTTAATCTTTATTAACCCTTTATTTCATATACAGACTTGTTTTTATGCCTTAACACACAGCAGACAAGCACAAGCTGTGAGACCTGGGTCTCTTCTGGTTACTGCTCAGATCCTAAACAGCAAAACAAGAGCTGTCAGAGGACAGCACGCTCGACTATTCAAAATGCATGTTGGTAAATCAAATGAAATCTATTTCAATTCTTGCCCTTCACATACCCTGTACATAATAATAGTCAAAAATGATATACCTTGATAGTCTGATACCCCTTAATATTTTTATGAGGTCTAAAATCAATCCCATGCATAGTTACTGAGACATAAGCACAATAACACTGTGCATGCAAAACTTTAACCAAAAATCCAAGTTAGAAAAGGGCCATAATTTGCATAAAATTCAGTCCAAAAGTTATCCTCCTTAGTTTTCTGATGCCCCTGAAGACACTCCTTAACTTTCTAGTCAATTTTCCTTAAGCAATTTCTGAGATATAAGCTGGATAGTAGCTTGAATGCAAAAATTTAACCAAAATTCTAAGTTAAAAGGGGTCATAATTTTTAATATATTCCATCAAGTGTTATCTTCCTTTAAAGTATGATACCCCTAAACATATTAAAGATGTTTCAAATCAATCCCATGCCTGGATACTGAGATATAAGCATGAGAGTATCTTGCATGCAAAACTTTAACCAAAATTTCTAAGTTAAAAAGGGGCCATAATTTTAAATATCTCAAGAGTTATCTAACTTGGTGTCTGATCCCCTAACATATTATAAACTTTCAAGTCAAACCATAAGGTTGAGATACAAACTAGATAGTAGCTTGCATGCAAAACTTTAACCAAATTTTCTATTGCATGCAAAACTTTAACCAAAATTTCTAAGTTAAAAAGGGGCCATAATTCATATTAAATTCAGTTAAGAGTTATCTACCTTGGTTGTCTGATACCCCTGAACATATTTATAAACTTCCAAGTCAATACCATAAAAGGTTACTGAGATATAAGGTTGATAGTAACTTGCATGCAAAACTTTAACCAAAAGCTTCAACGCCAACGCCGACGCAAGGGCGACTACAATAGCTCTCATATTCTTCGAATAGTTGAGCTAATAAAATCCCTTGTTTCATATACCATTTAAATTAAATTTCAGTATCATCAGGGCTCTTGATCTCAACTTTTTAGTATATTACTGGTATTTGGCACCATTCCCCCAGCCAAAAATAATGCCCCCCCCCCCCCCATTTTCAAGCAAAACTCCCCTTCAATCTAAAAATGTAAGAGCTCACAAGAATGGTCAAGTGACAGATTGTTATATTGTATACCATTTGCTTTCAGTTATAAATCTACTAGACAAAAACTATTTTATACAGTTATATTTATACATAAAATTTACTGTATGTATGTGCAGCAAAAAGTACCTAAAATTCCCCAAACAGGGGAAAAAGACACAAAATTCCGCCACCTCAAGGCAGAGGTACTATTCCCCAAAAGCAGAGAGAGAACCCTGCAGTACTGTAAATTATTATTCATTACGCAGGCATTCCGAAAAGTTTTTAGGGATCACAGGACATTTGGTCCTGTAATTTTATAAGATTCCCAGAACCGCAGATTTCATTATTGTTTATCTTTTACTTCATTTATTTTATTAAGTTATGAACACTTTATTTCCATATTTTCATAGATTCCTGATTAATTTAAATGGATTTTCAACACCTAGGTCAGTCATGTGTATATAATAAACATAGCTGCTAGAAACTGTACTGGTCATTCAGACAGACTGTATTGAAATACTCACAGGACTGAAATAAAAAATCACCAGTCAGGTCAGACAGACAGGCACATTTCAGAATGTCTGTTATGTTATAGTATTTTAACATGAGTATTTATGAGGTTAAGGCTTGAACAATCAGTCTTCAGTTAAATTTTTAGTTTATAAATGGGATGCAAAATACAAATATAGGACCATTACCTGAATATAGAAGATACCGTATCCTGTAACAAGCACCTTTCTGCATAAAAATGCAACTATGAAACAGAGAATTATCCTTAGAAATTCAAAATGTTTCAGCATCATTTTTGCATCAGATGTAATCCTGCTGGTATTCAGAGATTCATCTGCAGTTTTGTTGTTATTCACAGAAGACACTGGCCTCTTTACAGGGGAAATTTTCACTGTGTTTGAAACAGCTTTGTCATGTGAGCTCTCTGTGACTTTACTGACTGTTTGTTTGTCTTCTGTAATGCCAATCCTCTGTCGTAACACTGTGTCCCCACTGCCCCCAGCCTGCTGTGTATCAGCTTTTGTGTCTAGAGTCTGGGTAGCTGTTATACTCCCACCTGATGTCGAAATGTCTTCCTGTGTGCTTGCCATACCTTCAATATGAGAATATTTACATGTCAACAATAGTATCTATCACAGTCATGTATCGGTATATGAAACTGAATGAAGCTATTTATCAGTTCAGTGTTAAATATGGAGAGTGGGAGAGCAAGAGGGTGGAGAGAGAGAGTTACTGACAAGTGCACCCTTATGTCCCATTTACTGTGTACCATTACATCAAATATGATTAGATTTTTTTCCTTTTTATGTTATGTTGGATATAGGATATAAATTCAAGAAATGAACCATCAAGGTGTGAAGTTCAATCCTTAACAAAAACTTACTCTTCTTACGTTATTTCATGAATTAACAGTAAGAGAGAAGCATGAACAATGAGAAAAAAAAATGTGTACACTTATCATGAATACCCCATTACCCCTCACTTAATGGCAGTTTCACCAAGTCAGGGGCAAAAACTCTGTTAATTTCAAAACAAAACCTCAGGTGCAAGATCAGGATAAAGAAAGTACAGTTGTGCAGTTACATAAAAGACTGGGTAACCAAACAAAGAGCAATAACTACAGAACAACTGCAAATGGATAATTTAATCCAAATTGTATCACCTTTATGAACAAGAGTGTTCCTTGGAACACATGTGTCACCTGCTAAAGCATGATGAGGAAAAGTGTGACAGGTAGATTGAAAAAGGTAATAACGAAAATGCCAGATTTATGGACATTGTGGTGGACAATTTCTCATGTCATGCTCTGTCCATCAATGAAATTTCATTTCAATGGCATGAGTAAAGCAGGAGTTATTGCAGAATAAAGAAAATGAGAAAAAGGGAAATAACAAAAAACAAGAGAGCCAAGATGGCCCTGTGTCGCTCACCTGAGTAAGATGGCTGTGTTAGGCATAATGACAAAAAGGTTTTTCTAAATTTTGACCTGGGGACCTAGTTTTTGACCCTACATGACCCATTTTCGAACCCATCCAAGATTACATGTAGACAAACATCCTGACCAAATCTATTGAAGATTGGGCCAAAACTGTGGCCACTAGAGTGTTCACAAGGTTTTTCTAAGATTTGACCTGGTGACATAGTTTTTGACCCCACATGACCCATTTTCGAACTCATCCGAGATATCATGTAGAAAAACATCCTGACCAAGTTTAATGAAGATTAGGCCAAAACTGTGGCCTCTAGAATGTTCACAAGGTTTTTCTAAGATTTGACCTGGTGACCTAGTTTTTGACCCCACGTGACCCAATTTCGAACTCATCTGAGATATCATGTAGACAAACATCCTAACCAAGTTTCATGAAGATTGGGCCAAACCTGTGGCCTGTAGAGTGTTCACAAGGTTTTTCTAGGATTTGACCTGGTGACCTAGTTTTTGACCCCACATGACCCAATTTCGAACTCATCCGAGATATCATGCAGACAAACATCCTGACCAAATCTATTGAAGTTTGGGCCGAAACTGTGGCCTCTAGAGTGTTCACAAGGTTTTTCTAAGATTTGACCTGGTGTCCTAGTTTTTGACCCCATGTGACCCAATTTCGAACTCATCCGAGATATCATGTAGACAAACATCCTGACCAAGTTTCATGAAGATTGGGCCAAAACTGTGGCCTCTAGAGTGTTCACAAGCAATTGTTGACGACGGACGACGCACAAAAGGCGATCACAAAAGCTCACCCGAGCACAAGTGCTCAGGTGAGCTAAAAAATCTTGATCCCAGTGTTATAGATCTTGTGCATGACAATTCCTATTCGCAAGCTCTGTCCATAAATGAAACTTTATTTTAAAAGCATGAATAGAACAGAAGTTAATGCAGAATAAAGAAGAGTGATGGTTCAAAGGAAAGAAGTGTGAATGAAATGAAAAATGAATGAAAAGACTTTTGGACCTTGTGAACGACAATTCCCAGTTCCTCATGTCAAGGTATGTCCATAAATGAAATTTCATTTCAATAGCATGATTAGGAGCAGAAGTTATTGCAGAATAAAGAAGTGTGACAGAAAATGTGTGATGGACAGACAGACGATGGAAAAGTGATCCCTATGTGTCACTTCTGCTTACAGCAGGTAACACTAAAACAACACATCAATTCATGTATCAACCTCCATTCAAGTATAAAGAAATTCCATTGAATAATAAAGTGTTTACCTATGAAAATACACAAAGGCCAATTACTCTAGAAAAAATAATGCAATCCAAGTTATCTCACCTTTACGCACAACTGCACATCAATATCAATCCTCCTTACAAGTATAAAGAAAAATCTGCTGGATTAAAAAAGGAGGAACCCTGAACCTACATCAATGTTACAATACCAGACTAAACAAACTCTACAAGATTAACTTGAATGAACTATAATTAAAGATGATCAATACTCCCATTTCCCACTTTGTCTTAATGTACTGATGGTTATGTGATTGTAGGAAGGGACGTGACAAGCTCTTTCTTCAGGTTAATAACAAGTCAGCCTCGTCATACAGGATCCTACAGAGGACAACCTACTGCTTCTGCCAAATATGAACTTGAACTTCTTCTTTCCCCGGCTACTCTTGCATGCTCTTGGCTAATTTGTATCATAACGATGTTGAGAAAATACTCTAAAAGAAAACAACGTCAACAGTTAATTTTCAGTATATTAGGAAACCTGTAGTAACCCATCCAAGGAGTGACCTTACCCAACATTGCTTAACATAGCACGTCAGGAAGAGCAATTAACTACATCAAACAAAATCAGGGCTCTTGATCTCCATTCCTTTGTGTCGTTATTGGGCACCAATCCCCCAGCAAAAAGGTATTCCCCCCACCCCTGCAAGCAAAATTTCTCCTACAATCAAACATGCAAGAGCTCATATAAATAGCAAGACTGATAAAGTGGTAGATTGTTGTACAAAACAGCTGTACTGTTTCTTAGTTGATTTCCATCTCATTTTTAACCAATAAAGCTACAAGACTGGAACTATTTTGAACATTATTATTAAAATAATTATTGTATGTATGTGCAGAAAAAAGAGCCTAAAACTCCCCCTACAGGGGTTAACGACTTGAAAAAAATGCCCCCTCCTGAAGGTAGAGGTACTGTTCCCCCAAAACAGAGATAGAGAGAGCCCTGCAAAAAATAGCTCAACTGCATGACAGTTAAGGTAGCGACATTGGGTAATAACGGTAAAATGCATCAAAATGGGTTTTTAACGGAATAAAATACTTCACACCTTCTTCTAATGATCTGTGAAAACAAAAATCCAATATCTCACTTTAAAATATGCGATTTATGGCCCTGAATAACCAGACCCCATATAGCCGAAAAAGCAGTCCGCTATTTCGATCACGTGACGTCGAGTAGGCGGGGCTTTCAGAGGCGCCGTGTAGGGAAATCAGTTTATACGCTAGGAAGATATTAGTTTGTCGTTTGTCAAATAACTATCAGTTACTATAGCAGCAGGTTAATGTTTATTATCACCTGAAGTAAATATGGGAAATAAAAGAAATCTTTTCAATAGTATTTAATATACTCAACATCTTAAAGTATTTGTCCTTTTATTTGAATATCGGAATGAACTTCATTTTTTTCATTACACTTTATCAGTACAATTGTTTCCACGCGGTCTCTTAGAGACCCAAAAGTATTTAATTTGTCCTTTTATTTGAATATCGGAATGAACTTCATTTTTTTCATTACACTTTATCAGTACAATTGTTTCCACGCGGTCTCTTAGAGACCCAAATAGTAACAAATTAGAGGCCCGTTAGTTGTCAACATGTAGCCAGTTACACTGGGGACAGGAAGTCTATTACGTAATATACTAGGTGACAGCTCGGGCCCCGAGTCCAGTAAACTGTGTGATATATGACCAAACGGCACACAGTAATAAAAGCACACATGCAGTACACACAGGAAACCAGTTTTCAGGGGACACTGATTAACCCGACCCAGACAAATCAAGTCATAATCTATACAGACAATATTTTTAAACACAAAGTTTTTGTATTGTGTTGTTGCAAAAGTAGTAAACAAAACTTTATTATATGCCAATACGTTTCAATAAGGTTATTTTCAGTTAAAAGTATTCCCTAGCAATGGCTTTATTTTTATAAACTTTTATTTGCAATTATATTTACACATACAATTAATAAAAAAAACCACATTATAATTACTAATTTTAAGAAATCAATCTATTGTTATAGAAGTTTACAGTTTTGGTATATTGGGGTTCGTATATTGCATGTTAGCAGGATAAGAAACCGTTTATATGTAAGAAATGATGTGGTTATTTTCTTATAATCGATTATTTCTATTAATTTTGGAGATCTGTACCAGAATGAAGATACAGACTGATGAAACAAAATGTGTCCTTTAATTTTATTTTCATAGACATTTTGATGCATTTTACCGTTATTACCCAATGTCGCTACCTTAACCAAAACCCTAATTATGTATCATATTGAAACAGGCATAATATCAGATAATAAAATACGGTATATGTAATTAATAAATGCAAAAAACACATTTCAATCATACCCTGCCCCTACGACTGCTCGGCTTAGTGCGGCTTCGGTATCCATTATTTCCCTGTGTGGGGCCCCTTATCTCGACGCTTGAAGATAGTCACGTGACTTTTTATGTGTTATATGCAGTGTGCACTATGACTCTAGATGACTTTATGGGATGTAAACCAAAAGTTTAGGTACTTATATGTTCGGAAAGTGTGAATAATGGACGATGTATCAAACAGCTAAACTACTGAGCAAAAAGAATTTAATTAAGGCTGAACAGTTATGCGATAATCCCATTTAATTAGCACATTTTGATCGTTTTATCTTTCAAGCTAATTTTCCACACACTGGAATTAGCTTGTAGTGGGGGTGTTTGGACAGTGATTACAAAGTTGATTGTTGTCCGATTTCAAAGCGGTTTTCGTCTGTCGGAAGGTCTTTGATCCGTCTAGTGATCCGTGTCTCAGTTTTTCGATAATTGTTTTAGTTTTGTTACAATGGCTAATTAATTGACGAGCTGCGTGTTTCGAAGCGAAAATAAAAAGTTAAGTTAAATAACTTTTGAACAGAAAACTTTAAAAGAAATTTGAGACACGGATCACTAGTTCATTTGTATAGATACAGTTTAATACAAAAACGAAGTTATTTAGTGAAAAAATGACTTAGATATCGCTGTCCGAAATTTTCGAAAAATGTGTGCAATATGGGGAATAACAAAGGTACTAATTATATTTTTGTCGACTCTGAGAACAGATATCTTGACATAAGATAGGGGTATAACTTTTGTACTAACTATGTTTATACTCAGGTTATTCAAAACCAGTAAATTTGATAGTTGTCCATTACCCAGTGTCGCTACGCTAAGTAAGTTATACTTGACACGACTATCACTACAAATACATTGAAATAACTCCAAACGGTATATACTCATATTAAGCATTCGTTTAATGGTAATTACAAATAGATTACAACTTCTATGAATAAAATCAACAGCGATTCCTTTTTTCTGACTCATATGTAACTGAGGATAGTGTATTTGACAGATTGGAAAGACGCGAAAATGTATTACTAAATGAATCTAACTAATTGTATATGCAAAATAAAGCGCATAGTTTTTTATACGGGATTTCTAATCAAAAAGTTACCTTCGTTAGAAGGTATCACGCCCAAAACACGGCTCATGCGCTCTTCTGATGCTTGGAGAATCCGTCTTCTCCGAGCCTCCCGTCTAGCTTCCATATCGGCCATCTTTCCGGGTACCTGTTTACGAACCGATTAGTTTCGAACTTCGGAGGCAATACAATATTCAATATGAGCTTTTTTCAACTTTGATGATAATTTTTTACAATTTCGAGACTGAAAAATACACATATTCTCAAAGTTTAAAGGACAAAGAGGGTCTTCAAGTTTCACGAACAGTTACTAATATACGGATAAAAAAAGTGTAATCGGAAACAACCGGAGATCTCCGTAACGGGGCAGACAGCTCAACAGGTTGATGTACGGGTGTCGGCTTTCGTGGGCCACTTCGCCCATTTACAGCAATATCTCAAGTCCATAAACAGCAACACATATTCAGTTTTGAGAACATATTTTTTATCAAAGCTCAATGTTCGTTATAAAATCATAGACACAGCGTGGTTCATGATATCCTAATATTGGAATCTCCAGATGTGTACGGTACGATGTTCACGCTTTGGTGATAACCATTGACCTTTTCACCTAATGACTTGACCCTGGTTCTATTTTTACACTGCACACAGCGTGGGAAAACACTTAGCAGAATGAAAGGACCATAGTAATTAAACAGTATCATGCGTGTTGCATTGGGTTTCTGGACTTATATAATACGATGCGACTTTATTTAAAGCAAACATTAAAAATATGTTTGATAAGTATAATTCTGTCGTTAATCGGACTATTGATTTGGAAAGAGTTTTCAATTTCTTTCAAAATTGACAGTATCAACAACCAACATGGCGGTCATTTATTGAAAGATAAACAACCTGTTGAGTTAGCTCATGGTCCTGCCCTTGGGAGTAATCAAAACATTCATCTGAGATCTCAGAGGAGTGCAAAATGGTTGGAAATTGCAGGAGAAAAACTTGATTCAACAGATAGGAGACCAGCAAAAAGACTAACAGATGTGAGTGATATCTTCATCAGTGTGAAGACAACAGTTAGAAACCACAAAGTAAGACTACAGCTTCTGTTGGACACATGGATTCGTGCTGTTAAAAACCAGGTAACTTATTCCAGTAATACATTTAAATTTTAATTGGCTTTCGTGCAACATTTCAACGGTAAGCCAGACATGGAATGCTTTAGTTAAAGCGATAGGTTATCGATTCCAGGGGTTTACTTAAGGATTTGACTTCTTCTAGCCCCCAGTGAAAACAGGTTGCCCAATCTTTAAGTTAGATGCTGTTTGTTAATGTTTAAAGCTATATTTATATGTGTAATATTAAGGTGAATTTTAGTTGATATGTATCAAGCAAGCATTTCACCCCTGATGTACTGTAGAAAATAAAAAAAACATGAAAAGATTTCATTTACATAAATAAACTTGCCCGCCAGGCTATCTTCTTTGAAAAATCACTTGCCCGCAGTGAATTTTAACCTGGTGCGGGCAAGCGGGCGTCCACTTAAGAAAACCCCTGGATTCTAGATTATATGTCCTAAAAAGTGCACCAAAGAATTAAAGGAGTAACCACCAGTTACCAAAGACATATAGTGGTTACTTGTGGACACCTATGTACAGAGTACACTTCTTGGGCCATATATGATTGATTCTACCTGGATTTCTGGGGTTACTTGGATAACCAAAAATACACTGGAATACCAAAATCTACATCTTGTGCATCACGTACAATACATATTTTATCAAATAAATTTTACTCATTTATGTAACGGCCTGTAAGTGATCTTCATCGGTAAGAGATTTGTGAAAGCGGACCAGCTAGTAGCTCAATCAGTGGGTATATATAGCACTTACCCTGTAAGTGAGGGGTCCTGGGTTCTAGCCCCGGTCTAGCTGCATGTTTTTCTCACCTGTTTACATTTGGCACCCAACGTTGGAACATTTCAGAAAAGTTCTCCACTATATACTACTTTTGGATTCACAGGGGCTGGAATTTGCATGGACTTAATGGTAAAATTGAAAAAGAAAGGGAGGACACTATTTTTGGCCAGTTTTTCAATATCGCATTTTCGTCAAATAATGATCAGTTAAATATTTCATATGCACTTGAAATGAATCTAGTTGTTTCCGTGTTGTTTTTACTCTTGTAAATGACTTCTAATTGCGTTTAATGTCCCAATCGAGCTTGACAACAGCCGGGTCCGAATACATCCTGTTTCTTTTGAAATGAATAAAATGTAAGCGCTCATTGGTATATATTTAAATTAAATATTGTGTAAACGGGTATGACTTATCTGTACCGGCTTGTCCGAAAATGATTACATAGCTTATTTTCAATCGCATTGTTTATGCTTTTCTGGACTTTTGATTGTAACTCAATGAAGTTTTCCCCGGAAAAATGTCAGTTTTGTATATTTTGATTGACCAATAAAAACTTACTTTCATATTCACCTCACAAGAAACCAGAAATAGTCTTCCCTGGCTGTTGTCAAGCTCAATTGCAGCAATAAATTCATGATTTTATTGTTTAATACAAGAGAATAACTACCTCAATTACGTTTAGGATTTTCTTAATTTATGCATTTAAAACACAACCTGATCCATTTTCAATATTGAATTTCGTTGTAAACACTTTTTTCCAAATTTGGTGGCAAAACAGTGTCCTCCCTTCCTTTTTTAATGTAACCATTAAATACTAAATGATTCGCTCCATGCAACTTCGAGTCCCTGTGTTTGGATTCATCTGGAACATGGCAATTTGTTCCCTGTTATGTATATATGGGGACAAATTCCAAATTGGCAGGGGAGTACCTAATAGCCTGTAAGTAACCCTTATTGGTGAGAGATTTGTGTAAGCAGTCCAGTAGCTTAGTTTGTAAAGCACTTGCCCTGTAAGCAAGGGGTCCAGGGATCAAGACCTGGTCTGGCTGCATGTTTTTATAACCAGGTTACATTAAGATGAGATAATCATCATGTTTTTGTAAAGCATTCTGTTTGATAATCCCTTTTTGAGTTTTATTTAATGGGCAATAATAAGGAAGGTATCCATGTGATCCACAAAGTCCTATTCTTCTGTATTTCTCACCGATCTGTTGATTCAGCTATATTAATTTATTATGGTATTTTTATACCATATCCGTGTCTAAGGTGGGGGCTATGTAGGAGTCACAGCATTAATTCTGTCCTGTTCGCCTGTAGATATATATGAGAATTGTCTGTGCTATTTCTCGGCTTCCTTGGTCAGATTTTTTAATAAACTTTGTAAGAATAGTAAATACCAAGCCTATTTGCACATAAATTGGCACATCATGATTAGCTTGATTTTAGATAGTTCTGGCCCTCAGTTATATTTTTAATAAATATATTTTGTCCACATTATTTCTTGGGTATCATTGGTCTGATCTTCATTAATCTTCACAACAGTGAGTTATACCAAGACTACTTACTCATATTGTAGGCATGTCATGCTTGTTATAATTTTTATTGAGTAATGGCCCTTGTCATGTTTCTTGAATTTACTCGTCTGCTCTATTTCTGAACAATTACATGTCAGATTTTGATTTTAACGTTACGGCAATGAGCATTTATAAGTAACAGTGCTGGTTGTGAATGTCCTTGCAACATCATGATCAATATAATTTTAATTGAGTTATTGCACTTAGTTATATTTATTGATTTTTTTTGTCTGCGATACATGTATATAATAAGTGTATCAGAGGTCTACCTTTTTTTTTTTATGCTTTTATTTTTATCCTTCAACTGTGTTAAGATTGTCTCTGAAATGATTACAGTAACTATGATGAAGAGGTATCTGGGGTACAAAAGAAAATATTTTTGGTGAATAATGGTATGAATGCTGTAATTCAGTAAATGTTGAGAATACCAGCAGCTTGCTTTTCAAAATATTTGTCAAGGTTTTTTTGTATGTGATTGTGGGTTTTTTTACCATCTTTTTCAGGGGCTATTCATAGGCATTTTCCCCTCCAATAAATTCTTAATGTCATTAAATTGATTTAGTTTTCCCTCAGGATGTTATTTATACCCCTGCAAACAAAGTTTGAGGGGGGATATATAGGAGTCAGTTTGTTGGTTTCTTGGGATGTCTGTCTATCCTTGGTAAAAATCTTGTGACACAAACTGCTTTAATATACGTCATGTGTACTTCACCAATTGAGATGAGATCTTGCATATGCATTTATAATAAAGTCTTAACATGCATGACATAATTAATATGCACATCATCCGAAGAATTACAGACGTCAGAGATACAGCCACTGGATTGACTTAAAAAAAACAAAAAAAACTTGAGATGAGATTTTCTTCTACATGACATCACTGATTCAGATCGTGCATATATGCATTAATAATGACGTGTAAAATGTGCATGACACAATTTTTTATGCACATCTTCTAAAGAAAGAATTATGTCTCCTGATTGGAGTTAAAAAAGACTGTTTTACAGCGTTTGTTCTATGAAAATCTCATGGCGGGGGTATTCATCTCCTTCAGTGATAGTTCTAGTTTCTTTCTGTAAGCCAAGTTTTAGTATTAGGGTTTCTTCATAGTCTTCCCAACTGGCAATTGTCAAATAAAAAGGCAAGTGATGTGGCCTGTAAATACACTGTATCTATGAAACATTTGTGTAAGTGGATCGGTAGACTAGCTCAGTTAGTTGAGCATTTACCCTGTGAAAGCAAAAGTCCTGGTCAGGCTGCTCTTTTGACATTTTGGGCATGATATGGGTAAGGCTGTCACATTTACATGATTTAGGGAATTACATGATGTGTGATAAGAAAACAGTTTTTTCAGGTAAAGTCAGTGAATGTTTACAATATTATGAGAAAACATTAACTGTGTTAACACATTCTAAATACTATGAAGCAGCATGTTCTTTTTTCCTCCATCACTAACTAGGAAGTAAACGGACCCTTTCACAATTCCTAAGGGCTCTTCATAATTTTCAAAAAAAAATGCGTCAGTTTGATTGTGTTTTCAGAAATTTCAGTGATTTTTCAGTCACTTTCGATTTTTTAAGCATGCAGTGTCCCTTATAACACATCCTATTCCAATCTATAGAAAATGTTGTACTCATCAAAATGTGGTTGTTTTAACTGAATCTTGTTATTTTTTGTCATGTACAATTTTTATGAAGTCGTGCAATACTAAGTATAACTCATAAGGCTTTCCAAAACCAATGTGTGGGGCTGAAATGATAACATGTTAAGTTGTTTTAAAAAGCAAAATGAGCCACTTGCTTTACTTATCAATAGTAATAACAATAATAGGTTAACAATAATAAAAAAAAAAAAAACTTTTCGCAAATAGTTAAAAAAAACATGATTTTGTGCTATATTATATAATTGATATTATGTTATTGTGTTTTTCAGACTTACATTTTCACAGATGAAGATGATGAGGATATCATTCATCAGCTTCCAAGTAATGTGTTTGTTTTGTTCAATTGTTATAACGTTAAACCTGTTCAAAATGATACAGTTTTACTTTGTGTCTGATCCTTGGATTAAGTTGGAAGCCATCCAGCTTTCTCTAAATCTGATCTCAGCAATGAATCACTAATTTGAAATAAGTTGTGACTCATTCAAACATATTCAACTTATCTTTACATTTTGCAGTTAATTTTTTGTTTTAGCCATTTTATTTTTACTTCGAAACACACCTAATAAAAAATCTTGACAGATTTATAATACTTTCATTTTCTGTTGAATTTCAGGTCACCACTTTATCAACACTCATTGCCCCAAAACACATGACAGGTATGTAAAGGAGTGAAATATGCAGATTTGTTAGCAATTTTCCTCCCAAGTAAAGATATGGAATGTCTGTCCCAATGCAAAATGCACTAAAACAGTGTAGCAGTATATTTTGACATTTCAGTTTTGTTCAGTTATGTTTTTTGGGGTAACACATTTCAACTCTTTATGTTCTACCACATGGGGTTTCTTGTATTGGTATATATGAAGAGGAAAGGCATTGTCTATTCAATTTCAATTAATTTTAATTACATTTTTACAGTACCTCATATTGCACAGTTTAAAACTCATAGGTATAGCCCTGACCTCAACTGATAAATTGATGTGCATGTCCAGGCTAGGGGAGTCTGGTGGCATGCTCTACTGTGATTTTTTCTAGGGTGCACATAGGTGCATTTACATGCATATTTTGGGCTAAATTTAATAATATAGGACATTTTTAATGCATTTTGGGGCTTTTTGAAAATGCTGTTTCTCAAAATGGTGTGCAGGCATGGACTCAAAGGGAGCTACACCATTGTAAGTAAGTAATAAATGCATTTAGTAGTTATCATTTTCATTATTAAACACCTCTCCTCATTTTCAGAAAAGCCTTAGTTTGCAAGATGGGTGTGGAGTTTGATGCTTTTATCGCATCAAAGAAGAGATGGTTTTGCCACGTTGATGATGACACCTTCGTTAATGTGGACACACTATTGCAGTTGATACAGCGATACAACCACACCGGGGACTGGTACCTGGGTAAACCCAGCCTCCACCACCCTATAGAGGTCATGGACAGGTCTAACCCAGGGGTAGGTATCAGTGTAAGGTTCCCTTTAGCCTCTGGATACTGAAGTCCCAGACTGGCATTTTCAAAATTATTCTGTCCTCACACAGCACTCAGAGGAAACAAGAGTCATCATTTGAGATGTAATAGAATATGAAACTGAAGTACCAGTTAGGATTTACTGAGAAACCTGGTGTAGCAACATTAGCAATTGTTAGACTGTTACTAGTAAGGCTATTACTAAGATAAAGTTTTAATGAATTTTCAGTATGTTCAGAAATAAAATATCAAAGTGAAAATCACAAATGCTAACATACGAGGGCGAGTCAATAAATAACCAGCCTATGACATCTCCGATCAACCGAGACATCCACGATTTTCACGCATTGTTTTAATACATGTACTATACCTGTGTACAAAACTACACATGTATACGGTCATTTGTTTGTCAGATATTGAATCTCAAACATGGCTAGTGATTTAAAAGCAAGCTTTTCATCAAAGTGGAGTACCGTGCTGTAATTCGGTACTTGCATTTAAAAGGTAAAACTGGTAAGGATATACATGCTGAGTTAGTTAATGTGTATGGGTCTTCTGCACCATCTTATTCTCAAGTTAAATTCTGGGTTGGGAAGTTTAAATGTGGTAGAGCGTCTTTTGAAGATGAAGCCAGGTCTGGACGCCCAGTTGATGCCACCGACGAAGAAATATGTAATAAAGTCAGAGATCTGGTTTACTCAGTAGGCGAAGTCAGGTTGAAGAAATAGCACAGGCATTAGGCATTTCACATTGTACTGTTTCAACAATCTTGCAGGATTGTTTAGGGATGCACAAGCTTACAGCCCGTTGGGTCCCAAAATCCCTTAGCAAAGAGCAAATGGCAACGACAGCATCAGTATGCAGTGCGTTGTTGAAGTGTTTGAGGTCAAAAGATGAATTCCTTTTGCGTCTAGTTACTGTGAATGAGACTTGGGTGCATTATTATGAACCAGAAAATAAAGCCCAGAGTCGTCAGTGCGTAGGGCCGGGATCCCCAAGGCCAAAGAAGTTCAAGACTCAACCATCTGCTGGCAAAGTGATGGCCACAGTATTTTGATGGACATTTTACCCAAGAGAAGTACAATAAACGGAGCATACTATGCAAACTTGTTAGACCAGCTGAGGAACGCCATTCGCGAGAAACGCCATGGTAAACTCTCCAAAGGTGTTTTGCTGCAACAGGACAATGCAAGAGTCCACACTTGTAAAGTTGCAATGGATGCTGTGAAGCGAAATGGGTATGAATTTATACGGCACCCTGCCTACTCACCAGACCTGGCTCCTAGCGACTTTTTCCAAATTTGAAAAAGGATATAGGTGGACGTCATTACAGTCTGACGAAGAAGTCGTGGCGGCAGTTGTGGAGTGATTCCATGGAAAGGACCCTGACTTCTTCACTTCTGGGCTGATGGCACATGGACACCGTTGGTCCAAGTGCATAGCCTTGGAGGGAAATTATATTGAAAAAGAAGAGGTAGATCTCAACCGGCTGGTTATTTATTGACTCGCCCTCGTACTTTTAGTTCCAAAAACAAATGATTATAAAAGTTAAAGATATTTTTTTTTATTTTACTTGTGTAGCACCATTATATCAGATTAGGGTCCCGACATAGTAATCTACTAGTATGTAGAGCCCTCTCTAATCTGGACTTTGTATCAGTATTGTGGGTGTCAGGATTAAGGAGTTCACTGTACATGCAATATTTACTTTTTCAAAAGCTAAGGTGTTTGCTCAGTGAACACACAACGTAATGATATTCTGCTATCAACATTTTCTATCTTGTTACCACTTGAATTGAAATTAATTAGCCTTCAGCTGTTGCAAAGTTTAGATGTATCCATAAATATTTTCACTTGTCAGATGAGTCATTGCAGGTATGCGCTTTGGGATATTTAGTTGTTGATTTGATAATTCTATGTTATCATCAGCACTTTGTCTAATTGAATAAATACCTAACTGAATAAAACGCAATTCATTTAGTGGATTATTTGTTAGATATTTAAGAGCAAGACTGAATAAAAGCGGACAGTAGTTGAAAGCTTGATCAGATGGGGTGAAAAATCAGTCATCAGTTTTATGTTGTTCAATGCTCCACAGAACTTAAAGGCTGCAGCTAACATATTAAAACCTAATCAGACTAGATTTGGACTAAATCTGTATTCAGCCCCTGTGTTTAAAGCAGGTTTGACCCATTACCTTGCTTAGATTCATTTTGATGCATTACCAACAGAGCAGACCCTGATCAGACTGCTCAATCAGGGACTGTCTCATACAAATCTGAACTTCAGATTCCACACAGTAAAGATAAATCCATTGTCTCATGTACTATATATAGTTCAGTAAATTGATATTCATCAGGTCATACATATATACATGAGGTAATGAGTTAACCCATATTAGCTTGAAATTCATTCTTTGATCAATTTTACTTAATTATAAAGACAATTGACTATTTGCCTAAATATCTGTCTAGAGATTCAAAGATTAAAGAACAATAGCTGAGGGCTGTTACATTTAATGTGTTTCTGTGATTTGTCAATGTCATTACATTTTGTTTCAAATCAGAAAGGGACTTGACACAAATGATTTAAAGAGGAAAACCTTATATCAGTTTATTAAGGTTAGAATGATTTTAAATCTCCTTATGTATGCTACAGATAGTATTCAGTAATGTATTCTTGCACACCTTCATTTTCTGTTCATTTAGCTTAGTATTGATAAAACTTTTGATGTATAACCAATACACAATTTTATTACTGTGGTTAAAAGTACAGAATTTGTGTAAACATTGGATTTGTCTGTCTCTACAAAGCTGCACACACATGGTGATGTGAACTATTGGTAAACCAGTAACTGTGTTGTGATGGTCTATAGTGGTGTATAGTGATTATAATTTCTTTCATTTCCCATTTAGACAATTTTTCCAAGCATACTCAATATTAGTGGATAGTTTTGGTGGTTTGATGTTGTTTTTTTTAGCTCACCAGAGCACGAAGTGCTCAGGGTGAGCTATTGGGACCACCCTTTGTCCGTCGTCGTCTGTCGTCCGTCGTCAACAATTTGCTTTAAAAGACATCTCCTCTGAAACTGCTGGACAAAATCTGATGAAACTTGGTATAAATGGTCCTTGGGTGGGACTCTACAAAAATTGCTCAAATACAGTTGATCCTTGCAGAACTCTGGTTGCCATGGCAACAAAAAGAAAAAATTCTTGGAAAGGTTAAAAATCATCTCCTTCAAAACTACTGGCCAGATTTCAAAATAAATTGGTACAGATGATCCTTAGGGGTAGCACTACAAATATTGCTAAAATTATTTGGATCCACAAAAAAACATTGGCGTCAGGGGCCGGGCTTATTTTACATTTTTTTATATCGGGAAAAATTTAAAAAAAACATCTCCTCTAAAACCAATGGACAGAATTTGATAAAACTTGGTATAAATGGTCCTTGGGTGGGACTCTACAAAAATTGCTCAAATAAAGTTGCTCTATGCAGAACTCTGGTTGCCATGGCAACAGAAAGAAAAAATTCTTGGAAAGTTTAAAAATCATCTCCTTCGAAACTACTGGCCAGATTTCAAAATAAATTGGTACAGATGATCCTTGGGGGTAGCACTACAAAGATTGTTAAAATTATTCGGATCCACAAAAAAACATTGGCGTCAGGGGCCGGGCTTATTTTACATTTTTTTATATCGGGAAAAATTTAAAAAAACATCTCCTCTAAAACCAATGGACAGAATTTGATAAAACTTGGTATAAATGGTCCTTGGGTGGGACTCTACAAAAATTGCTCAAATACAGTTGATCCTTGCAGAACTCTGGTTGCCATGGCAACAGAAAGAAAAAATTTTTGGAAAGTTTAAAAATCATCTCCTTCGAAACTACTGGCCAGATTTCAAAATAAATTGGTACAGATGATCCTTGGGGGTAGCACTACAAAGATTGTTAAAATTATTCGGATCCACAAAAAAACATGGGCGCCAGGGGCTGGGCTTATTTTACTTTTTTTTTTATAGGGAAAGATAAAAAAAAAAATCTCCTCTAAAACCAATGGACAGAATTTGAAGAAATTTGGTAAAAATGAGCTTTGGATGTGAGTCTACAAAAATTGCTCAAATAAAAATGATCCATGCAGAACTCTGGTTGCCATGGCAATAAATAGAACAAAAATCATCTTCTTCAAGATTAATATAAATCATCTTCCAGATTAATAATTTGCAGGGTTTCAAAATGTTTTTAATTGGTACAGATGATCCTTGGGTGTAGCTCTACAAAGTATTCAAAATTATTTGGATGTGTGTTGTAAACTCGGCAACAATACGAGGGGAGGCTTATTTATTATATTTATATTGATTTACGCAGAACTCTAGTTGCCATTGCAATGCAATGAAAAGATAAATTTAAAATTCATCTTGTTTAGAACTGCTAGCCAGATTTAAAATACATTGTTATAGATGTTTATTTAGGGTTAATTGGCTAATTTTTACTTTGTTTTTCAGACAATTTTAACAATTAATAAAAATCAAAGGAAATGTCCTTTGTTTTCACGTGACGTCATCAAGACAAATCCGCCATCTTACCATTTTACTATTTGCACTTCTGTTTCAATTAAAGATTTACAGATATATACTTTTGAGTTTAAAAAACAGAAACACGTGAAGATTGATTATATATTGAAGAAGTGAAATTGCACAAAGTGGTTATTTTATACAATATATAAATTCATTATAGAAGACGGAAAATATATACATTGTAATTTTTTGCAGTTGTCGGTAATTAATTTCCTTAGTGTCCTATATGAGACAAATGGATCCATCAACCTCCAACAATCAGTTTTAAGTCACTATAAACTGTTCGGAGTCCAAGGTGTATTTTTGTGTGATTTTTCACTCCGTAACTTACAACCAGTTAACTGTTCCAAGTCAAGGGTGTATTTTGTGTGGTTTTTGACTCCGATTTATCTGTACTTGAAATTGTTTTGGCTGCTTTTTCCAGATTAACAACTGTTACTGATTTAACCTTTTCCTTCATATAGACTCATATTGACACTCTCAAAAGGAACCACATAAAATAGTCACAGTTAAACATTCCTTGTTACAGAAAACAATTGTTTCATTTTAAAATGCAGATGTACTCTGGTGAGCGTCTATGGCCCTTGGGCCTCTTGTTTTTTTGGTTTTTTTTATTATTATTTCTTCTTTTTTTTTTATAAACATTACCCAGTCTCATTAAAATGAAACTGAAGTATTAAAATGCATTGCTGAGATGAATCTTATTAAAAAAAATTAGTGTAATTCAAAAGTTTTTTTTTATTTTTATTTTTTTTATTGGCCGTAATAAAGAAAACATTTAATGCATATTTCCGTAATTTATTTCAGAGCCAAAAGGGGTAAAAGGCTATCATTTACCTAATTTTCTTCTCTAGCTTGAAAATAAACATCTGATGAAAGCTCTGTCAGTATCTAGACCAGGAGCCATTAAGCTTTGCATTTTAGAAAAAAATGTTCAAAAGTTGTCCTGATAGTAGAACCTAGTTTGGAAACTGAAAACCATTTAGTCAAATAGCATAATGTATAACTTATATTTTGTCAGATACATGTTTTGTTATATTATTTTCATTTATTTCATTATTTATTTGTTTAGAAATTTAGTCTTTGTGTTTGTGTTGCATTGCTATGGTTACATTTTGTCAGATGTCGCAATGTTTCGATAGATTTGTCTTCATTGTAATCAATATGTTTCTGCCTCACAGACTGCCATATTGCTACATGATACATTTTTGTTGTTTTAAAAACTTGTGTCTTTTTTGTTAAATGAGAGACTTAAACTTAACCTTTTCAACTAATCCTGGGTTGGACAAGTACTTTGCATCTTGAAAGGTCACAAAAGAGCCTTTCTGTTTTTTTTATGCTGATTTTCAACTGAGTTACAAAATTACTGTGATGAGACGAAGGTTTTTACAATTTACGTAAATCCCTCTCGATGACACTGATGACTGCCTATGTGGCCATTTGCATTTTAGGAGACAAGTACCAGGAGAATACCTGAATCAACATACCCTCTCAAGTTCTTATCTCCTGGAATCAGGAGGTTGTGGGTTCGATTCCCGTCTGCAACATAGCAAAGTCATAAAAAATGGTACTGGTATAGTTCCCTTGCTTGGCGCTCAGCATATGAGGATAGTTCCAGGACTGGTTGGCCTGGTGTCAGGATAATGTGACTGGGTGTGGTATTATGCAACATGTCTACGGCGTGATACTACAGTGTGGCAGCACTATATCTGTCTCAAGTAGACATCATTTCCAAATTACTGAAAGACTGTCGGTGGGACGTTAAACCCATTAAACAAGAAAGTTCTTATCTGGAAATCAAACCTAGGGTGCATTGATAAGAAGTGGAGTGTACTATCACATTCAGACAGTCAATATCGCTGGGGCCCTGCAACTACCAGTATTCTTACCGCTCCAGACGGTACCCAGGATGGAAACAATGTTTGTGCTTGAGAAGGTCTACAAATGTTCTCACATTCAGCAGGGTTCAAACTCTCTATCCTAGCATCTATAGTCAATTGATATTCCTTTTGAGCTATGGAGCCCTGTAGCACTATCAGATATTGAATGTGTGATATTATTGGTATGTGTAACAATACATTGTGGACCATATGGAAAATTGTTTATGCCAAAATTAAAATGTTATCCACTTTTAATAAAGACTTTACTTACATACTAACAGTACATCCTGTCAAGGGTCTGTATATCATTATATATGTTTTATGTTCATGGTGTTTGTGATGATGCTTTTGTCTTGGAAATTCTCAAATATTAAATGTAATATAATCAAATACAAACCAGTTGAAAAATAATCTGTATATTAATACATATTATTATACATTGATCATATATTTGTATATAGACTAACAATAGCTGAATTCAACTTCATTTCTGTGTGGTTGAGTAGTTTGAATAGGTGAATATTTAATAAAGACATAGTAAAGCTTCATATTCAGTTATGATGAATTCAGATTTTCTTTTTCCTTTCTTAACAGCAAAGAATAGCCTTCTGGTTTGCTACGGGTGGAGCTGGATTCTGCATTAGTCGTGGACTAGCTCTAAAAATGATTCCATACGCAGGGTATGTATGATTTTGTTGTATGTTTGCGCTTGACAAACAAATTCCATTTTAAACCTCTTTTATCATTGACTATAATAGATAGATAAAGGTTGGAGCGAACAGGCTTTTGTGAGTAGCTGATCAGGATTTAGATTATGTGAGAGTTTCCAGTCACTGAGCCTCAAGGTAACAAAACCTTATCTGTCTGAGGTGTCTTTCAGGCAGATTTGGATCAGTTCATATTGTTAAGTAGTTAGAGCTTCCATCCCAATCGGGTGGTTTTTGGTTTGATCCCAATCCACCCACACACACACACAAAAAAAAAAAAAATTGATACTGATGTATCTCCATTGTGTTTGACCCACAGCAAAAGATGGTAGTTTCATGACTAGTTCGCTTTGAGTCGGGATAGTTGTTACAGGGTGTATTGTCATGTCACTTTGACTCTCTTGGTTACAACCTGGTATTACAGTGAGGCATCATTGTTTGTGTCTAATAATTTACAGACAAAAAACCCAAATAGTGCTGGTTGGACTTAAGACCCAAACAATCTCTGGCAGATTTAAGGCACCATGTCTAGTGACAAAAAATATGAAATTAATGTATAAATGTAATTAGTTTATGGAATGCATTTGATTGAGAAAAGAAAAAAAAATCTATTTTACAGAGGTGGAAGGTTGAAGAGGGCTGGTGAACAGATTCGATTGCCAGATGACTGTACCATTGGATATGTGATAGGTAACTAAATTTCAGATATATTTTATATATATATTTACTTTGATATAAATTCTCTTTTTTTATATTTTTTAGCTCACCTAGCACAAAGTGCCAAGGTGAGCTTTTGGGACCAGCCTTTGTCCGGCGTCGTAATTCGTCACTCGTCAACAATTTACTTAAAAAAATCTTCTTCTCTGAAACTATTGTTAGGAAAGTGATAAAAAATTTGCAAGGATGTTCCTAAGTTGATCCCCTATAAAAATTGTTTAAATGGTTCCGGTCTGTTGCATAATTAGGTCACAGGAGCTAAAAATAGATATAAAAAGTGAAATCTTAAAAAAAACACAAGGCATAGAGCTTAGATATTTGGTGTGAAACATTATCTAGTGGATCTCTACCAAGTTTGTTCAAATCATGACCCTGGGGTCAAAATTGGCCCCGCCCCAGGGATCACTTGATTTAACACAGGCTAATATAGGAAAAACTTGAAAAATCTTCTTCTCAGAAACCACAAGGCCTGTAGTTTAGATATTTGGTGTGTAGCATTGTCTAGTGGATCTATACCAAGTTTGTTCAAATCATGGCCCTGGGGTCAAATTTGGCTCCGCTATAGGGGTCACTTGATTTAACATAGACTAATATAGGAAAAAACTTGAAAAATCTTCTTCTCAGAAACCACAAGGCTTGGGGTTTAGATTTTTTTGGTGTGTAGCATTGTCTAGTGGATCTCTACCAAGTTTGTTCAAATCATGACCCTGGGGTCAAAATTGGCCCCACCCCAGGGGTCACTTGATTTAACAAAGGCTAATGATACCAGTGAACGATCCAGGGCCATTAAGGCTCTCTTGTTTTCTTAAAATGATGATCTTTATTTTTTTTGTAAGTTTCTTCTTACAGATGCAGGTTTAAATATCTAATACTCGTGCTATATTTGTGCTAAGATACAAATATGGTTAATTTTAAAAATTAATGTTACAAACACCAGAATCATTAGCACAAAATGATCTATACTCGTGCGTATCATTTATGTATGCTTAATGATATCATTTTGTCACAAGTGCAGATATTTCTGTTTAAACATTTATTTTATATTGGGAAATAAGTTCTTACAACTTTTGCTGTTAGACAACTACAAATTTTCTTATGTATGGACAAGCCCCTATTCCGTTAACTTAAACACTTTCCATATATATTTTAAAGAGCGGGTACTCAATGTTTTTAAATAGGAATGGAAAAGTGATCTGGAAAATAGTACTACACTTACTTTGTACAAAAATGATAAATTTACTTTTAAAAGTGAAGATTATCTTGGTATTTTGCCTAAGAAATTTAGATCTGCTGTAGATATACCCAAAACCGAGAAGAACGACACATGCGTTTTTGTAATCTTTGTCACGGTACAGATATAGAAGATGAATTTCACTTTTTGCTTGTCTGTCCTATTTATGAAAATATTCGAAAAAAGTATATTAATTCTTATTACTATAGACGTCCAAGTGTTTTCAAGTTTGTTGATTTATTACAGTGTTCTAATACATCAGTAATCAAACAATTGTCTAAATATGTTTATGAGGCTTTCATAATTCACAATGCAATGATCCAAAATAATATAGTAAATATGTGTTAGTTCAACTCCTTTGTATCTAATTTAACTTTGATTGTCGTCAGGAAAAGAAAATGTCAGATTTCGATTCTTTTTGGTTTGAATATTTTATATTTATTCATTGTATGGTTTACTTGAAAATTATATGTATGTTTTTTATTATTTACGACTAGAAACTGTATAGTTAATGTTGAAATAATATTTCTGTTCTGATCTGCTCATCCCTTTCGATGGTACCTGGGTTAGACCAGTACCTTTGCCTGAGAAGGTCATGAAAAAGCCTTGCCTGCATTGGGGTTTGAACCACCAATCTTTTGATCCAGTCTGGTATGTTGCCACTGGACCAAGGCGTCCTCATGATAACATTGCATGTACAGGTGTAGTAGAGATATAACATGGCACATCTCTTCCTTTCAAAGAATTAGCCTTTAGGCAATGTGGCAGTGTCTGACTTTAATTCCAAATGTCTTGAGTCAGATCCCTCTGGCAAAAAGATTTGCTTGATAACATTTGGCATCCAAGGTAAATAACCCACAGTTATAGAGGTGATGGCACCCATAGAAATCCCATACAAATTCATTCTCCAAAAAATATAGGATGTATTCTTTTTTTAAAAAAAAAGGGTGAAAATGGAAGTGTTAGGTATGTGGTAGAAAGTTCAAATGGAATAGGTACTTTGATCCTGATGTTCAATTCCAGCTTGGGGCTGTAAGATGTTACTTGGTTACACATGTACAGGGCTGTAAGATTTTACTTGGTTACACATGTACAGGACTGTAAGATTTCACTTGGTTACACATGTACAGGACTGTAAGATTTCACTTGGTTACACATGTACAGGACTGTGAGATTTTACTTGGTTACACATGTACAGGACTGTAAGATTTCACTTGGTTACACATGTACAGGACTGTAAGATTTCACTTGGTTACACATGTACAGGGTTGTAAGATGTTACTTGGTTACACATGTACAGGGTTGTAAGATGTTACTTGGTTACACATGTACAGGACTGTGAGATTTTACTTGGTTACACATGTACAGGACTGTAAGATTTCACTTGGTTACACATGTACAGGACTGTAAGATTTACTTGGTTACACATGTACAGGACTGTAAGATTTTACTTGGTTACACATGTACAGGACTGTAAGATTTCACTTGGTTACACATGTACAGGACTGTAAGATGTTACTTGGTTACACATGTACAGGACTGTAAGATGTTACTTGGTTACACATGTACAGGGCTGTAAGATTTTACTTGGTTACACATGTACAGGACTGTAAGATTTCACTTGGTTACACATATACAGGGTTGTAAGATTTCACTTGGTTACACATGTACAGGACTGTAAGATGTTACTTGGTTACACATGTACAGGACTGTAAGATGTTACTTGGTTACACATGTACAGGGCTGTAAGATTTTACTTGGTTACACATGTACAGGACTGTAAGATTTCACTTGGTTACACATGTACAGGACTGTAAGATTTCACTTGGTTACACATGTACAGGACTGTAAGATTTCACTTGGTTACACATATACAGGGTTGTAAGATTTCACTTGGTTACACATGTACAGGACTGTAAGATTTCACTTGGTTACACATGTACAGGACTGTAAGATTTCACTTGGTTACACATGTACAGGGCTGTAAGATTTTCACTTGGTTACACATGTACAGGGCTGTAAGATTTCACTTGGTTACACATGTACAGGACTGTAAGATTTCACTTGGTTACACATGTACAGGACTGTAAGATTTCACTTGGTTACACATGTACAGGACTGTAAGATTTCACTTGGTTACACATGTACAGGGCTGTAAGATGTTACTTGGTTACACATGTACAGGACTGTAAGATTTCACTTGGTTACACATGTACAGGGCTGTAAGATTTCACTTGGTTACACATGTACAGGACTGTAAGATTTCTCTTGGTTGCACATGTACAGGGCTGTAAGATGTTACTTGGTTACACATGTACAGGGCTGTAAAATGTTACTTGGTTACACATGTACAGGACTGTAAGATTTCACTTGGTTACACATGTACAGGGTTGTAAGATGTTACTTGGTTACACATGTACAGGACTGTAAGATTTTACTTGGTTACACATGTACAGGACTGTAAGATTTCACTTGGTTACACATGTACAGGACTGTAAGATTTCACTTGGTTACACATGTACAGGGTTGTAAGATGTTACTGGGTACACATGTACAGGACTGTAAGATTTCACTTGGTTACACATGTACAGGGCTGTAAGATTTCACTTGGTTACACATGTACAGGGCTGTAAGATTTCACTTGGTTACACATGTACAGGACTGTAAGATTTCACTTGGTTGCACATGTACAGGGCTGTAAGATTTACTTGGTTACACATGTACAGGCTGTAAGATTTACTTGGTTACACATGTACAGGACTGTAAGATTTCACTTGGTTGCACATGTACAGGGCTGTAAGATGTTACTTGGTTACACATGTACAGGACTGTAAGATGTTACTTGGTTACACATGTACAGGGCTGTAAGATTTTACTTGGTTACACATGTACAGGACTGTAAGATTTCACTTGGTTACACATGTACAGGACTGTAAGATTTCACTTGGTTACACATATACAGGGTTGTAAGATTTCACTTGGTTACACATGTACAGGACTGTAAGATTTCACTTGGTTACACATGTACAGGACTGTAAGATTTCACTTGGTTACACATGTACAGGCTGTAATATTTTACTTGGTTACACATGTACAAGACTGTAAGATGTTACTTGGTTACACATGTACAGGACTGTAAGATTTCACTTGGTTACACATGTACAGGGCTGTAAGATGTTACTTGGTTACACATGTACAGGACTGTAAGATTTCACTTAGTTACACATGTACAGGACTGTAAGATGTTACTTGGTTACACATGTACAGGACTGTAAGATTTCACTTAGTCACACATGTACAGGGCTGTAAGATTTTACTGGTTACACATGTACAGGACTGTAAGATTTCACTTGGTTACACATGTACAGGGCTGTAAGATTTCACTTGGTTACACATGTACAGGGCTGTAAGATTTCACTTAGTCACACATGTACAGGACTGTAAGATTTAACTGGTTAACATGTACAGGCTGTAAGATTTCACTTGTTACACATGTACAGGCTGTAAGATTACTTGGTTACACATGTACAGGATGTAAGATTTCACTTGTTCACATGTACAGGGCTGTAAGATTTACTTGTTACACATGTACAGGACTGTAAGATTTTCCTTGTTGCACATGTACAGGCTGTAAATGTTACTTGGTTACACATGTACAGGTGTAAATTTACTTGGTTACACATGTACAGGCTGTAAGATTTACTTGGTTACACATGTACAGGTGTAAGATTTACTTGGTTACACATGTACAGGACTCTAAGATTTTACGATGTTACACATGTACAGGGATGTAAGATTTCACTTGGTTACACATGTACAGGACTGTAAGATTTCACTTGGTTCACATGTACAGGTGTAAGATGTTACTTGGTTACACATGTACAGGTGTAAGATTTACTTGTACACAGTACAGGCTGAATTACTTGGTTACACATGTACAGGACTGTAAGATTTCACTTGGTTACACATGTACGGACTGTAAGATTTACTTGGTTACACATGTACAGGTTGTAAGATTTTACTTGGTTACACATGTACAGGACTGTAAGATTTCACTTGGTTACACATGTACAGGACTGTAAGATTTACTTGGTTACACATGTACAGGTTGTAAGATTTCACTTGGTTACACATGTACAGGACTGTAAGATTTCACTTGGTTACACATTACAGGTGTAAGATTTCACTTGGTTTACACAACTGTTACAGGGACTGTAAGATTTCACTTGGTTACACATGTACAGGCTGTAAGATTTCACTTGGTTACACATGTACAGGGCTGTAGATTTACTTGGTTACACATGTACAGGACTGTAAGATTTACTTGGTTACACAGTACAGGGCTGTAAGATTTACTTGGTTACACATGTACAGGGCTGTAAGATTTACTTGGTTACACATGTACAGGACTGTAAGATTTCACTTGGTTACACATGTACAGGCTGTAAGATGTTACTTGGTTACACATGTACAGGCTGTAAGATTTACTTGGTTAACATGTACAGGCTGTAAGATTTACTTGGTTACACATGTACGGGCTGTAAGATTTCACTTGGTTACACATGTACAGGGCTGTAAGATTTACTTGGTTACACATGTAAGGCTGTAAGATTTATTGGTTACACATGTACAGGCTGTAAGATTTACTTGGTTACACATGTACAGGCTGTAAGATTTCACTTGTTACACATGTACAGGGCTGTAAATTTCACTTGGTTAACATGTACAGTTTAAGATTTACTGGTTACACATGTACAGGGCTGTAGATGTTACTTGGTTACATGTACAGGACTGTAAGATTTCACTTGGTTACACATGTACAGGACTGTAAGATTTACTTGGTTCACTATACAGGGTTAAGATTTACTTGGTTACAATGTACAGGACTGTAAGATGTTACTTTGGTTACACATGTACAGGGCTGTAAGATTTCACTTGGTTACACATGTACAGGGCTGTAAGATTTTACTTGGTTCACTGTAGCTGTAGATTTGGTACACATGTACAGGTACTGTAAGATTTCACTTGGTTACACATGTACAGGGTTTGTAAGATTTTACTTGGTTACACATGTACAGGACTGTAAGATTTCACTTGGTTACACAATGTACAGGACTGTAAGATTTCACTTGGTTACACATGTACAGGGTTTTAAGATTTTACTTGGTTACACATGTACAGGGCTGTAAGATTTCACTTAGTCACACATGTACAGGGCTGTAAGATTTTACTTGGTTACACATGTACAGGACTGTAAGATTTCACTTGGTTACACATGTACAGCGCTCTAAGATTTCACTTGGTTACACATGTACAGGTGTAAGATTTATTTGGTTACACATGTACAGGACTGTAAGATTTCACTTGGTTTACACATGTACAGGCTGTAAGATTTCACTTGGTTACACATGTACAGGGACTGTAAGATTTCACTTGGTTAACACTGTACAGGACTGTAAGATGTTACTTGGTTACACATGTACAGGGCTGTAAGATTTCACTTGGTTACACATGTACAGGGCTGTAAGATTTCACTTGGTTACACATGTACAGGACTGTAAGATTTCACTTGGTTACACATGTACAGGGCTGTAAGATTTCACTTGGTTACACATGTACAGGGCTGTAAGATTTCACTTGGTTACACATGTACAGGACTGTAAGATTTACTTGGTTACACATGTACAGGCTGTAAGATTTCACTTGGTTACACATGTACAGGACTGTAAGATTTCACTTGGTTACACATGTACAGGGCTGTAAGATGTTACTTGGTTACACATGTACAGGCTGTAAGATTTACTTGGTTACACATGTACAGGGCTGTAAGATGTTACTTGGTTACACATGTACAGGCTGTAAGATTTCACTTGGTTACACATGTACAGGGCTGTAAGATGTTACTTGGTTACACATGTACAGGGCTGTAAGATTTCACTTGGTTACACATGTACAGGGCTGTAAGATTTCACTTGGTTACACATGTACAGGACTGTAAGATTTCACTTGGTTGCACATGTACAGGGCTGTAAGATGTTACTTGGTTACACATGTACAGGGCTGTAAAATGTTACTTGGTTACACATGTACAAGACTGTAAGATTTCACTTGGTTACACATGTACAGGGCTGTAAGATGTTACTTGGTTACACATGTACAGGACTGTAAGATTTCACTTAGTTACACATGTACAGGGCTGTAAGATGTTACTTGGTTACACATGTACAGGACTGTAAGATGTTACTTGGTTACACATGTACAGGGCTGTAAGATTTCACTTGGTTACACATGTACAGGGCTGTAAGATTTCACTTAGTTACACATGTACAGGGCTGTAAGATTTCACTTAGTTACACATGTACAGGGCTGTAAGATTTCACTTGGTTAAACATGTACAGGGTTTTAAGATTTTACTTGGTTACACATGTACAGGGCTGTAAGATTTCACTTAGTTACACATGTACAGGGCTGTAAGATTTCACTTGGTTACACATGTACAGGGTTTTAAGATTTTACTTGGTTACACATGTACAGGGCTGTAAGATTTCACTTAGTCACACATGTACAGGGCTGTAAGATTTCACTTGGTTACACATGTACAGGACTGTAAGATTTCACTTGGTTACACATGTACAGGGCTGTAAGATTTCACTTGGTTACACATGTACAGGGCTGTAAGATTTCACTTGGTTACACATGTACAGGGCTGTAAGATTTCACTTAGTCACACATGTACAGGGCTGTAAGATTTCACTTGGTTACACATGTACAGGGTTTTAAGATTTTACTTGGTTACACATGTACAGGGCTGTAAGATTTCACTTGGTTACACATGTACAGGGCTGTAAGATTTCACTTAGTCACACATGCACAGGGCTGTAAGATTTCACTTGGTTACACATGTACAGGGCTGTAAGTTACTTGTTACACATGTACATGACTGTAAGATTTCACTTGTTACACATGTACAGGGCTGTAAGATTTCACTTGGTTACACATGCACAGGGCTGTAAGATTTCACTTGGTTACACATGTACAGGGCTGTAAGATTTCACTTGGTTACACATGTACAGGGCTGTAAGATTTCACTTGGTTACACATGTACAGGGCTGTAAGATTTCACTTGATTACACATGTACAGGGCTGTAAGATTTCACTTGGTTACACATGCACAGGGCTGTAAGATTTCACTTGATTACACATGTACAGGGCTGTAAGATTTCACTTAGTTACACATGTACAGGGCTGTAAGATTTCACTTGGTTACACATGTACAGGGCTGTAAGATTTCACTTGGTTACACATGCACAGGGCTGTAAGATTTCACTTGGTTGCACATGTATATTAAAGTGTTGGTTCATTGCTTCTCACATGACTATAAAGTGATTATCAGTGTAAGACAAGTTGAACCACAAACTTCAAGTTACTGTAGATACTGAAGACTCTGTGGTAACCATGGTTACACATCTGTTGTAGAAACCCTGCTTCACAAAGAGCTGACTGTGATACCGGAGTTCCATTCCCACCTCGAGGTCCTGTGGCAGATACGTCAACCTCATGTCAAATCACAGGTAAATAATATAGGCAGTGCATCTGTAATTATTTTATATACATGGCTTGATGGTATAAAGTTATACACTGGGTTGAAATTAAGAATTTACACTATGAGCCTTGTGACCTGTTTTTAGGTAGTCTCAAAAAATGTTCAAATGTGTACAAGAAATGAAAGTTTTTCCAGTGATTTTTGGGGGTTAATTTACCACCTTTTACAGGTGGTTTCCCCTGGCCAAAAACTGATATATTTTCCCTAAATAACTTACCTATTGTCCCAATGACATAACTTTTACTTTCTCAAATAATTCATGGAATTTTTAATAAGTTTGTCTTATTCATATAATTTTAATGTTGATTTTAAACTTTCTATGACATATACATGTACCATCTATAATTAGGTTATTGTTTTGTAAATTAAAATCATTTTCATTATCTTAAAATTTTCCAATATTTGATTTAAAATGCTTATTTTTCCAATAAGAAAGCCACAGGTTGTAAAATAAAGAAAAAAATCACTGTTTTCATGCATCTCTATTCTGAAGATGCTCAACAGTAGGTATGAAGGGATTTTGTAGGAATTAAAAGTTAATGATATTTGTTTCAGATAACTTTTGGCTACAACTTGGACAAGGAGCGCAGCAATGTAGTAAATATTGCAGGGTTTTCAGAAGAGAAAGATCCCACAAGGTTTGTTGGTTTTGTAGTGTTACAGGCATTTAGCAGTATCAATTAACAGTATATTATATTACATTATATTTTTATTAGTCGGGGAATTACTTGTTTCAAATAGATTCGAAGCATATTATTTTAAATAACGCAGTACCATCCAAATATTGAAGTAAATATAACAAAATTATTTTTGCTTGCAATATCATTAGTGAGGTGTTATGATTAGAAAGATGTTATGATTGATGATACATTTCCTTGGAATGATTCAGGTTCCTGATTTAACCCTATAACTCATGAATATTCATATACAAATATCTGACATAATTTCCTGAATTTTAAATGGTTTTAAAAAAATATTTTCTTTGCCATGCAGACTGTGTAAAATCTAAGCTACAATATTGTACAAGCAAACAGGAGAGACCTGTACAAACTGTCTGATCAGGGTCTCTCCCGTTTGCTCATATAATACTGAATCTTAGACAATACACAGTCTGCACAGTAAAAAAAATCCATCGTTTCATATACCATTTTAGGTTCAGTAAATTATTATTTATTAAGTCTTGAATTTGTACGCGAGTTTGAGGCTTAATTTCCATAAAAAGAAATATTTCATAATTTACTTACGTGAACTTTTTTCTCTTCCAGGTTCTGGTCCATTCATTGTCATTTACACCCATTCACCAAAGAATGTCTTGAAAACAGCTGACAGGGTTTCATCTCTTCAACAGAGGTCTTCAGACAGCATTTTATCATTATTTTCTATCATTTTCTCATGTTATAAAATGTTCATAGATTATTTTACTATAGGAACTTAGCCCTAGACTTAATAGTTTTATCATCGTCTGATGACCCACGGCAGATGATTACACTACTCTCCATAATCACCCATGGTTTTATTTCACTTCCATTTCGTTGCTAAAATTGAAAGCCAATACAGTAATCTGATTGGATGCGGGATAACCTTGTCCTGCCTGGTGTTATCGATCCAAAAGTTTGTATCATAATGTCCAATATTATACATTCTCCCACCAACACTGATATTCTTACCTCCATATGGAAAGTCTCCAAAATGTAAACATTTTGATTGACCGTACACATAAAACTCCAACTGGCTAGTTGAAAATTCAATGGATGATGAATGGAGAGTAAGGAATTAATTGATCGTGGGTTTCCCAATGATGTATTTTTATATACAACGGAAATTCCTTACTCCAGACCATCAGTAATTCGGAATCCTCTCCACTCTGGAGAACTCCATTAGTCCAGTTTATATTATACATTTTGTATGAACAAAAACATTGCAGTCTGGAACCTCCCTTCTGGACATTTTTACTTGTCTGAAGGATGTCTGGATTAGGGAATTTCCACTTTGTTTCCTCTTTTTTTTTTGCACTGTCTTGTGTACATTTATATTCATTTTTAGCTCACCTAGCTCAAGTGAGCTATTGTGACTTATGAATGTCTGTCGTCTGCCTATAACTTAAAAGACATCACTTCCTAAGCTACTGGGCTGATTTACATAATATTTTACAGGAATGTCCCTTGGGTTGACCTCTTCCAGACTTGTTCAGTGAAGTAAATTCTGTCCTAAATCTGGTTGGTATAGCAAATAAAAGGTGGGTGGAGGGATGTGAAGATTAAAAAATGTATCTTTTTTTTTTTATCTGTGCAAAAATACTGCATGGATTTTAAGTTTTTTTTGCCCAGATATTTTTTTGGTCACTCTTGACCAGGATTGTAAAAGTTATTTGGATCCGTTGAAAAACATGGCTGCCAGGGAGGGCGGAGCCTATTTTCCTTTTATACATATAGTATAAAATTGAAAAATCATCTTGTCCAAAAGTATTGGCTGGATTTCCAAATTTTAATGGCACAGATGTTCCTTAGGTCACTCTTTTCCAAGATTATAAACATTATTTGGATCCTTTAAAAACATGGCCACAAGGTGGGTAGAGCCCATTTTCTATATCATCAGATAGTTGCTGTTTCTTTTCCTCTGTTCCTAAGTGAGCACTTTCAGGGCGTTAATGACTCTCTTGTTATTTGTTGAATTTTAAAAATTTTGATACATTACTATTAATACTGGAACAAAATAATGAGAAATAAATTATTGCTTTTTGTTACGGCTACTTCATTTATAAAGCAAAAAGTATTCATTTTAATAAAATAAAGTTGTTGCTTTTATTTTAATAAAAAATGGTGTTAACCCATTAACATTCACATAGCATTTTTCTTAGATATATACATTGGAATTGAATTTTTCTTATGTTTCAATTTATAATATTAAAGTGCTTGATATGTTTCTTTGTCCGTCTGTCCGTCACACTTTTTCCATCATGCTTCAGCAGGTGACACACGTGTTCCAGAGAACACTCTTGTTATTTTTATGACATGTCAAAAGAGGAAGAACAAAGGTAGTTTACATATTAAAAAGACATTTACCTTGTATGCTTTTTAATAAACAAAATTATTATGTTACCAATATCATATTTACTGTTAAGATAATTATATAAATGGTATTTGGGACCAATTTCTATTTTTTTCTATGATCATCATTTTTACTAAACAGAATTATATATGCATAGTATTTTTGCTTTATTTATCAAAATTGTATCTTTAAGACGGATTATGTTTAAAGGTTGCCATAAAACATGGACTGTGATATCTAGAAATATTAGAACTCGTTGTGATTGAATATATCCTTCTTAAGACAAGTGTAGATCAAATAGGGCTTTATCTTTATATCAAGTTTGATCATATCTTTCTCCCTCTGCCAGTCTCTTACCAAGGATAAACATTGTTTCCATGGTTTTGCAGCTGTTTGCAGTTTTATGTCAACTTGAAATGTCAATTTTCCATACACTTTCTGGTGCTATTTGAAGTATTTATAACTTTTTTTTTCTTTTTGTGCAATCAAGATGTCAGTTTAAACATACATGTATTTCTTTTCACATTGAGTGGGAAACCCATTCTTACAACTTTTACTAATTGTTCCCTGCGGTTCCTGGGTTGGACCAGTACTTTGCATTTGGGAAGGTCACGGAACAGGGATAGAACCCGTAATCATCAGACCCATAGTCATGAACACTACCTTGGGACCATGGTGCCTTCACAATCAAGCTTTTTTGCTATACAGCTTTTCAAACGTTATAGTCTACACTTGTCTTAGAGGGTGTATGAAATGTATACTATTATATATTGAGCTTTAATTTCAGGCACTGCTGTTTTATACTCCATGTCCTGTACCTTTACACATTTTCAAACCATAATATTATGAAATGTTTTTATAATACATGTATGTATGAACTGTACTACAAATGATAAGTAAGCATGCCAGTGTATTTCCAGTATCTTAAGGTTTTACAGAGTTGCCGGGCAACCGTAATTGTTTGCATGATAAATTAAACTGATATTATTACATGAATAGAGCAGGTAAGGTAGAAGTTACAGTCTTAAGTAGTGCAACATATATTAGAGTTTTTAGTACACATCTTGATGTCTATATTACTACTTTATTTTGTTTTGTAGACTTATAGGGCCATTCACTGGTTAAAGAAATAGTATTCCATTAGTTGACATATTTAGCTTACTTGTTGTCCTTTATTCTGCAAATTTGCATTACAAAGAACATCAGCAGAGAAATTGCTGTACATAGGAGTCGAGAACAAACTCCATTTTGTTTTTTCAAAATGTTAAAATTACTAACATACATATTACTATCATATACATTATTTTTGATAAACTTGCAATTCATACATCCTTTTTTATCTCTGCAAAAAAATGAAAGCAGTATGATTATCAAAGACATAAAATTAAATAGTATTTAAAAAAAAAATGTACCTTTTTACCGGATATGTAAAAAATCAAGTATATGCATGCAGTGATGAAGATAAGACAATGCCTTGGTTTCAGTTATACAGACATGCTTTCAAGTTAACGATTGTGATTTTTTTCCCAGTGACTGGGAGAAGGCAAACTTTACAGTGTCTCCATCTTGTTGGAAGTTTTTATAAAGTTATTTATACCCTCCCAGCCAACTTAACTATGAAATCATTTGCTCTTAAAATAATGAAAATAGATATAATCATATCATAGTTTGCCCAAAGTGTTCATTAAGTTTTGGACAACAGTTTTTGGTTGTACCTGTCCCTGTGTTTTGGTTGTGTAATTCGGTTGTGCGTATGTCCCACTTTAGACAATGTCCCTCTTATAAGTTAAATTATTCTACTTTACTTTCAGACCCAAATGAAAACATTTGAAAATTTTTTTAAAAGAATACTTTTATATTAATTTTTTTTCTTGTGCCAAACTAATATTAGAATGTAATTTTTCAATTTATTACAGCAAATTGAGATACAATTCATTTTGAATATATGATGCTATTTGACAACTTTTTTAGCTCATCTGAGCATAACTTGCTCAAGGTGAGCTTTTGTGATCACCCCTTCATCCGGCGTGTGTTGTCCGTCGTCAAAAATTTGGCTTGTTAACACTCTAGAGGCCATATTTTTAGGCCAATCTTCATGAAGCTTGGTCAGAATGTTTGTCTCTATAAAATCATGGACAAGTTCGAAATTGGGTCATGTGGGGTCAAAAAGTAGGTCACGAGGTCAAATCTTAGAAAAACCTTGTTAACACTCTAGAGGCCACATTTATGGCCCAATCTTCATGAAACTTGGTCAGAATGTTTGTTTCCATAAAATCTTGGACAAGTTTGATTTTGGGTCATGTGTGGTCAAAAAGTAGGTCACAAGATCAAATTTTAGAAAAACCTTGTTAACACTCTAGAGGCCACATTTTTGGCCCAGTCTTCATGAAACGTGGTCAGAATGTTTGTTTCCATAAAATCTTAGACAATTTCGAATTTGGGTCATGTGGGGTCAAAAAGTAGGTCATGAGGTCAAATCTTAGAAAAACCTTGTTTACACTCTAGAGGCCACATTTTTGGCCATATTTTCAAGAAACTTGGTCGGAATGTCTGTTTCCATAAAATCTTGGACAAGTTCGAAGTTGGGTCATGTGGGGTCAAAAAGTAGGTCTATACGAAAAATCCAACATATGTTGCTCATTTATAATCAGATGAGCGATTCAGGGCCATCATGGCCCTCTTATTTAAATAATATTTGGTATTTTGTTCAGTTTTTGAAGGGCCAAATAGCATTTTGATATTGAATTGTTATTTATTGTAAATAAAATAGTTTTAAAAATTTAATAAAGATAATAATTACAGAGGTGTTAGTTCTTATAAGCTCTAAAGCTCTGACCCGATCATTGTGTTGATGCCAATGTAAGACACCTACCATTCTGTTTATCCTGGTCTCTCAGCCAGTCTCTGAGATGTGTATGGAATGTTTGTCCAATTGTTCATAATCTTGATTTATTCATTAGGCCACCAATAAAATGCAGTATTAGCGACATCTTACAGCGCCTATATACATTGTTGATGTTTGTGAAATATTGGATGGTTTGAGGCGTTTCTCACACTGCAGACATTTTCTCATTGGTATGATATTTGACATGAGTTTGAATCATTCCTGATTTCCTTTGTTGAAGTAATAGATGATACCCTAGAAACACGAGAAACTGAAACTCTGCATGGGTCTTATTAACATTCGGAATTGATACAGAACAACATTCCATATAATGACAATGTAATGAAATAACAAAGATTACGTCACGAAAATGTTTTAATATAGAATACTTTACAAAATGCTGAGTACAAATGCAAATGCATATACAGTATATTTTAAACTGTATTTTAATTAGAGTACAAAACGGGGCCTCCGTGGCCGAGAGGGTAAAGTCGCTGACTTTAACACTCAGCCCCTCACCGCGTGGGTTCGAATCTCGGCAGGGTCATTCGGATTTTCAAGTGAGGAAGCCTTCCAGCTGGCTTGCGGTAGGTCGGTGGTTCTACCCGGATGCCTCATTGCATTCAGGGTCTTCCTCCACCTGTAATTAGCTGGACGTCGCTATATGACTGAAATACAGTTGAAGCGACGGTAAACTCCAATAGTCAAGTCGAGTGCAAAACACTTGCTCCGTCCGAAGCCATATCCCATGAAAGGTTTGAGCTAGTGTTACTAAACTGTACAGGAATGTTCAACAACATGTAATTTTGGATACCTAGGACCTTGATTGTTGTTCACCCAATATGTGTAGAGTTACGGCACTTGAATATTTAACAAGAAACATTTTTTTAAAAGATGTGCGGCGTTGATGGGGATTTACGTACAAGTATATAGAGTCCCTGGATGTATTGAACATTATTGAAATGAAGCAGACATCCCGAATGCAACCTCATTAAAATCATGCGTGCGTTCAGTATGACGAACCGTGTGCAACCGTACGCTTACAGCCAGTCTTTGTGTCATAACCTATGATTTTCACGTATACCTATTTGCAGCATTAGATGCACGTGAACAGCATCGTATATGGTCCTTAGACAACTCCATAGCTGACTTTAAGCGACCGGTTGTATACGGTTTGGCATACTGAACTTCGTTTTAGCTCCGATACTCTACGCTACGACGGCCTAGCGAGCGTTAGTTAGGATATGATTTTAATAAGATTGTCCCGAACGCAAAGCGGACAGTCTAGTAATGGGGTATTGCATCGGTCCTTGCGAAAATATTCAAAGCGGTATTCAAAGCCTGTGATTTTGATTTATTCGTTACTATTTTTTTTTATTAATTGATTTACTTATTTTCATTAGATTCTACGACAGTCGTTATTCAGTCATACAGCGGATAGCGGAAGACTTTAATCGCTTGTTTCTGTACGCAAACATGTATGTATGCCAGCCCTCTATCGTACTTGTGAAATGGCATCTGTATGTAATTTCGTAGATAAGATGCTCAAGATAGTCAAATGAACTGAAAGATAAACTTGTTTGGCTGAGTCGCGCCTAGTTTTGGGACTATATTGCGATATACAGCTTGCTTTAAGTGTGCGTAAACATTTTTCTAGGATTTAACGATGAAAATGATGGGAATATTAGTCCTATTTTTATTAGGTAAAACAATTTATTTTGTCGACAATCTTACATACTTTGGAGACATCTAGATAAATTTTGACAATGACCATGCAATTTCGGCAGCAGTTTATTCAAACATTTTGAGCAAGACTTAATTTTGCATGGTGTGTTTGTTTGTTTATTTGTTTGCTCAGATTGATCGTCTCGCGGACAGAACTTAAGTCACATTGGGACTTTTACCACTTGAGGCTGATATAGTGCCGCCTCACTGCGGTATCACACCGTAGACATGTAGCATGCTACCCCACCCAATCACATCATCCTGACACCTCACCTGCTCAACACTTAATGAGCTGAGTGTCCGAATACTGACTCCATTTTATAAGACTTTGTACTTGTATCTCGCGGTCTGGGATCAAACCTGAGACCTCCCAGTGCCGGGATGGACTCTGTAACCATTCGGCCACTGTGGCCGGTAGTTTCATTTTGGTCCTTGACCGATATTTCATAACACAACTTATCATTCAAACTTCAGGCGAGTATTAACAAATTATTTCTTTAAAGACATTAATTTACTTGAAAATGAGTTGCAATGGAAATGTGTCAGAAATAGAGTATGTTTGGGCTGCAAAACGTCACCTTAAGTATCATTTTAGACGTAGCTGTCTATCCTCGGAATAATCTTTTATTAACCAAACATCATCACAAGTCAACTAGACATTATATTATTTAACATAAAACCATTCTTTTCAACTGATCATAATCTTTCATTAACCAGTTATCATTGCATGTGAACCAGACATCTTATCAACAGAACATTATCTTTCATTAACCAGTTATCATTGCATGTGAACCAGACATCTTATCAACAGAACATTATCTTTCATTAAACAGTTATCATTGCATGTGAACCAGACATCTTATCAACAGAACATTATCTTTCATTAAACAGTTATCATTGCATGTGAACCAGACATCTTATCAACAGAACATTATCTTTCATTAAACAGTTATCAATGCATGTGAACCAGACATCTTATCAACAGAACATTATCTTTCATTAAACAGTTATCATTGCATGTGGACATCTTATCAACAGAACATATTCTTTCTTTAACCAATCACCAATGTAAATTAATCAGACATGTAAGGTTTTACAGTGTTGCCGGGCAACCGTAATTGTTTGCATGATAAATTAAACTGATATTATTACATGAATAGAGCAGGTAATCAGACATCGTGTTTGTATAACAAAATGGCATCATGCCATACTGCTTCAAACGGACATGTTAATTTTCACCAAATACCATTGAGAGTCAACCAGATGCGATTTTGATACAACAGAACATAATGCTCTTTTGCCCCGGTATTATCTTTATTTACTTAATGAGTAAACAACCGATTACAATTCGAGTTGTTGACATAAGACAGTTAAGGTGCTCCATAACCTTTTATATAAATACAATTATATCAATTTATATTTTGATCCTTCGTTTGCAACATTTATTATTTAAATGTACACTAAATATATTTCATTTATGACCATATTAAATGTTAATAAAATGTTTTAACATTTACATTTTAATAAACTTCTTTCCTATATAACATATTTCTATACAACTGAACAGTTATGTGTATATGACCTACCGGTATTTACACAGGTTCCTTGTGTAAGGCGGCCGTACTCCCCACGGATGGTCCATCATGTCCACTCTTTTGTCCTACTGTATACGAGCCTGTGTGTGGTACGGACATGAAAACATACGGTAAGATAAACTGCTACAACGATTTCTAACATCTATATTTCTGTTTAAGTTACTGTAAAGGAAAATGTTTTATTCACGATTTTGAAGTGACTAGTTCTCCAAAGCAATATCATTTGTTAGAATTTTAACGGTCACCTTTTTTTATTACATATTAAAAATATTTTTGTTAATCAGTTCTATATGTTTTTATAGCAATTAAGTAAAAGTATACAATACTCGTATATACACATATATATTAATGCAATCTTTATGTACACATGTATATTGCTTATCTATCATATCGTCCTCGCGTTGTTGAAATAAAAAAAAGTTTGTACATGTGTATACTATAATACTTTTTGATGCGATTCTCTTGAATAATCCCTCTCTCAATACATGTGCACGTGATCCTCACACCCTCTTTTTCTGTTGCAGAAAACCACTGTATATTTCACAAGGCTCAGTGTATGGACTCGAACCTTAAGTTCCTATCCCACGGACCGTGTTCCCTTCTCCGGGTCCGGGGAATCATCTGCACCACGCCCTGGTGTTGGCCACACCACTCCCCAGTGTGTGGCTCAGACGGAGTGACCTACGGTATGCAGTTTATAATTTAAAATATAAAATCAAATGACTCAGCTACTTTTTTATGGTGCTATCAGATTGCACATTTTGTTGATTGAGAAGCGCTTAGTATAACGTCATAAATGATGATCTCTTGCAGCTGACCATTATCTCCTTTTCCCATGAGGTCTATCAGAAGTATGATTAGGAAGCGAATAGTAAAGAACAAATATGGTGTTCTACTAAGCGCTTCTAATCTGTGGCTTGATTCACTTAACTTCATGCGAAGTTGGAAAAATATTGACGGTCATGTTTCAGAGGGGTCGCTCGAAAGAATGGTGAAAACTCAACCATGATCATTTATTCACGAGTATTATTTAAATATTTATATAATCGATATGATATTTTCATGTTTTGGTCCAGTTTTCACTTGGCAAATCGTATGGCAGCACTATATCTTTCTCGAGTAAACATTAAACATCCGTGTAGCAACGTTAAATGTCATACCAACGCTAAAAGAACCTCCTGACGTTATATGTGGGATCTGTGACGCCAAATGTCGCAAAAATTGTACTAATAAATGTCGCAACATCAATGTCACACCCCTTTATGAACACTCTTTTGTAGTATTAGTTGGTTTAAGCTTCCGATGTATCCCGTAATAGTGAGCTAGAGGTTACCGGGATGAACCGGGCACGACCGTAAAGGTCCAGTCTTTACTGAGCAAGTTTGAGATATAGAAATTGTTTGTATATGGGATATATCTCACCGAAAAAAAGATTTATACGAAATTATATCACTAAGAGGTTAGATACATTCTACATCAACGAAAAACAAACACATTTTAATTAAGATCATGGCAACAACAACGGTGGCGACGAAATAAATAATTTTTCACAATAAAGGACAATCTTTTCGATTTCGTTCTTCGAAAATTAATACCCACAAGGCTATGTTTCGTTCACAAACAAAAAAGTTATACCAGTTTGAAGTTTTCTTTTCTGCATTTTTGTTGCTCGCTGATAATGGAGTACGATAACAATTTTAGTCATTTTGACAAAATAATCGATACAAAGTTGACGATCTTATTTCAACAACAACAACATACAAATTCGTATTGGTACGGTCCCACTATCCCGATTGTGGGCCCGATCGACCCCGATTCGAGGGATCGGGAAACATCATAAAGACATCGCGATGAAACGTAACTCCATCGTGTACGATCGTTAGTCTTCCTTGGGCCATCGGTATTGGTCGGCATCAATCGGCATACGGCCCCGACTTTAACAAACATGCTTCTTCTTTTCGGGCTCGATCGTGCTGCATCGGGCCCATTTTTGAATCGGGCCAGAATCGTAAAGCCATCGTAAAGCTTCCGTAAATCCATCGTATGACATCGTTAGTCTTCCATGGTCCATCGTGTTGTAATCGGGAAACATCAAACCACGGAAGACCCCCGATCTCTTAAAGAAAGCGTTACGATAGACCATGATGTCAATACGGAGTCGACACGAGTCTTACCGATGATGTTACGATAAACTGGTTGTAGCCGATAGAGATACGATCTACACCGTTGAATGCTGATAGAGGCCCGATGGGAGCCCGATATCAGCACGGAATACTCTCGGTCTTGGCATTTTGGTATAAATAGGGACTGAAATATGGGATCAGCACCAGTTTATCTCAAGACTTGGTACAGGATGGACCTTTTGATAAACAAGAGAAGAAAAAGAATCCAGCTGCTCAACTGGCAATCAGGAAAATAATAATAATCTAGTGATGCTGAGAACACTACCAGAAAAGCATCAAAGACTAACTGCTTCCTCGGCAGTTGGGGCATTGAGCACTCGGGAATTCTTCATCACCTTCTTGCGACCCATGGTGAAGAACAAAAACGGATAAAAAGGCAAGCAGTTTAATGGTCAAATAAGTATAATCAGGTAAGTTTAAAGAGCTGTTTCCAAGGCAGCGATTGAGAGTGAACTGACTCTAAATAGAAAACCAGGCCAATAAATACACAAACGCCCTCGCCACCTACCGGGGTCAATCGTGCGTGATCGGGAAGCAATCGTGGCTCTATCATTAAGCAATCCGGTATGAACGTGTATAATCGTTAGGCATTCGTTACTCTATCGGGTGCAATCGTGATACAATCGGCCATTCTACCCTCTATCGTTACCCTTCCTGGTGTCGAACGTGTTTCGATCGGGACTCTATCGGCATACATCTTAACTCTGTCGGGTGACATCGTGCTCTAAAAAGTGTATCGTGTTGAATCGGGGGCAAGTTGTCATCTTGAATCGTACAGTAATCGTTATTAAAACGTGTATGTGGGACTAGAAATATGAAAATGTGTTTTGTGAGCCCGTTCGCACACGATCCATCCCGATGTCTGCTATCGGGGTCTATCGGCCTCCATCGTACTAGTACCGTGATAGTGGGACCGTAGTCTATATTGTGATTTCACTTGAAATTGGGGAAGCATAGCCAATTTTCTTTCACCACAGCAGACCGGTGACAGTGGTGATATGAAATATATCACTTCACGTGCGGTGATGATATAAGATATATTCAACTAATAGAACTAAGTACTTCATTGGTTTGGATGTAATAAGAAATTATATACAGAATGAAATGAGGACTGAGGGACATTACTGGGAAAAGATGAAATGTAACCTGGGACTTTGAGGGAGAATTTGTGTGAATATATGGATGTATTTTCAAGAGAAGAGAAAGAAAAGAAGAAAAAAAAACGTCGTTGAAAAAATGCTGGTAGAGAAGAAGAAACTTTTACAGAGCGAATAGTGAATGTATGAGAAGGAGCGACTGTTGCAAATTATACTTGAAGAAATAGAAATTTCCTTGGGCAGTAAGTAATAAATAAAGTGAAGAGTACAGAGATTTTGAGACAGATTTTCTTTTATAAACGAGACTCTATAACAAGAAAGTTTAGATTTAAATTAGGAATAGAAACAAAGAAAGAGAAAGATGAACACTTTGCATGAGAGCCCACGACCAGGATCATGCTTGAATTGAGACCTAAACCGTACAACGGTAAAGGCCGATTGTGTTCGCCATAAGCGAACGTTAAGGAAAGTTTGCATTGTGCAGAAACTCACTAGAGGCCTGACTTCTGTCTCTCATAATCCACATTTCATATACCTCACTTGTAATAACTTTCGAACGGTTATTAAATTGGTTCTACATTCAATTTTTTTCCATGTAAATAAATATATTTCTTTGAGCATATATTATTTCGTTTTATTATTTTATAAACAGAGTTGTTTTACCTTCCAGAAGCTCTACAAAATATAACTAGCTCACTCAGTAATAACAAAATAGGGCTTATTTTGTTATATTTTTTTTCCAATGAAATGGTATCGTTTCATTAAATAGCCCGAGGATAATGTAATGTGCGTTCTAATTCCATTTACAATAAGGCTCTAAAGTGTGACGCAGTGGTTAGGGTAGCGACTCCGTCTACCACTTCTCTCAGCATCACTCCGCGTGGGTTCGAAACCATGAGGTGAAAAAGAAAATTATCGGACTATTTATTTTATTGGCTACCTAACTTAATTTGTTACTTTGTAATAATTTTATTCTATTTTAGTCGTTCATTTATTTATGTTTTGAAAAGGACCTACATTTTATCCACTCATAATCGTAATAATTTAATTGTACCATTTGTGCCTGTAAAACGTGCATATACAAGACCCATTTCTCATCCAAAGTTGTTCCAGGGGGAAAAGGAAACAAATGAAGTGAAGATAAAATAATAAAAACAATTTTTTTTTTATTTTTTTTTTTTGGCGTGCACTTGCCCAATCTGTTCTGTGTGAATTTGCTTGATCTGTTCCGTGTGTAGTTGCCCTAACTGTTCCGTGTGTAGTTGCCCTAAATGTTCCGTGTGTACTTGCCCTAACTGTTCCGTGTGTAGTTGCCCTAACTGTTCCGTGTGTAGTTGCCCTAACTGTTTCCGTGTGTACTTGCCCTAACTGTTTCCGTGTGTAGTTGCCCTGTTTCTGTGTGTAGTTGCCCTAACTGTTCCGTGTGTACTTGCCCTAAATGTTCCGTGTGTACTTGCCCTAACTGTTTCCGTGTGTAGTTGCCCTAACTGTTTCCGTGTGTAGTTGCCCTAAATGTTTCCGTGTGTAGTTGCCCTAACTGTTCCGTGTGTACTTGCCCTAAATGTTCTGTGTGTACTTGCCCTAACTGTGTCCGTGTGTAGTTGCCCTAACTGTTTCCGTGTGTAGTTGCCCTAACTGTTTCTGTGTGTACTTGCCCTAACTGTTCCGTGTGTAGTTGCCCTAACTGTTCCGTGTGTACTTGCCCTAACTGTTCCATTTGAACTTGTCCTCATTGCTCCATGTGTCTGTACTGTTGACTATAATCTTCGTACCTATTCAGAAAAAAGAATACTAACGATTGTCTTGCACGTCGATTCTGTAGTATGTTGTTCTGTAATATAATTTCCACTTAACAAGGAGTGCGACATTTAGCGTTGGTATTACAACATATAGCGGCAGTGCACTTTTTTTTGCGATATTTGGCGTTACAGATGCGACATATAACGTTGTGCGACATTTAGCGTTGGTTGCGACATTTAGCGTCAGCATTGCGACATATAACGTCAAGTGCGACATTTAGCGTTGGTGTGATATTTAACATTGCTACAATCCGTATGAATAAAATTCTGTAGGTAGAACCTAAAATCAATTTAAGAAAATATTCTGCCGTATCATTTATTTTTACTATGTTAAGTATTTCACTCAACACATTTTTATAAAGCCAGATATACACCTCTTACAGTAAAGTAAGAACCATTTGTATTTGTTGTGTGTGTTATTGTTGTTGTTTTCTTTCCAAAAATAAGACTTTTTAAATCATGTTTTATCGTGTGCTTACAGAAAACCAGTGCGAGCTGAATAACGCTATGTGTAACAATGAATACCTGAAGACGGAATACATCGGTCCTTGCCATTAATAAATCTCAACACTTCCGGTGACGTCATGTGCACAACGCGAAATATTTCACGTGAAAACAAAATCAATAAATCCGTTTTAAATGTGAATGTATTTTTGTTGTTTTCGTTTCACATCGTTCTAAGTGGTTGAAGTTGAATATGAGTTTAAACTTCCCCTTGCTATTGTGTGAATTTTGATTATCACAATTTGTTCCCGACCATTAGGGTCCGTTTTCACAAAATATTAAGTATTTCATATCTGGTTACTGGATAATATTTCTATTTTTAAAGATGGCTTCAAATTTCATAAAAAAATAATCCAGACTTTATCGTATAAAGAATCGAGATAATCACGTTTTCTAAGTTTTTAGGGTTTCATAGTTTTAAGGGGTGATAACTCATGAAAACAAATTATCAAAAGAACTGCATTTTCCATCTTGTCAGTATTTCTGTTAGTTTTACTCAGTTAAGTGAAATTATCGGCTATTACGGTGGGAAAACTGGAAGAGAAAAATCAGTGATCATTCGATAGGAAGTGTTTTGCTTTACCATTAAAAGGGGGCTGTAATGGTGGACATGTGGTCCTCCAACTGGTAAATTAGCTGTTTGGGTTTAGAGATATATTTCAGAATCTGTAGGGTTTGTATATTCTATGTTCCGTGAATTCGTTAAAAGCCGCTTCAGCCTACAAAACGTTGTAGATATGCTTTTAACGTTGAACATAACATGGTGTCAACATAACATGGTGTCAACATAACATGGTGTCAACATAAAATGGTATCAACCACTGGTACTAAAACCGAAGAATTGCCAATTTCACTGGAATCTTGATAATCAAAGATATGTTCGACTTTTTTTCCCTGTACATGTACTGCATATACTCAATATATAGTACAAAGGGGGAATTCCGATGGAATAAGCAATTTTGCGGTTCTAGTGCCAGTTTTGTTAACATGGTGTCAACATTAAATGTAGCCTATCTTTTTTATTTAACGTTGTGACTTCATATCCCCCTTGTACAACCTACACACGACTATCTTGAGACAACCATGAATGTTAGCACAATGACGTTCTGATAACGTTATAATAATCTAAATCGTCGAATACCCCGGCTGACTTATTCCGTTTCACTATATGACATCATGCCGTGACCTATAGATGATCTATCGATCGGCCGTGGGTATTCGACGATGCAACGTTACATACGTATATCTCGATTTGTAAAAAAAAAGTACAACCGACATACAACTGTGAAATACAAAGTCTATTTCAAATCAACAGATAACATAAGAGATGTATCGCAATATTGACCGACACATTGGAATATAAATTTTGTAACCAATATTAGACACAGTTTTAACAATATGCATCCTATTTATATAAAGGTAATTAATTATGTAATTAGAATTAATAAAGCACATTTGCAATATTCTCTTCAAGTAAAAATGTGAAAAGTTACAGTAACGTTAATAAAGCACATTTGCTTGAGAATGTCAGTAAAAATGTTTTATAGTGTTAGTTTTTTCTCTAACTAAAACTGTATAACAGGCGGGGCGGATGAGCTTATGTGTAGTCCTTTATTGATTTCTGTCATGTTGCGTTGAGGGTTTTCGAGAGGCGGAAAGAAAAAAAAAGATTTCACCTTTACCCCCCCCCCCCCCCCCCCCCCCCCCGACTTTTTCGGATGAGAGATTTTATTCAAAAACACGAATAGATATAAAAAAATAACAAAGGCAGAACATTTATTAATAAGATAACTAGAAATACC
>CM037778.1:61303178-61353178 GCA_021229015.1 Solen grandis | reverse complement strand
CTTAATGATTTATAAAAAAAAAAACTATCAACCCTTACAACGCTGTGGGTACTTGTGACTGCCTTTGTAACCAATGCTGGCCAATATCAACCTGCACATATGCATTCTGATCAAGGTCTGCACTGTTAGTTTTCCAGTCAATTAATTTTCAACAAGCACCCCCACAGACAACTAATGGAACAGTCCAAAATGAAGAAAGACAATATAGCTTGTTAAGGGTGAAGAAAAAAGTAACAGGAATTATTCACAGCAGTTAAAAATTATTGTTGAAAGTTTATTGTATTTGTCTTTTTCCACTTCAGATTGTGATTCTGTTTTGCAATGATAGTGATGTAAATGATGAATCATGATGGTAATGTTGATGATGATCTGTTTCCAGTACGTCACCTGACTGTGAACATAGGGCCGCTACAGCAGAAAGACCTGATGTCTAAGGACCTTCATGAAGTGCTTACAATAAGCTCTGAATTTGAGATCAAATACGAACAGAAAGAGAGTAAGGAAGGGGACAAAGTGAGGAAGGAAAAGCTAGGGTATGTTAGTGGTCACCAAAACCTGCACAGCCTTTTGCATAGATTGATTCTTTAGCTCATAAACTTTAACTATTTGCCTCATGAATAATCATGGACAAATGTATAACTTGATAAATATTAATTGTCTGAATTTTAAATGGTTTATAAAGAAATAGGTTGTTTTTGCCACACAGACTGTTTTGAAACTAAGCTTGAATATTGTATGAGCAAAGAGAGGAGACCTTGATCAGACAGCACCTGTAGCAGCTGTCTCATGGGGTCTGCTCTGTTTGCTAATGTGATGAGTCTATATGAATAAAGGGATAGACTAGTTTTGATGCATAAGCAACTAAAGCAGACTGATTGGTCCTGTTTTCCAGTTGTTACAGCTTCCACTCTTTAAGCATGAGGTCGTGGTTTTGACTCCCAGCTACAGTAAACCAAAATCATAAAAAAAGGTACTATATAGCATAAATATACAGGGTAGTACCAAGACTGATTGTTTCATATAGACCAGGATACCAAAAAATGAAAGTTTTTTTACAAAGACTTCCCCTCCAGTATATTTAAAATGGGCTCAGAAAAACATGAACTCTTTTCCCAAGTATTGAGTACAGGACTCCAAATTGAGATTGGTGAAAACCCTAGTATTTTAATAAATGAATTCCTTTTCATAGGATGTTAATCTCAAGCAAACAAACCCTAGGCTAGAAAAAAAAATGATTTCAAGATGTCCTTTTCTGCACTTCAGGTTTGTACGAATTCCATATGAAATACGGACCCCTAGTTTTTTGCTTCTGGTTGCCAAGAGACTGAGCCAGCTTCACATACATGGCAGGGACATGTCAGTCAAGTTTCCACCGGTCTTCAACACAGTCATTAAAGGTATTGTCATAGTTTCTCAAGTACAATTTTCATGAATGGTAGGTAAAACTTTAGTAAAACTTTCAGGATATGAAATTAATTAGAATTTTGATTACTGGTACACAGTGCACAGGCTTATTTCTGGCTATTTTTGTAAAATAAGTCATACAATGTGACACCACCATTATGCTTTAGAATAAAGCTTTTCTCTGTATAACATGGGGCCCATGTTTTTTGTAAATGGGTATATTGACCAGTACCTTGTACAAGCTGTCTTATGGCTGTTATGTGTATATCAGGGAATCACCACCTGTCAAGTTTTTCACTTTCCTTGCAGACAATTTCAAACTGTTATAAAGGCATCATTACCTCATTCATTTTGTTAATCAGCACCCATGAGCATTTCCAAAGTGTCAAAAGTCAGCTTATGTTTGTAAGCGCTCAGCCTCCCCCTGACTCAAATATAAAAATGAAGCGGATCACATTTTCTATAGGCACATTATCTGGACCGCCTTCAGTAACAAGCCAGAAAGTCTCCAGTGATGACCGTCACTAAGTAAACTGATTTGAGAAGATTACTGGTATCATTAGCTAGTCTGTTTTTCTAAGAAAAAATGTCGAGGTGTTGTCATCATTGGTGTCGTCGTCATAAAAAAATTAACCTTGGCCATAACTTCTAAATTATAGAAGCATCTGTCGTTATACTTCACATACTTGTTCACTTTCATAAGAGCTACATTCCCACCAAAAGCCATAACTCTTAGGTCAGTTTTGACCAAATTTATCTCCCTAGTTCATTATCACAAGGGCTACATTCAGACAAGTGTTGGCATCTACATGTGGTGTTCTTGTTAATATTTTATATCTACTATTTCTGATCATCAATGAAAAGAAAAACAAGTAATTTATCTGGATTTGTTTTTGTCTTAGAATGTGAAGAATACGTAAAAGAAGTTAAACAAGATTGGTTAAGGAGAAAGAAACTGAAAAGTAAGTACCATATACAACACAGTTGGTAAGTACTGCTGACAAGTCCATGTCAGTATCGGAAATCACATGCTTTATTCAAGTGAAAACATTACTTCATAATATCCAATAATGTATATACCAGTATGAATTTATATTAATTTTAAACACCTTTCAAACCCAAAAATATTCAAAATTATAAGTGTTTGTGCTGTAATTACGTAGTCCCTTTCTTTTTTAAGAGCAATTTTTTTTATAAAACAAGCAACAATGGGACATCAATGATATCATTTTAATATGAAAACTATTGATAAGAGTAATTTGTTGGTTAAACTAAAAGAGGGGATGTATTATTAATGGAGAAATTTATTCTTTGATTGAAAAGATCTGTAGGGTTTTGAAGTCATTTGCCTGGAAGTGGATACGACTAGCTCATGCTAGATTTGTCACATTAAACTACAGAGGTTAACCAGTCTGTAGGCTTTTCTCTTGAATACACTTTGAAGTGGCAAATTGAATTGACTATGTCGAAGTGATGTCTTTGCGGAAGAGAGTCAAGAATATATGTTGAGATGTCAAGTTCCATCTGATATGGGCAGTTTCAGTGACAGTCTGTCTGCTGATGTGCTGTAGGTCAGCACTGTAGACATGCCATTTTTGATGAAAGAAAGCCAGTCTTTTCTCCATGTCCTTTCAAGATGTTCCACGGAAAATTTTCTACTGATAATGACATTTTGACATAAAAGATGAAAAAGTTTGCCAAATAATTGCAAAGAGACAAAGTCTGGATGGCAGTTACGGCAAAATTTGGATACCTTCATCAACAGTAGAAAATAGTACTGTTTAAGTACAAAATGGGTGTCCACAAGCCAGATCTAGGGAAAAAGGAAAATTTCTTCAGCAGTCAGTCAAGGGAATTGAAGAGACTGCTTAACCGAAGAAAGGCAGTGGTTTCAGGTTTACAAAACAGTACTGGCCAGAAAGAAACTCTGTGAAATATCCAAAGAGGCAGCTTTTTCTCAATGTAAACCTTGGTAACACTTGAAAATGGGTATATTAAGGACAGAATATACTTTGAAAATGCTCAGAAAAAGCTGAATGCAACATACTATGTTTAACATGTTGCTCTAGCTTTGATGTTTCTGTGATACATTATGTTCATGCCAGATGAACATAGACTCTGACTACCCCTGATATTCCTGGATTCAAAGACGTAGTGCAAGATACAATGAATACATATGGAGAATTTTTACCAGACAGAGAAAAGAAAATATCGAGTTGGACAGTATACAACAGATCTTTGATTTCTTTGGATGTATGTCCAAAGATAGAATGGAGAAAGACGGTGAATGTGAATGGGTCATTGTGCCCTCACTCGAGCATGTGGGCTCCTGTCCAGTCACCCTTCATGAACAGTGTTTGTAAGACTCCATATAACTGAAATGCTGTCAATTGGACATAAAAAGTAACAGGCCGAGAACTAAATTGCACAGAGCCATGATTACAACACAGGAGCCAAATATGACTGAGTTCTAACCATGGACACCAAATGTTTTGATTGTTGGTACATAGTCAAGGCATGGTCAAATACAACACGGTCTTTGACTCCATAAACGGTATAATGGACGTAGATTGTGATTATCAGCAAAACAAGACTAAAGTATTCAGTCTTCATGGTCTACAGGTAGTACTTGGAACTATCTTAAACCCCTTCACTGCAGGCTCGGGGTAGCCTGTGCATGCTATAGGCTATATCCTAAGTGTTGCTTGGCTTTATTGTGTCGTTAACATCTAAGGTATGCAACACTTACTAGTGTAAATCAAACAAATAATTATGTTCAGCAGTTGTTTTGCTTACACTAGCTTACATGATTAAGAATATTTTATTTGCATTCATGAGATTGAATGGACCAAACTGATAGTTTTATTTAGTAAATAGCCACTAAAGCATTTGACAGAGTCTGGCATACATGTATAACACAACAAGGATTTAAAAGTGTCCCTTATGATTAAACCATGCATGGTAAAGAATTCTCATTAAACTGAGTACCAACCCATGAAGATACATGCATAATTCAAGAACTGTCTATAAGGCATATCATTTCTAAGAACTTGTTTTCTAGTGGACACAAATTAATTAAATGCAAATATTTTCTTGATCATTGACTTTCAGCTTCTCAGGAGGATGTGATACATCAATGATTGTTATCAGAGACTTTATTTTAAACTTTTTGTTAATGTATAAATATTTGTATGAGAGTTTTTTTCCACTTTGAACTTCAAAATCAAATGAATATTTTTCCCTTTATGATGTTCTCTTTCAGGAAATACAAACATGCTTTTGCCTAAACTTTATTATTTTATAATTTTGCAAGCACTTTGCTGTGCAGATATGCAAAATAAAAACAAGATATAATGACCCTTATCTGACAAGTTAGAGAGAGAAAAGCATGATGTACCTCATCAGTACTTTGATTCTGTATCTGGTGGAGTGTTATGCCTCTCTGCAATCCTACCATTTGCCATTTATATCTTGGAAGAGGATTTTAAACATGCATAAACAAATGCACTGTATATAAAATGCACCTGAAAAAAATGACTGCGTAGCAAGAAAATTACAGTATACACATACTTCTTGCTTAGCAGTGGCTTCAGTCACAGAGTGTCAAACCCTGGTGGCTGTTGCTATCAGTCTTCAGATTCCTGCACAGCCTGACCACAAGGTTGACATGAAATCTCTGTTGTGGTCAGCAACCTAGATATGCGATCTTTGCAGCGGATTTACGACGGCGCCAGATTCTTGTCACAAATGTTCCGAAAACGACAGACACAGACGTAGTGAGGTCACTGTTCCCAGAGGCCTCCAATGTCACCCTGAATACGACTACTGATGAAAAGGGAGTTAAATCAGTTGGGTAAGTGTTTATCCTAACACTTGGCTGTTGTGGGAACATTTGTTGTCCACTTTCATATTATGCGACCAAGATATGTATACTTCTTATTTGTGGCAGCCATTTCTTGTAGAGAAGCCGCAGCTTTGTGTGCCATCTTACAAACCTGAGAACTACCATGTAAGCTGTGTCGTGATAGTCTATATGGCACAGTTGGTAAAGTGCCAGGGTTGTAGCCTGAAGGTCCTTGGTTCAAGAGCGGTTACAACATTATTTTTTGTTGTTGTTTTTTTTCCTCCAAGACTAACTACCCACCCCTTGATAGAGAATATGCAGATGCTCTCAGTTAAATACGCTTATTTTGAAAATGTTATCCTTTGAAATGGGGCATGTGCCAAATGATGCAATTTTTGATGTAAACATAGGTGACACATGGGGACCACTTTCCATCATCTCTCTGTCCATCTGTTTGTCTGTCACACTTTTATCGTCATGCTTCAGCTGGTGACTCATGTTTTGTCTGCCAAACAAGTTTAAATATCATAAAATAGAACCGTAGCAAAAACAAATACAGATATCTTTTGAGCTTACAGGGATCAGTACCTTGATAATCTTTCCATTTGTTACTGAAAATAAATGTTACTCAACATGTTTATGGTATGATAATGCAGTTTGGCAGCACTATATCTGTCTCAAGGAGACAAAGTCCCTAAATCACTAAAATAGTGTTAGCGGGATGTAAAACCCAATAAATAAACAAATAAACTTTCCCACACAGGTTTTGACTGCCAAAAAAGTGAAACACATAGGTAAAAGATGAGAGTTGTAGACTTGTTAATGACTTTTTTGGTGCAGCACATTTCTGTTTGAGCCAAAATGATAAACCAGACTGACTGCTTAGGAATTTTACAAAATTAAAAAAAAATGGCTTATGTGATTTATAAAATTATAAGTCATGAGCCAAAGAATGGCACCAATCTCAGAAAATAAGTATGAGCCATTTGCAAATTTGGCATTAGACAGCCTGAGTCTAGCCCCATGTTCAGTTACCCGTAAAAGTCCATATCCTTAGTGTTTGTATCCCTGTTGTATCAAAGCATATAGAGTGTAGAGTGTAAGCTGGGAACCAAATCTGTAACTGTTGTGAGTGTTATGATTAACTGATCGCAGGGCTGGTTGTATACAAAAGGCTTTGTCAAAAATGCACTAGATTCTGTCGCTTGTCATTCAACCAAACATCTGTACATGTAGTAGGGCTGTCCAGATAAGCTTGAAATGTACTAGGAATATTGCAATATATTAAGAGGGTATAACAATACATACCACAATATATTGCCATCATTTTTTGGGGCTTTGTCAAACTATCTTGTTTTGATGAAATGACAAGCTAAATAAACAACAAGTATTCCTGTAAGAAAACTGAAAATGCTCTGAAATTGAATATGCTGCACTTCTAGATATGTTTAGAATCATCTCCCCTGACATGGATTCGATCCCCAGATACCATATTAAGTCATTTGTCGGAGATTGGTTTGATTCTGACATGATTCCTTTATACCTGACAGCCCTAATCTACAGGAAATGTTTACTTTTTCATCATGATCAGCCATTTCTTGTAGTGCTGCAGGTTTGTTTGCCATTACATGATTACAATCTGAACGCACAGCATATCTCTGCAGAAATAACTGTTTGCTTTTTCTTTTTTTTTTTGATCATGGGTATTAATAGAATTTGCCACATTTTTATGCTCACCGAAGGTGACGCATATAGTCGCCGCTTCGTCTGTCCGTTCGTCCGTCCGTCCGTTCGTCCGTCCGTTCGTCCGTCACACTTTCCTTGTCCGGACTATTTCTCAGCAACTAACGGCTTGAATTCAACGAAACTTTATGGGAAGCTTTATTACCAAGAGGAGATGCGCATATCGTCAGCATGACCCGATTCCTATATTTTTCACAGAGTTATGGCCCATTGACTTTTCGGCCTATAGTATATATTGCATGATTCTTGTCCGGGCTATTTCTCAGGAACTAATGGCTTGAATTCAACGAAACTTTATGGAAAGCTTTATTACCAGGAGGAGATGCGCATATCATCAGCATGACCCGATTCCTAAATTTTTCACAGAGTTAAGGCCCCTTGACTTTTTGGCCTATAGTTCATTTTGCATGATTCTTGTCCGGGCTATTTCTGAGGAACTAATGGCTTGAATTCAACGAAACTTTATGGGAAGCTTTATCACCAAGAGTAGATACGCATATCGTCGGCGTGACTTAGTTCCTCAATTTTTCACAGAGTTATGGCCCATTGACTTTTCGGCCTATAGTACATATTGCATGATTCTTGTCCGGGCTATTTCTCAGGAACTAATGGCTTGAATTCAATGAAACTTTATGGGAAGCTTTATTACCAAGAGGAGATGCGCATATCGTCAGCATGACCCGATTCCTAAATTTTTCACAGAGTTAAGGCCCCTTGACTTTTTGGCCTATAGTACATATTGCATGATTCTTGTCTGGGCTATTTCTCAGGAACTAATGGCTTGAATTCAAAAAAACTTTATGGGAAGCTTTATCACCAAGAGTAGATATGCATATCGTGCTGACCGTTTCTAATTTTTCAAGAGTTAGGCCCTTGACTTTTTGGCTATAGTACATATTGCATGATTCTTGTCCGGGCTATTTCTCAGGAACTAATGGCTTGAATTCAATGAAACTTTATGGGAAGCTTTATTACCAAGAGGAGATGTGCATATCGTCAGCATGACCCGATTCCTAAATTTTTCAAAGAGTTAAGGCCCATTGACTTTTTGGCCTATAGTACATATTGCATGATTCTTGTCCGGGCTATTTCTCAGGACTAATGGCTTGAATTCAAAAAACTTTATGGGAAGCTTTATACCAAGAGTAGATACGCATATCGTCGGCGTGACCTGGTTCCTCAATTTTTCACAGAGTTATGGCCCCTTGACTTTTTGACCTATAGTTCATGTTGCATGATTCTTGTCCGGGCTATTTCTCAGGAACTAATGGCTTGAATTCAATGAAACTTTATGGGAAGCTTTATTACCAAGAGTAGATACGCATATCGTCGACGTGACCTGGTTCCTCAAATTTTAAGAGAGTTATGGCCCCTACTACCATGTTGTTGACTAATATTCATGTCATTTGCCTAATTTAACAGGAGATATCATTTAAACAAAACCCCACAAAATTCAATATGCTGGTAATGTCAATCATAATCATGTCAGCTAATTGTTGTTTAGGCCATTATACACTATTTCAAATATCCAGTCATATATCAAGAGTGTTGGTTAACCTCTTTGATATGAGCACACATTGAAATGTATGACTTAATTTTTAGTAGTATAAAAACTTTAAAAAAATCAATGAAAGATCTGATAAGTAACACGTATTATCATATTAAATAGTAAACTGTTACTAAGTCTCCAAATTAGAGTTGGTAAAACATCTCATCTGATGAGGAGAATAGATATGATTTAGGAATGGGGATTTCAACATATCCTCCCACCCATTGACCAAGGCCTTATTTGTAACAATGACGTTCTTCGGGGAGCATCTGTCAGTTCTACTGACTTTCTTGTTTTCCAGAGATTTTTAATGCCTGTTACACATATGGCTTTGCACCAACTGTATGATTTGGACAAATTTTACAGTTTGTCTGTATCCCCCAACTCAGGATTTGCTTCATTTCTGTGCACCCTCATATCTTAACATAATTTTGATAATGTTGATGTTTTTCTATAAGGACAAATATTGTCCATCATAAGCCAGAAGGGCTCACTGGCCTTCTTATAACTGCTGATGAGCCCTTCTGGTCTTCTTTGGATGATATTTTCTTCTCCACCTGGCTGTATCTCATATTGATCTCTGACCATGGGTTCAGTCCCAGGCTGTGGCATACCTAAGTAGTTAAAAGGCCTTGTATATCCTTGTTATGGCCATCAGCAAATGTTAGTTCAAGGACGGTTGTCCCAATGTTAGGATAATGTGCCTGGGTGTGGTAGTGAGGCAGCAGTATTTTTGTCTCATGTACACAAGTCCTCAAATGACTGAAAAACTGTTGGTTGCATGTCAAACCTAGTTAAGCCAGTTATATCATATTGAAAAGGAGTCTTTGCTATCTATGACTGCATCCATATGGTTAATTGGAAGTCCTGATAGCATAGTATCTACCATACTAGCTTTTCACAAATGCAACCACTTTGTATGTGAATGGCTATTGGGTCACCCACTGGTATACATTGGATTTTTTGCGGGTACTTGGGTTTATTTCAGCATTGAGGACCATGAAAATGCCACAGACAAGATTATCACTATACATGTCTTCAGTTCTGTTCAGTCATTATACATGTGTGATAAAGTTTAAACTTTATTGGTGTAACAGGGCACCAGTACTCAGTTTAGCCTCCTAAAGGGTTGGTTAATACTGGAATTAAAACTTTGTGTATTTTAAGAGATTGCACACAATACTCTGCACCCCAAGATATTGCTGTAGCTTTTGAAGAAGTTCTTTCAGATATTGGTATTGTGACTTTGTCTGAATTACTCCTGGTCAGACATTATCATCTTCTTCCCACTACACAAGCTAAGAAAGGTACCTCAGTGCAGTGGTTGAGTTGCTGGTTAAGACACTAGGGATAGACTCTTCTATGACCAATCAGGGCACAGCGTCATGGATCTAATCTGGAAACATTGTCAGAAACAAGTATTCAAAAGTAGAAATGTTGACCTTCCATGATGGCCAAGTGGTTAGAACATCCACTTCAGCAGTTGGAGGTTCCATCCCTTGCCACGACATACCAAAATCCTAAAAAAAAAAATACTGAGTATAGCTCCCTTGCTTGGCACTCGGCAGATAAGAACAATTCCAAGACAGGCTAGCCCGGTGTCAGGATAATGTCACAGGGTGTGGTATCATGCCACACGTCTGACGTGATACTGCAGTGTGTCAGCACTATATCTGTCCTAAGTGGACATAGTCTCCAAATGACTGAAATACTGTTGATGGAACATTGATGCAACAAACAAATGTAAAATTGTAAAAAGCACATTTTCTAAATTAACATTTAAAGAAATGTTTTAATGATATGATAATCATCATCCTGGTCCATTAACTATGGACCTGAAGGTGGTGGGTTCGAACCCTGGTGAATCCCAAGTTATTCCCCATTGGCAAAAATATTATACTGCATGACTCAATAAGAGAATAATCAAATATAATGTTCCATTCTGCTTTCTCTGAATTGTCAAACTGGAATTGAGAATCTGGAGATCCCTCAGGCATGTGACATACCAGATGAGTTACATCGTTGGACATTTCCAACAGACTTCAACATTGCAAGTAGTACATACACAGTTAACCCCAATGGAGGAATAGACTGTACGTTACAGACCTTTGAGACAGTAACAAGGTCAAAGTGCATCTATTCCTTTGATATAGTTTTTCAGAGTTGCTACCTTGTTCTAGGTTTGAAAAGCCTGACAAGTTTGTAAGTAACTGTATATAGCCACTCTGGTCTGTATTCTAACATAGGTACATGAGACATAAGTGCTTGCACATTGAAGTCAGCAAAAAAAGATAACAGTTAACCTAATTGTTGCTGAAATAAAAGTTACAAAATGACGCATGTATCTGAAAGCTTACACAGTATGAAAGCTTATGTGCCATATTTTCAGGGTTAAAGTTAAAAAATTGACTTTTAATTTCATCCCAGTGATGTCTGTAAAATATACATGCACATTCTAGAGTTGCCAACAAAAGATCAAAATGTTCAAACCATAAAAGATAAAGGTTTAACCCTTTCCCTCATAGAGGAAACCATGAAAAGACCTATGCGAACAGCATAAAACCAGATCAGCCTGCGAGTAACTCGCAGGCTGATCAGGTTTTATGTTGTTCGCTGCTCCTCAGTGGTCTGGAAATGAGGATTTTGTAATTAAATTTAGTAAGGTTTAACTGTGGTTTTCTGCAGATCAGGCTTTATGTGATACCTATTGAGGGTGTCAAAATGAGTATATATGAGGGAAAGGTTTAACAGTATTGTAATATCTGTTTTATCTTCTAAGAAATTCTCATTTAAATGATTATGAATAAAATCGTATCCCTTAGAAGACTGACCAATGAATTGCAGGTAAGTAAAAACATTGAGGTGTAATAATGAAACCACTAGGGTAAAATTGGCAGTAATAGTCGTGATAGGGGGTCTGATAAATAACACATAGAGGGCAAGGGACCTGGGAAAAAGTGGTTTTAATAAAGAGGCTGTTATGAAAATGATAAAGTGTTTTATATGAGATTTAACTGTATTTTTATCAGTTGTGAACTTAATGCAAAACTATTGTAACTGGTCTTAATTTAGTTTGAAGTAAACATAGTTTTGCACCAAATCAACAAATCTTTATAAATGGAAATGGGACTGTTTCACTGTAGGTCCATTTTGCTGGAGTTTGGGACTGAGGAAGCCTGCAAGGAGTGCCTGGACACCAACAAGGATGTTCAAATAGAGGAGTGTAAAGTTGTGATGAAACGCGTCTCTGATGGTATGTATTGCCTCTGAATGTGGCGTTGACAATAATTGGGTGGGTAACTAGCTGTATGATAGTATCCACATGTTTAATTTCAGTTTTGAATTGTTGACATTGAGCTAGCGGTGCATCAGAACACATGCTAAACTTCAGTATTACAAAGAAATATCCTGCTTAAAATGATCAGAAATTATAGAATTTTATTAAGCAACAATCTGTGTGTCTTTATGCATGACATCATGTCATTTTGCTTCACCTCTGGCTGGTGTTTTATTATTGGAACAAATGGATTCAGAAAGTATGTAATTTTAATCAGGTTTTCAAGAGAAATGCATTTGTATGGTTAGGCAAGAGTTGAATATATCCAAAACTTTGGGGGGAAAAAATGCTCTCTAAATATGATACTGAGCTTTGCTATAATCTATTAATGAAAGTGAGAAATTCTTTAAAAATTGATGTTTCACATGAGTAATTTATAAGGATAGAGGTAGTAGAATGAGGTCAGGGTTTCTTAAGGAATACCTTCTTATGCCTTCAGCTGAAGAGAAAAAAGAAGGTATCACAAGGGACAGCTTTCTATATATAGTGATTCATTTATCTATTAGTCATGGGAAATTCACTCCTGAAGTTCGAGTTTTAGGCACTGAAATAAAAAGAATTTCTGATATTCTTCATGGAATGGCCAAGTGCATGCTGAAAACGATGATAAATGACTTGTGTCATATTTGTAAATAAAGCACTGTATTTGCTTTCTGCATATGTCTAGCTTCAGAACCTAAGAAGAGTGTTGCCAGAACACCAAGCAGGGGAGGATTCGGAAGGGGAGCGATCAGGGGAGGACTGAGAGGGGGGCCAAGGGGAAGGGCCCGCAGGGGAATTTTCAACAATAGCAGTTTCAATAGGGGTAGGGGTATACTGGGAGCTGTACCAGCTATTCCCTCTCTTATGAGTAATGTTGCTGCGTTCAAATCTCCAGTCCAAGTCAATAACAACAACAACACACGGAGGAGAAGACAAAGAGGTAATTAAGGTTTTACATAGATTTTTAGCTTGTCTGTTTTTCAAAGAGAAAAAGTAAAGAAGCAGATCACAGTGTGTATAGGCTCAATATTTGGACCATCTTCAATAACAAGCCAGAAAATTTCCATTGATGACCCTCACTACATAAACTGATCCCGGTAGGGACTTCGGATTTTTCATGTGAGGAAGCCTTCCAGCTGGCTTGCGGTAGGCCAGTGGTTCTACCCAGGTACCTCTGTGTACTTGGGGTCTTCCTCCACCTGTAATTAGCTGGACGTCGCTATATGATTGAAATACTATCGCAGCGACAGTAAACTCCAATACAACAACAACAACATAAACTGATATGAGAAGATCACTAGTATCATAAGCTTGTCTGTTTTTCAAAGAAAAAAAACGTCAAATATTATCATCACTGTGGTGGGTCATCTTTGGGGTGTCGTCATGGTGAAAAACTTTAACCTTTGCCATATCTTCTAAACCATTAAAGCTTCTGTTATCAAACTTCACATACTTGTTCACTATCACAAGGGCTACATTCTCATCAAGAGCCATAACTCTTAAATCTATTTTGACCTAATTTTAAAAAAAAAAAAAGATGAAACAGAAGAGTGTTGGCATCCACATGTGGTGCTCTTGTTATATTCCCCCAACAACTATATGCTCACCTTACTTTGTAAAGCAGGGATTATATACTGAAATTAAACCTGTCCTGCCTTGCATTTTAAACTTCAAAATGCATTTTTCTAGCTTGAATTTCACCAGCAAATTCTTAGCACGAAGTTATATTTAAAGTCTTAGAGGGGGTAGAAACATATACTACCATTTTATTCTACAAAATATTTAAGTTAGTTTGACATATTTGACATAGTCACTTTATTGACTTACAATATTTGTTAAGAATTAAGTTTGTTATGAAGGTAATAATTTTCTGTCAACTTAGTCATGTACTTGAATATTTAGTAAAACAGAAATGGTGGGATGTGTCCCTACCTGATTTAACCCTTTCCCTCATGTAGACTCATTTTGACGCACTCAATAGGTACCACATAAAGCCTGATCTGCAGAAAACCACAGTTAAACCTTACCAAATTTGATTACAAAATCCTCATTTCCGGACCACTGAGGAGCAGCGAACAGCATAAAACCTGATCAGCCTGCGAGTTACTCGCAGGCTGATCTGGTTTTATGCTGTTCGCATAGGTCTTTTCATGGTTTCCTCTATGAGGGAAAGGGTTAAGGATTTACTTAGAGCTGAGTATTGTTGGTAGAATTCAACTCAGAAAACACAAAGGTACCCGGTACTTGTGCTGACTTGAAAGCCATTGTTTTAAGAAGGATTTTGTGACTAAATCGAAAACAAAACTACATCAGTGGTGTCACAGAGACGCTTGATAGTAACTGTAAAGAATCCACAGTTTAAACGTAGCTGTTCAACGGTCAAGGTCGATTCGGATCAATGTTTAAAAATGGCAGGAAAAAAGGCTGCACAAGATAAAAAATGAAATAAGTATTCATTTAAGGCATGTACATGTAATTCAACACTGATATTGTGGCTTTAGTTTTTCTATAGTTTTACACAGGAGAAATTAGCAAAATTCCGTCGGTCAGATCTCTTCCAACCAAATGTTTTGAATTCGCAAACATTTTTAGAGCAATTCCTCAGGCAAGAGGGTGTTTTTTGTCCTGTAGGATTTATTCATCCCTATCAAGCAAAATAAGAGCAATTTTATGAAAATCTATCAATGATCAAAGGAGTTATGGCAATTGAAACAACATGATGTACGATTTCAATGGGAAAAGTAACTGATTTTTTTTTGTTGAAAAATTTGGGGTGTCCGCTCAAATCTGGATCCCGCGATAACTTAATAACTAAGCAAGCTAACTTGATGAAACTTGGTATATGACTAGATGGCAATGTGTAGATTATGCACGTCATTTTATTTTTGTTCTTCGACTAAAATTGTGGTTGCTATGGTAACGGAAATAGTGAAAATATGGCAAAAATGGGATCCCGCGATAACTAAGCAAGCTAACTTGATGAAACTTGGTATATGACTAGATGGCAATGTGTAGATTATGCACTTCATTTTATTTTTGTTCTTCGACTAAAATTGTGGTTGCTATGGTAACGGAAATAGTGAAAATATGGCAAAAATGGGATCCCGCGATAACTAAGCAAACTAACTTGATGAAACTTGGTATATGACTAGATGGCAATGTTGTAGATTATGCACGTCTTATCATTGTTTGTAAATTTTTCTGCTAACTGGAAATAGCGAAAATATGGCAAAAATTGGACCCCGCGATAACTAAGCAAGCTAGCTTGATGAAACTTGCTATATGACTAGATGGCAATGTGTAGATTATGCACGTCATTTTATTTTTGTTCTTCGACTAAAATTGTGGTTGCTATGGTAACGGAAATAGTGATAATATGGCAAAAAATGGGTTCCCGCGATAACTAAGCAAGCAAACTTGATGAAACTTGGTATATGACTAGATGGCAATGTGTAGATTATGCACTTCATTTTATTTCTGTTCTTCGACTAAAATTGTGGTTGCTATGGTAACGGAAATAGTGAAAATATGGCAAAAAATGGGATTGATTACCATATTGAGTCAAGGTGGAGCCGGTAGGGGACTTTATGTGTTGCATACAACACCAGTTACTTGTTTATCATGTTTTCTACTAGAAATTTTGACAGGCCACTAGACTTGTACTCTGGAAAAATTGAACAAGTCTCTAAGCATTTTATGTGCATCTAGCTGTTTTGTCAATCCAAATTTCGACTACTTCAATTAATAATTATCCAGTCTTTAATCATATTATAGGCTCACTAGGCAGAGGGCAGTTTGGTATGGCCCAGACAAGTCCAGGACAGGGTAGGTCTCCAGGTAGGTCTCCTGACCAACTCTTAAGTCCTACCAATTTATTAGATAGGGGGTGGTGGAGGGACTGACTAGGCCAGAATTTCCCCACCTTAAGAACAATTTTATTGGGGGGGGGGGGGTCAGTTTCTTCACTGGGGATGAACTGACTGGAGAAAATCTTGACTGTTACACGTAGGTAATGCTTTTGTTCATCATAGATAATTGTTTTTCTGTTTCACTTAGTTAAGCTGGAGCTGTATAGGAAGTCCCTTTGCATCCATGGACATTTTGCTAAACATTGATCATATCATGGTCCTTTTGCAGTTAAGAAATAAAAATCTCAGGGAATTGGCCATTTTTTATATGATCTGCATAGGAAATTTCTAGATTTTTTTTCTGTAAAACTAATGACCAGAACTTTATTTCACTTAGCATTCATGTTCACCTCAAAGTTCATATAGAAAATGATTAACCCTCTAATTCAGATGGACTCATTTTGATGCATAGGCAAACAGAGCAGACCCAGGTCAGACAGCTCAATCACGGTCTCCTCCGTTTGCTTCTACAATATTGTAGCTCAGATTCTACACAGTCTGCAGAACATTTATTCCTTTAAAATAGAGTCTTATAGTGGATGAGACTGGTCATATGTGATTATTGTCAAATATTGAATCTGGTTACTGTTGGGGGCCACCAGTTATAATCCCAAGTGAGGCCAAAAAAGAAATAGTTCTATTTCTGGTCTCAAGCAAAAAGAAAAGAGGGTAGGTAGGCCATGATTGTTTTTTTTTTTTTTTTTTTTAATGAAACAAAAGGTAAGAAAAGATTTTTTAATGGCAGAAAGATTAAAAAACAACAACTTTAGGATCAGTCGTTAGAAAAAGAGGGTCTGTCGATCAGAAACAGACTCTTTTTTTTTTTTTTTTTTTTTTGGCACAACCTTTATTGCTTTATATAGGCTGAAGTACTAAGTTATTGATCTAAGACCCTCATGGCCCTCAGGTTAATGTGTAAAGTAGAGAAAATATATATAAGATTTCAAAATATCTCCAGCTCTTGTATAAAGTTTTTTTTATCTTCTTTTGTCACATTCGTCCCCTTGAAGTTTAACAGCAGTATCTACTTTGTTTATGCTACAGGTGCTAATCTTGCAAATCAAACAAATCGGACAATGCAAGGGCAGTTTCCACAACAGGTAAGTTCAGGCTCAAATTCCATTAACAGTACTTAGTGCTAAGTAATATTTAAAACTCTTAAGTAAGATAAGAACACATAACATTGTTCTTGCTTCACAAAATACATAATACATTAAATGCAGTTGTTATATTATTAAAGATATTCACCTAACTTTCTAACTCTACTTGAAAAAAAATGAAATATGTTGGTATTTTTTATAAGAGAAACAAGAAGTATAAAATATGCCCCTAAGTATTTAAAAGAATACTAAAGCAGGGCTCGAATTAAACTCTAGCAAACAAGTAAAATGCTAGTGAAAAAAATGATAGTGCTAGTGCAAGTTGCAAAAAAATGAATTCAAACCCTGATTTAGTGCTCAGAGAGGTTGCTTTCACCACCCATGTGATAATTTTTGTGCTGTATGCTATTTTTATACCCCGCGCACAACAAAGTTGTAAGGCTATAACTCAAAAAGTATAAAAGGCATCAAGATGAAACTTATATGTGGATAGATCTCATTGAGGGGGAGTGCAGTGACCAAGAACCATATCTCTCTGTCGTGTAATTTTGGAGTTATTGCCCTTTGTAAATTTTCATACTTAATTTTTGTCTGGGCCATAACTCAAAAAGTATAAAAGGCATCAAGATGAAACTTGAAACAAGAACTGTAAACTTCATTCCTGTGACAAAGCGACATGCGTGGGGTATTTGCGCCATTACAATGGCAGTTCTAGTTGTGGTTGATTTTTATTGGTAACGAAATGAACTTAGTAATTATGGACGTCACAGATGGTTTCAGCCCTGCCTATTTTGTGTCAACTGCTGTAGGCAGAGGTGACACATAGGAATCACTTTTTTCGTCATCTGTCTGTCTGTCCGTCAAACTTTTTCTGTCACGCTTCAGCAGGTGACACATTTGCTCCAGAGAACACTCTTGTTCCTTTGTTAAGGGATTATTTACCATTTATTGCTATGTCAACTGCTCTCAAACATTATCATAAATACATTCAGACCATGACAACTGTTAATTGCATTACATCCAGATACATTGTATAACTAAATACTTATTTTTATATTACCAAATAATATTATTTGATTATACATGTATCTGTATGAATTAAAAATATCCATTACAAAAACACAAAATTTGCTTGTCGTATATAAAACATTTTACGTTATTTCTGGTACATAGGGACAGAACAGTGCATCTGTTAACAAACCAAGACTCCAGCCAAACAAACCAGACAGGAACCAGCCAAGACAAGCACAGCCCCAAGCTAGGAACCAGCAAAGACAGGCACAGCCACACCCTAGGAACCAGCAGAGAACACCACAGGGCCAACCTAGGAACCAGCAGAGATCATCACAAGGCCAAACTAGGAACCAGCCAGCCAATCAAAGTTTTTCTGATAATAGAGGCAGGCAGCAACAGAATCTTCACTCTGGTAGTCCTCAAGGAAGGAACCAACAGTATGAAAAACAGTCTCCATCTAGGGGACAAGCAGGATCCCAGCATGATACAGCCAGGTACCAGCACAGCCCAAATAGGAGCAATCAGGGTGGTGGAAAACGTGCTGAGAAACGACACTATTCAGGAGACAGTAGCAGTAGGTCAAGGAAATCTCCAAGGTGAGTAAAACTTTAGTGACCCCAGTGTTCAAAAATTTATCTCATATAACCCTTTACCTTATGCATATTCATGTACAGATTTATGACATGATGAATATTAATTTCCAGAATTTTGAATTACATATGAAATGGTATATGTATATAGAATGGATTTTGTTTATACGGCTGAAGTGCGGTATTATGCTATGCCACTGGTTGTCCGTCCATTTGCAATTTTGTTTCGCTTGGTATCTTAAGAACCACTGGAAGGAAATTGACATTATTTGACAGAAATGTTGAACATACTGAGAAGATGTGCAGAGCTAAGTTTCGATGTCTTAGTTCAAGGTCAAGGTCACACTTGAAGGTCACAATATCATACTATTATAATGTTAGAATATTTTGTGTCTGCTCTGTATCTTTAAAACTGCTGGAAGGAAATTATAATTATTGGACAGAAATGTCAACCATACAAAGAGGATTTGCGGAGTTTAGGTTTCAACCATACTGAGAGGATGTGCAAAGCATAGGTTTCGTATGTCTTGGTTCAAGGTCACACTTGAAGGTCATATGTTATACTTTTTTAATTTTAGAACATTTCTGTATCTCTTGAATCACTTAAGCAGATTTAAACTATTTGCCAGAAATGGCAACCATACTGAGATTAAGTGCAGATCAAGTGCAAGTTTCAGCTGTATTGGGTCAAAGTCACTGTATGAAGCAACATGTCATACTGATATAATGTGAACTGTTAATGTTTTAATACCTTTCTTTGGGTTTATAAATATTGCCCTACTCCCAGCAGAGCTCTTGTTTTTTATGTGCAGACAGCTTAAAATTGGAGTTAGCGTTATAAATGAGAAAACAGATGAGCCTGACCAGGCAGTTCCTTTAAGGAGCTAAATATAAACTAATCTGAGAGTCTTCATTAAAAATGTCAAGTCTGATTTTCAAAACTTACATTTGACTCAAGTTCATTGATTTACATATGATATCAAATTTGCAAAAAAGTGAGAAAAAATGTCACACTGATTAAGTTTTATGTTATTGGCAGTTATTTAAGAAACATTATCTAAGATATAAAATAATAATTGATAAAATTTCACATTTCCCCAAATTTCAGCCTAATAATAAACACTTTATTCTTAGAAAAAGGGAGAATAAATAAATTAATGAAAGAAGCGAGATCTTCCTACTTATCTTAGAGGTTGTTTTTTTTTGTTGTTTTTTCTAATACAGTCCATTCGCGATGGTACGAAGTAGCCCCGGGGAACGCATTTATTTCGTTCCATCGCGTATTTCGTTCCATCGCATCTTTCATATTGTCGATTGAGAATCCCTTTCTGTATGTGCTCACTCGTTTATTTATGTCGTGTTTTAGTATGTATTACCGAAAATCATGTACCGTCGTAAAGATTTAGTGTCGTAATATGTTTAGTATGATGTTGTTTCATTGTTTGAATCTCAATATTTCACTTCTATGGTCTGTGTTTTTCTCCTCACTCCCCTCTTTTCGCTCGCCATTTCCTACCCTGTTATCCTCCCGGATGACCCGGGCCCTTCACAAGGTTACTAGGAAAAAATATCTAATAAAATTCTGATCCAGTTATCCCCCCAGGTAAACTGGGTCCTTCACTGAATTACTCAGATTATTGCTATAAGATATTCAATGAAATTGTATTTGTAGTAGTCTTAGATTTATATGTTCGTATTAACATGAAGTAGAATGGAATGACAAGTCAGACCTGGAGACCAATATTTATACTGCTGCTTATTAAGTTTTGAAATAAAATCACTCATTAATCTTTGTAACAAACATAAAAACTCGCTTGTAAGCTTCGTGTCAGTTTGCAACAAAGTCACGGATGGCGTGCTAATAGGCTGATTACAGACAATATAATGGCGGAAACGAGTAAGCGGCAGGTGTCACTCGGGTAGGTGTGAAGTCAACAAATTCGCGTGCTCTTATTGTTAACATAAATGGGCAATTACTTCGCATTACACCGTCATTTCGCTCCATCGCATTTCGTTCCATCGTGAATAGACTGTATTTTGCTGCATTATTTCACTATTTCCAGGGATTCAAGCCATTCCCGGGACGAAGATCCAGTGGCCATGATGGAATACCTCAAGAGCACTCTGGCCAGGATGGAAGCAAAAATGTCACAGTGAGTTGACTTGTTGAACCAGCCTTGACCCTTGGTTGCAAGTTTAGATTGACCATGCATTGAGTAGCAATGATTGTTTAATACTGATTGTAAAAAATGTTTTCAAAGCACAGATGGCTGCATATATGGTCATTATACCCCCACAAATGAAATTTGGGGGGGTATATAGGAGTCACCCTGTCGGTCGGTCCGGCGGTTGGTCTACAAATATTTGTCCGGAGCATTTCTCCAAAACTACTGTACCTATGTTGATGAAACTTCATAGGTAGATAGACCTTGATGAGAGGAAGTGCAGTGCATAAGAACCATAACTCTGCATGTATTTTGAAAGGAGTTATTGCCCTTTGTCATTTTTAATCTTTTGATTTTGTCCGGACCATAACTCCAATACTAAAGTAGCTAGGTTGATGAAACTTCATATGTAGATTGATCTTGATGAGAGGAAGTGCAGTGCACAAGAACCATAACTCTGCATGTATTTTGAAAGGAGTTATTGCCCTTTGTCATTTTTAATCTTTTGATTTTGTCCGGAGCATAACTCCAATACTAAAGTAGCTAGGTTGATGAAACTTCATATGTAGATTGATCTTGATGAGAGGAAGTGCAGTGCATAAGAACCATAACTCTACATGTTTTTTAAAGGAGTTATTCCCCTTTGTTAATTTTTGTCTTTTGATTTTGTCCGGAGCATTTCTCCAAAACTACTGTACCTTCGTTGATGAAACTTCAAAGGTATATAGACCTTGATGAGAGGAAGTGCAGTGCATAAGAACCATAACTCTGCATGTATTTTGAAAGGAGTTATTGCCCTTTGTCATTTTTAATCTTTTGATTTTGTCCGGACCATAACTCCAATACTAAAGTAGCTAGGTTGATGAAACTTCATACATGTAATTGGTTCCCTACTATTTTATTAGCTGTTATGCCAGATAATTAGCTAAAGTGTTTAGGTTGATGAAATTTCATATTAGATTATCTTGATGAGAGGAAGTGCAGTGCATAAGAAAACCACATGTAAATTTAAAGACAGGTTTTTGCAAACAATAAATATGGATGTGAACCATAATTAGACTGCATTTTTATTCTCCTCAGCTACAGATCTTGGGGGCTAATTGTTTTCTTCTGTGTGTCTGTATATGTGTCTCTATATCTATCTGTCTGTCTGTCAAAACCTTTTAGCATTGTCCAAAACTTTTGAACCATTACTCACACTAACTTTAAACCTTACATACATGTAGTCTTTCACTCACGCAAACTTTTGAAACTGTATTCCTACACATGACAGACTTCTCCGGTGTGGGTATTGATTAGTGATAATATTTTTTTTGGTATGCTTATAAGCCCAAATCCTATGTGTGAACATTCGTTTTATGTGTCATGTGAATACATCCTGTGTCAAAGATGGGGGTGGGGGTATGAATCACCTTCAGTGATAGTTCTAGTTATCATAAACACTCTTCACTTTGTGAAAATACATGTATTATTTCAAATGTTGACTGTGAAACTCTTCAATCTCCTATTTCTAAATGCACCCAGAATAGTTTGAGATTGCCCTTAACTACCGGTATGTATAAAATCCTTGTGCTGTATTCATGTAAAATTGTCAAAAAAAAGTCAAAAATTTGTTTATTTCTGAAAGAGTATATCTCCGCTTTATTATGCCTAAATTTTGATAAAAGTGTTTATAATTGGTTCCCTTCACCTAGTATATTAGCTGTTTGGTTTTGGGGTGAAATGTTTCAGAGAATATAAGATTTATGAAACTTACCATGAATACAGGTGCCTGGTTGACATCTATTATGCAGTAACCAAGTAGGTTTAGTGGATAGTTGAAAAGTGAACCTTCTGATTTGACAGCAGATTTCTGTGTTACCTGCTGTAAGCAGAGGTGACACATAAAGATTACTTTTCTGTCGTCTGTCTCTTTGTCACTTTTTTTCTGTCACACTTCAGCAGATGACACATGTGTTCCAAAGAACACTCTTGCATATGATGCCACATCACTTTTGTCTTATGGTTACAATATATTCCACTTTCATTTTGTCAAAAAACATGAAATTTAGTGGTGGCTTTCTCAATGATAAGCAAAGAACCAAGATTAGAATCAATTTAACTGATTTCTCTATTCTCTGATGTCTTTCCCTCTCCAGGGGCCATGTGAGTACTGGCTCGGTGTTCTCGAAAGTAAAAATGGTACTTAAGTATGATTTTCATATTCAAACTCTAAAGTTATGCCCATTAGTTTAAATTGAGATTTGAGTATGATACTCAAATTTGAGCCTGAAACCATATTCAAGTATGGGACCAGGCCTTGTGTTCTCGAAAATAAACATTTTACCTAATTATGATTTTCAAAGGGATTTGAGTATGATACTCAAATCATATGTAAGTATTTTCCAACATGGTGTCATATTTCCCTTATATCTTTATATATGCTCTCATTCTCTTTTACAGGGGCCAAGGTGGGTCTTCAAGAAATGACAATTCCAACAGAGATAGACAAACGAAAAACAGGAATAGGAACCAGAGAAAGAGGAAACCAAGCTTTGCTGAGAACACTGTGCCAGAGAAACGTCGCTATGAAGACCAGGGACAGTTTTCATCCAGAAAGGATGAGGGAGGATCATGGAGGACAGAGGAGAAACAGTTTTCCAGGAGAGACAATTATGATGGTATATATTAATGTTTGCCTATTTGAAATCTTTTACTGTTTATCACATCTTAAGATGGGGCGTATTATGTGAACACTCACGGCGGGCGGACGTGCAGGCGGGCGGGCAGGCGTGGAACATTTGTTGTCCGGGCTCTAACTTCAATACCGTTTGCCCAATCCATTTCAAACTTTCCACACATGTGCATGGCCATAATATCTCGGATGAGTTCGAAATCCAGCATTATCGCTGAAGACTAAAAGTTATGGCCCTTGACGTACACAAAATACTTGAAATTGTGATTGTCCAGGCTCTAACTTCAATACCGTTAGCCCAATCCTTTTCAAACTTTTCACACATGTGCATGGCCATAATATCACGGATGAGTTCGATATCCAGCATTATCGCGTGAAAGACTTAAAAGTTATGGCCCTTGACGTACACAAAATACTTGAAATTGTGATTGTCCGGGCTCTAATTTCAATACAGTTTGCCCATTTCTTTTCAAACTTTTCACACATGTGCATGGCCATAATATTGCGGATGAGTTCAATATCCAGCATTATCGCGTGAATGACTTAGAAGTTATGGCCCTTGACGTACACAAAATACTTGAAATTGTGATTGTCTGGGCTCTAACTTCAATACCTTTAGACCAATCCTTTTCAAACTTTCCACACATGTGCATGGCCATAAAATCGTGGATGAGTTTGATATTCAGCATTATCGCGTGAATGACTTAGAAGTTATGGCCCTTGAACACTTGAATAAGTCAAAAGAGACATTTTCCTTCAAATTAATGGAAATGTTTCAACATGATTGTTTTAATAAGTAACATTCATTAACTAATGGCATTTAGGAGACAATAGCTTGTTTCTCTGAGCTATTTCTGAGAGTCCCCATACTGTGATGGGCGTATTTTGTGGCAGTCCTGACCCTTGTTTAGCATAATATTACATTGAAGCCTCACTATATCTATCTAATGTAGGATATATCTTTCAAATAATGAAATTCTGTTGAGGCTCATGCTGGAATTTTTTTTCTCTGTGAGCCAGGGATTATTCAAAATGGTCTGAATTTGGGCTACATCTTTGTTTCATAAGCCAAAAAAAAAAAAACAAACACAGAATACAACATTTTCGATATTGCATTTAGTATATTGTTATTTTCTTCTGTCAAACAAGAATATTGTAAAATGCAACAGTCACTGTAAGAAATGCATATACAAATGTCTTTTGACCATACTGGCAGTTACGGTAAATGATGACATTGTTAAACATAAATTTGCTGATAAACTTAACACTTTCCCTTAGAAATGTGAAGAAGACAAGTAAAAGATTGCTGGTTCTAGACTGGTTGTTGATTTTTCTCAGACTGGTACATTTCTGTGTGAGCCATACTGTTAATCAGATGGATAGCTTAAAGTAATTTACAAAATTAAATATTAGCTCATGTAACTTCTAAAATTTATAATCATATACTAGGGAAAAGATCCATATTTGAAAAACATGCATCACTTTAACCCTTTATAGACTCATTTTGATGTATTGGCAAACAGAGCAGTTCAGTAAATATATATTAAGTTGAAAAAATTGTTCATGAATATTCATAAGGTGAAGTTTTCATACTTGGTAGGTAGATACCTTATGGGAAGAGGAAAATTTAGATTGATTTTCAGGATGATCTGGTTTAGGTTTATCGTCACCATACACAAGGGCCACAGAGACCAGAAGACATGCTAACAGAGCTGTGGTCAAGGTCATTGAGAAAAAAAAGTTTTTTTGTAGGAGTGAGGTATGATGAGATCAGATTTTGTAGACAGATACCTAATGGGAAGAGGAAGATTGGGATTGATTTTCAGGTCGATAGGGTCAAGGTCACTGTTGCTAAAAACGGTTTTGCTTGCTTAGGGAAACACTTGAAAACCTGGGTTTTGCATCATTTGATGTGTGTCTTGTTTTTCCAATCATTTTAGGAGGACAGGCTGTATATGATTATGAGCACGGTCAGCAAGAGGAAAGAGATACGTATGGCAAACAGCAGAGACCTGCAGCATATGACCGTCCACAGAGACAAGCATATGATAACCTGGATGGACAACAGAGAATGACGTATGAGAACCAAAGTGGTCAGCAGAGAGCTGGGTATGATAACCAAAGTGGTCAGCAGAGAGCCGGGTATGATAACCAAAGTGGTCAGCAGAGAGCTGGGTATGACAACTTTAGTTATCAGCAAAGAGGGGGGTATGATAACCAAGCTGGTCAGCAAAGACAAGCAATGTACGATTATGGCTTACAACAAGCAGGGACAAGCTACGACTCCTCTGCACAACAGCAACAGTCTTCGCAGTTCCAGGGGGTCCAGTTCCCTTATGATTGGGGAAATGCGGCCAAACAATCGCAAACCCAGGATTTTAGCAACAAGCAACAGGCCGGTTGGTACTAGAGTTGATGTTTGTTGTGCATAAAAACTGAAAGGTGGACAGTTTTGTGTTATTGTTGTACGGAACAAAATTTTAACTAATTTTTCTGTAATTACTTGGTACTGTTTCCAAGATTTCAGTCATCCTATGATTTTTTTTTCTTATTGTTTTTAATTGCAATGGTTTGTAAGAATAAGTTTATTTTGCGTCAAGAGTTATTTTCTTATTAAGATATAAAAATAGTTTTAGCTTGGCTGTTTTTCAAAGAAAAAAAGTGGAGGGATTGTCATCACTTTGTGTCATCATTGTCATTTGCAGTGGCATAGGCGTCATTGAAAACTTTATTTTAACTTTCATACCTTCTGTCAGCAAACTTCAAATGCTTGTTCACTATCACAAGGGTTATATTCCCACCAAGGGTCATAACTCTTAGCTCCATTTGACCAAATTTATCTCCCTTTTTAAAAAAAAAAATACAGTTTTGGTCATAACTTCAAAACTAAGAAACCTTCCGTCATCAAACTTCACATAATAAGGACTATATCCTCACCAAGGGCCATAACTCTGTGGTCCATATTGACCAAAATATATCTCCCCCTTTTCAAAAAACAACAATCTAGTGATGGAATCCACCTTTGGTGTTCTTATTTTAGTTAATAAATTCAGACATATCTTGGTGCAGGTTGAATTGTATGTTTAGTGAAAAAGAAAAAAATCAGAAACATTTGTACAACAGTTATGATGCTTATACAGAAGAAGATACTGGTGCTAACTAAGATTAAGATAGAACACTGCTTGGTCTAAAATACACCCCACAAGTGAAACATCTAGGAGTATTTAGGAGTCGTCATAGGCTTTGATGATTTAACATTTTGTGGGTATTTATGGCCTGTTATACTTAACCCTTTCCCTCATAGAGGACACCATGAAAAGACCTATGCGAACAGCATAAAACCAGATCAGCCTGCGCAGGTTTTATGCTGTTCGCTGCTCCTCAGTGGTCAGGAAATGAGGATTTTGTAATTAAATTTGGTAAGGTTTAACTGTGGTTTTCTGCAGATCAGGCTTTATGTGGTACCTATTGAGTGCGTCAAAATGAGTCTATATGAGGGAAAGGGTTAATTACTTTTCTGAGTGGACCATCTATGTGGGACCTATGATGTATTTGTATTGAGACTATGTCCAAAAATGTCTGAAATACTGATGATTGAACATTAGCCCTTTACTTCAAAGAGATCCATTTTGACTCATTTTTTACTCCTGTAATTAATTGAGACTCATTTTGACTCACATGAGTTTTAAACTCTTAAAGTTATGTATAAATTATGTTTTTTGTATATATGTGCATGTCTGGACATTAAGGTAAGGCTAAAAAAAATAGATCTGTTTCTGGTCTCCAGCAAATAAAGAAAAGAATGTCTGTAGGTAGGATTTCTTCTTTTTTTTTTACATAAAACTAAAGGTTAAAAAAAGAGAGTCGGTCGGGAGACCAGAAATTTTTTTGCCTTCATACTATCAAAATTTAATAGTTTTTAACCTCTTTGAATTCATTCCACTTCATGCTTGTGTATGATTGATTGTTCTTTCAAGATAATTAAAAGAGTAAAATGTCAAATGATTTGAACAAGTTAAAATATATATTTGTATTTCAAAAATGTCAAGTATGTGGAATTTAAAAATTAACACATGTTCAGGAAAAAGCTTATATCTATATTAGGGGAAAAAGAACATGAATTTTTAAAAATGTTTTGTGCCTAATTTAGAATATTCTAAGTGAAAAACTTGGCACTGAATTTCCATTTATTTTTGTTGTTGTGTTTTCGTACTTTTGTATCATGATTTGATTTCCAGTCCATCACACATGCTTTTCTTTTTAAATAAAATGTGTTCAATCGGTACTTTTTTCCTCCACGTTTTTATTCTTGCTGCTTACCCCTATAATCACAGTAATAAACATGTGAACAAAGGCCTTTCCAGGAAATTGAAATTGAAATTTTTTTGGCTGTTATATTCTCTAAAGATTTAGATGAGTTTTTTTCCCTGCATACATTCTTTAAGCTATGATAGGGAAGAAAACACATGTGAGTGTTCATGGAAAACGGTTAATGACCAGTTATTCTGTTTTTCTGAATCAGCACAAAAAATTCTAAGGTCTTTTTAGCTCAACTATTCGAAGAATACGAGAGCTATTGTAGTCGCCCTTACGTTGGCATCAGCGTTGGCGTTGCCGTTTTTAGTAAGAGAGTTGCATGCAAGTTACTATCAACCTTATAACTCAATAACCATTTATAGACTGACTTGAAAGTTTGTGAATATGTTTAGGGGCATCAGACAACCAAGGTAGATAACTTTTGATGGGATATATTGCAAATTATGGCCCGTTTTTAACTTAGTAGTTTTGGTAAAAGTTTTGCATGCAAGGTACTTTCATGCTTATATCTCAGTATCCAGGCATGCGATTGATTTGAAACATCTTTAATACGTTTTGGGGTATCATACTATCAAGGTAGATAACTTTTGATGAAATATATTGGAAGTTATGGCCCTTTTTTTAACTTAGAAATTTTGGTTAAAGTTTTGCATGCAAGATACTTTCATGCTTATATTTTAAATTCCAGGCTGTGATTGATTTCAAACATCTTTAATATGTTTAGGAGTATAATACTATAAAGGAAGATAACACTTGATGGAATATATTAAAAATTATGGCCCCTTTTAACTTAGAATTTTGGTTAAATTTTTGCATTCAAGCTACTATCCAGCTTATATCTCAGAAATTGTTTATGGAATTGACTAGAAAGTTAAGGAGTGTATTCAGGGGCATCAGAAAACCAAGAAGGATAACTTTTGGACTGAATTTTATGCAAATTATGGCCCTTTTCTAACTTGGATTTTTGGTTAAAGTTTTGCATGCACAGTGTTATTATGCTTATATCAGTAACTAGGCAAGGGATTGATTTTAGACTTCATAAAAATATTAAGAGGTATCAGACTATCAAGGTATATCATTTTTGACTATTATTATATACAGGGTATGTGAAGGGCAAGAATTGAAATCGATTTTATTTATTTACCAACAAGCATTTTGAATAGTCGAGCATGCTGTCCTCCGACAGCTCGTTTGTTGTTGTTTGTTGATTTTTTTTCCATCAAAAATATAGGCCGTAACACAGGAGTAATACTTATGTAATGTGGCTTGAAAATTAATGTGTAAGACTCACTCAACCCCTCACCGCATGGATTTGAGTCCCGGCAGGGTCATTCGGATTTTCATGTCAGGAAACCTTCAGCTGGCTTGCGGTAGGTCGGTGGTTCTACCTCGATGCCTCAGTGCTTTCGGGGTCTTCCTCCACCTTCAGTTAGCTGGACATCGCTATATGACTGAAATACTGTTGCAACGACAGTAAACTCAATTAAATCTACACTACAAGAAAATGTTTTTATTGAAATATTTATTCAGATTTTGACATTTGTAATCTTTTGTATATGAGACATTATGGGAATTTAATGACATAATGTTTCAATTAGTTCTCAGTTTTAGCTAACATTGACTTTCAGAAATATTGAGCCTTCTCAAATTTGAGTAATAAACATTTATACTGTCTTTTCTCTTACATTGAGTTGGAAATACTTCTATACACCTTACCTTAGTTAGTTATTTTGGATATTCTCTGGGTTGGATCAGTACCTGGAACACGGACAAACTACATGTATCAAAATAATCTAATTTGTGAGTGAGATCAAATGCATACCCTTTGGACCAGTAGTGAATTAAGCTTGTATACTAAAGTATCATGCTTCATGAATCATAAAAACATCTTTACTACTCAACCTTTGCTAAGCACCACCCACTATTTTCCCATAGAGTCATGTGAAAACATGCTAAATGTAATACTATGTATCATTTTTACGCATAGTTTTTGTCAAAATGATAGACAAGAGACTCAAAATTGAGTTCACAACGATTTTGCCAATTCCTGTCATTATTAGGCAAAATTTACAAAAGTGTTTTTTGCAAGAAATGGCATTTTGTAATAGAAGTTAAATCTTGTGATCAATACAGAAAAAAATGCCCATGAACAGGCCAACATCGTCACAAATATCCTTAAAGGTATTCCATTAAGAAAAACAGGAATATTTGAATAATCAAAGTTCTGAATTTAGCTGACTAAATTTTAAGGTGTTTTCTCAAACTTCGCACTTCCTAATTTTGATTAATTCCCAGTATTGAGGATCCGAAAGGCACAAAAGCAAGATTTGTTTTAATGTAAAATATAATGTAGCACGCCTTTAAAGTCGCTTGCCTAAGCATGTAACTCTACGGGGAAAAATAGCGGGTGGTGTTTAGCAAAAGTTGGGTAGTATATAAAGTGTCAAGTAAAATAGTGATAAGTTCATTTTAATGCCCACGGTAGCCAAGGGGTCAGAGTGCCTGCCTCTGGACCAGGAGGTCGTTATGCTTCATACTAAACTGATTAACATGTCTCAAGAAGATATATCAGTAGTCTCGGAATAAGTCCTGTCGGTGGGACGTTAAACCCAACAAACAAATTGTATATAATTTCAGAATTTTGTTACATGGCCACATTTGTTATTTTTCCGTGACTTATTGAGTGGTAAAACATGGAATTAAGCATCATAAAGTGAGGGGCGGGGGAGTAATCCCGGGATCACCTTTAGTAAAAGCCGGGATCGTATTAAACATTTAGACCATTTCACCAGAGGATCATCAATACCTGGTATTATAGTTTGCTGATTTAAAATAAGCAATCAATCTTAAATGTCTTAAATGCATGTTAATTTCTCATCGAATCAAGTGCGGAATTTTACACAAGCATGTAGATTAAGTGTTCGGGGAGTATTAGATCGGCACATGATTGCATTCAAAAACGACTTCTGGAACCTGCTACGTATTTTAAACGTTTTGGATTGAATCTGCGATCATTTTGTGTCGACGGCGGTAAGCAGAAGTGACACATTTTGGGTTAAATTTTCCTTCGTCTGTCTGTCACACTTTTTCCATCACGTTTCAGCAGATGACACGTGTTCCGGGGAAACTCTTGTTTTAATTGCAGGGATATTAAATCACGAAATTGCATCGTATTAATGGTGCATGAAATTCACAAATATATGCACTAAAATTTAAAAACGATAAAATTAGTACATCTGTATCTATATAAAATTCTTCATTGGAACAATATTATGGTCTTCAAAATTGCTTTACGACAACAGATAGTGGGTTGTTTTTTTTAACCGAAGTCAAACATGCTCTTCAGATATAATGAATATGTCTAATTAATTTATAATTATTTTTTACCTTATTCAGTTCACTTAGATAAGTAAGATCCAACATTTATCTCTAGCTGTGGGATGTTCTTTGAAATTCATTTTATCACACATTGTATTTATTTAATGCATAATATCACATAGCATAAAATTCAGCAGTTACTAATATTAAGAATAGATGTATTAAGTTCACTAATATAAAATAGTAAATGCGATTTTTATTTAAAAAAAAAAAAAACACACACACACACACACACACACTTTAAGTTACGTTAAATCAGGTCTTAAAATTTTGTTTTCATTAGTTAACTCAGTGTTTTAAGTGTGTTTTACAATCTAATGGTCATCGGTAGATATGAGCAGTCCAATAACAACAATATATTATGATTCAACAAATCATCAAACAAACTCGCATAGGAGATAGAATATTGAAATACATGTATAACTTTCTTAACCTCATTCCCTTCTTTAACCCCTCCTCTCCTCTCTCTCTCTCTCTCTCTCAGCCCACGAGTGTATGCATACGTGTCACTAGCGTCAAAGTGTGTAACCAAATGCCATAGACATATGCTCATCATTTTGATAATTAATCCAGCAGACATTCAGGTAAAACATGCATACACAATGTCATTAATATTTTTTTATTATTCAAAAATCAACAAATATCTTTTTTATAAACGTCATAATTTGTTTTTAATATCGTCATTGTCATAAATGTTTTCATAAATATTGACCGTATGAATCTCTTGCACGTGGTATTCTATCCCTTGACGAGGAGGCAGCTGACGTAGCAGATCCCGTCCTGATACCACTGGAAACAGAGGCTGAAGATAATTTTCTTCCAACTGAAGTATCCGATCGTGTGGATAATATTCTGGTCCTCTTTCTGGAAGATACAGGCGATGCTGTGGTGATCGAGTGATTCGATGTTGGCATATGGCCATTACCAGAAGAACGAGCAGATATTGGTGAACGGCCAGTGGCAGACAAAGGCGCAGGGATTGACGTTTGTGAAGACAGTTGGGAGCGGACAGAGGCTGAGGAATGAGCAGTTAATGGCCTACGCGCAGATAATGGCGCTTCTGCAGTGACAGGTATATGAGGAGTTGATCTTCTTGCTTTAGTTCCTTTTGGAGAATATTCAACCCTTGCAGTAGCTTTAAGAGATGCAGATGAACTCGAGGGTGATGGAGTGCCACTAGAGAGTCTAGCTGAAAAACGGCTACAGTCAGATCGATTTGAAGATGATAGGGGCTTCTTTCTCTTTCTTTCTTTATCATTCGATACAGAAGGACTTCTAGAATCTATATAAATGGAATTATGTTCTGATGTTTGTACTTTTGACTTTGGCTTAATTGGTAAATCCCCTGACTTACTTTTTGTGATACTCTGAGAAAAGGACAGTTCCCCTTTTACATCTGCAAGTTGTGATGGACTTGTCTTTGGTCCATCGTGTTCCTTCTGAAAGCCTCTTGTGTTGTCAGGTGGCCTTGTGCAGTCAGCAGTCATCTCGCCATGCATTACCTTGGTCGAAAGTCCTGTACCTTTCGGTGATATAAAGCCAACATCTGTAAATGTTCCATTTGAAAACTTTTTTGCAATATTACCCATTTCATCTGTATGCTGAGGTGAGGTTACGCATGTTCGCAAAGAAATACGTGAACATGAGTTTGATTTTCTTGGCGTAGGAGTGACTGAATAACCAGGAAGTTGTTTCAGAAGCTCTAGATGACTGAAGAGACCTAACTATTATGCTACCAGCAGACTTAGAATCGTTTTGTTCATTCGTTTCATCTTCTGTTGACTGACTCAGTGTATTTCTTACCCCACCTCGTAGAACTGATTGTGGCGACCCATCCCTTTTGAACCTTTTCTTTTTATGACATCTATCTCTGGTAGACCCCCTGGATGTTCTTGGACTTGTGCGACCATCTGATACCTGACTCGAAGAAGATAATGGTGCTGCACCAAGGTAAGTGTCCGGAACGTCGACAAAATCTTTGGTCTTAGTCTTTTTTCTTGTCATATCTGTTGCCGTTGTGTTTGCTTCAGTTGATCTCTCATCTCTTCTTGACTTGGCTTTTTAAAGTTTTATTTCTCTGTAAGACAAGCTTCTTGGTCGTCTCTTTCGTGAAACTTCTTTTTCAGAATATGGCGGAGAGAGCGAGCGAGAAAAAATCCTTGGCAACATTTTTTGACTTTCTTTACTGACATTGTCAACTGGATGGTGTCCAAAGCTTGAATGTCCCTTTGCTTCCTTAGTCGGTGATTCATGACGGAATGCTTTCCGATCTTTGCTACCTTCATGTGATAAATTGCTTATTTCGGACTTTGCAATCCCTTTTTCAAATGCTACATCTAGAATACTCCCGACAGGTGAAACTGACTCTGCACTACCAAAGCTACTTGGGGTTGGTGTCCGGTCTTCCTCACTTGCTTTTGACAGCGGACTAACAACTGATGAGGATCTAGAAGATGGTCGTGATGCCTTGCTGTTTTCTGTTGAAACAATTTTTGGAGATGCTTCTTTTTCGTCAGGCTCCTCATTCGTTCCTGTCGAAACAGACCTTGTTTCTGGTACAGAATTGTTTTCTTCCAATTTTGGTCCATCTCTTTTCATGCCAGTTTTCCTTTCAGTTTTCTTTGTTTCAGCTAACTTGCGACCATACGCCTTAAAAACAGACTTTTTAGAGATTGGTTTTGTTGATGCTGATTTCTTTACTTCAATTGCATTCTCTGTAGACTTGGAAGGAACTGGCGGAGAAGCACGTTTCATTTCCTCTGACAAAGCTAGTATTTGTGCACTCTTTTTAGTGTGACGGACGGGGATTTTTGCCGGTTTCCACTTGATGCGTGTTTTATTGCCGTTGGTTTTAATGTTGTCATTTGCCTTTGTATCCTTTGGACCTTCTGTAAATGTTGCCTGCAGAGTTGCAGCTTTAGTTTTTTGACTATCTAGAATGTCTTCAATTCTCCTGAAACATCCATAGCATTCTATTAAAAATAAGCAACGGCATATTTGCTTAAGAGACTTAATTCATAATAATTGCGAATATTAACATATTACATCGCTTCTGTATTGAATGATACTTAGGAAACATTACCTCTTTTGTTTTAAAACCTTGGCAGCTGTCTCTATCATTCTCTTTTCACGACATGCATCGATATTTGCTTCTTTTTCAGTGTCAGCTTCTGAAAGAAATGAAAACGTACGTTTGAAGTCTTCTAAATTACATAAAAGAAATAGTTGAACGAGACACGATTTAAGTTGGCTGAATAGAGCTTAAAACAACTTTCAGTGTAAAAGTTCACTCTCTGTTTATTAATATATTTAAAAAGATATTTTATTCATTTGTTGAATCAAATGATACTGGTAGTGCTTATTGATTTATTCATAGTTAAGGCCATTCAATGGTTTGTTATGCACATGATCACATCTTTCACATAATTTTAGGTATGATCTGATATCTAAATGTAAAACCAGTGTATACACACGACTCACCAGGGTAAACGATTTTTTCTTTCTTTCTTGCGGATCCCTGGTGACAGGCTCGATCATTGGTAGACATCTCAGCCTGTGGCCTGCTGAGCACATCTTGGGCGTGATTGGGAACATCAGTTGAATGGGGTTTCTTCTTCAATTGATTTTTCCTGAATATAATTATCGCACTAGTTTTATATCGGATATCAGAAATTTAAATTAACTTTGCTGCTTAAAATAGTATTTAGTAGTTGTGGAAGTAGTTGGATTTTGTTGACTTTGTTTAATGTTATAAGTTTCGCCCGACAGAAGTACATACTGGTGATGCTTGGGAACGACAGGATCAAATTATTTCCTAAATTTAAACATGAAAGTCATAATGCAGTATTATATTTATCACTTTAAGAAACATTCCGTCATTCTCTATCCTTATCATTATCAGCATCATCGTCATCTTTGAAGGAATTATCTTAAATTTGTAAGTTACGTGAAAGAATAAGGAATTGTTAACGCTTAGGAATTGAACAAACAGAGGGACATCATCTTTCTATAGAAACCATCATAACAAAGGCTACAGTACCTCTGCCCGACCCCAGACTCCATATGTCCATTTTTTCTGACGTCATTTCCGTCGCCCCCTGCGTTGTTCTTGACCCTTGGACGTGACACGTGCTCACCTGGGTGGAAAAGGAATATACCTGTATACACCATTGAAAATCATTTCAAAATGAAACCAAGGGCGCAGTAGGCTAGTGGTAGCGAGCCTGACTGCGGACCCGAATGTTGTCGATTCAAATCCTTTTTGAAACCGGAATCTTCCACCACCTTCCAAGGCGCAGAGTACTAGTCCAACCGTCGAAGAGGATAAGTATAAATTTTGATATATTTATTTACTTCTCGGCGTTAAAATATAAACGTTTAAGTTTAAACAACGACAGTAAAATGCTCAGTATACACTTACATGTATATGTAAGTACTGTATTTACATTAAAAAATAAAAGTATATGCAAGTACCGTATTTACACTTAAAATATAAAAGAAGACATTTTTCCATACCTTTTACGAGATGTTGATTAATCGTCATATGGGTATTGACCTTCTCCCGACGCCGACGGGTTGGCTGCTGGGAGGAATCGTACCGACGGCGAACATCGGCACCGCCAGTGTTTGTTATCTGCCTCTTGTCTGTAAATAAACTGAATTATTAATCAGAAAGTCATCTCATTTAACCCTTTCCCTCATATAGTCTCATTTTGACGCACTCAATAGGTACCACATAAAGCCTGATCTGCAGAAAATCACAGTTAAACCTTGCCAAATTTAATTACAAAATCCTCATTTCCAGACCACTGAGGAGCAGCGAACAGCATCTGGTTTTATTCTGTTCGCATAGGTCTTTTCATGGTGTCCTCTATGGGGGAAAGGGTTAACTGCTCATTAGCTGCTTCGGTATGATGGTATTGCCAATAAATGCTCAGAGGATTGTATTAATTTCATTACCAGAAATGCTATGCAATTTTACGAGATTGTAAAGTTACCCGAATGGTACATTATGGCCACATATCCGATCTCAACTTTGCATAGATTAAAATGAATCACTTATTAGTGTTTTGGATGGATGATAAAATACAGCCTTTTGTGATTGTTTAGCTTTTCCGAGGATGGTCCGTAAGCGAGACACGACTGAAGTAGGAAATACATGCGTGCACGGAAAATTACGAGGAATTAAATAACATTGATATAGATGTTCTGTATCAATGAAAACAATTTTAAAGTATCCGAAATCGGGAGAAGAGACACATCTGTTTCAATCCAATTTCCCGTGCACGCACGCTTTCCAAACTTCAGTTGTGATTCACCCGAATATGTTCGCATTTCCGAAGTCTTTTTAATGCGTCTTAAATTTTTATTTGTTTTGCTTTTACTATGCTTTGGTTATTTTAAGACACTGGCTCGAATTCCACAAACAATACTTAGCGCTTAGTAATGCTTAATTTCTTACACTGGGTAGAAACGCATTCCACCATCCTGTTTTATAAAATATTCAAGTAAATGACTAGGCCAAAATCAATTACCACCCTTAAAACTAACAATACTTGTTAAGAAATATTATAAGTATTCTTAAAGGAGAAACAAGAATGAATTAAATTGGCCATAGTAAAGATCACTTATAACGAAATCATGGGGTCCTAGCGGTTTATTTCGTCTTATCCAAATTTCGTCTTATCCATATATATTCGTTATAAATGTTTCAAGCAATTTCGTTTTCCCTTTTGAAAAAAAAAAAAAAAAAAAAAAGTATATTAAAATTGTTTCTTATAGATTCCACTAAGTATAAATTAATTGAAATAAAATTGTGACATTAAGACAGCTCTAACCTTGTTTTTACAAAATGTATATTTCCCTTTTTGTTTCACTCTCTTTCCCCATTAACATAAAGTGCTCAGTGAAATTCTATTCCTACTGACGATTTCAACTTACGTTCCTTTATTTAGTTCTATCTTTTCTCAAATGATACGGACTTTCTTTTTACCCTTATTGACAGACTATCCAATTTGATATGATCTGAGCAATATATCACAGATATGAGTGTCGTGCAACAAGAAATATTCAATGCAATTTTAATGTAGATTAGGGTAATTAGAATACAAAACATTTATGTGAATGACATGCCTTTATCACTTTAACAAAACTGCCTTTATGCCTGACTTTAATAACTTATGTAACGACATACATTTAACCCTTTCCCTCATATATACTCATTTTGACGCCCTCAATAGGTATCACATAAAGCCTGATCTGCAGAAAACCACAGTTAAACCTTACCAATTTATTTACAAAATCCTCATTTCCAGACCACTTAGGAGCAGCGAACAGCATAAAACCTGATCAGCCTGCGAGTTACTCGCAGGCTGATCTGGTTTTATGCTGTTCGCGTAGGTCTTTTCATGGTGTCCTCTATGAGGGAAAGGGATAATAGGGTGCTCTTTACTGCCCGAGGTGATAGCAAGAAGTGTTGCGTTTGGAAAACTTGTCAAACTGTGATAATGACAGGCAATTTCGTAGTAACCACACCATTTAACAGGTAAACCATAGTATAGGGACCTACAAATTCTTTTGTCTTATCCAGTTTTTCACTATATCCAATTTTATCTTAAACAGGCGGAAGTCCATAGAAATAATGAAGGATGTAGTCTGGGAATGGTTTTTAGTTTGTATTTAGCAGTATTTTGTCTTATCCAAGTTCGTTATAAGTGAGCTTTACTGTAATACTTAGCGCAAAGAACTGTTGGTGGAAATCGACCCTGTAATTTATTTTATCCATAAATGAATAAATTGATATGAATGAAATTAGTCTGTTTAGATCTACTCAAATATTACATTTAATTAACAGGATTTTATATAAACAAATCCAATTTTTTCATAATCTTATACTTTATTCTTTTTTTAATTATTTTTTTTTTGGAGGGGGGGGGGGCTTATGATGAATTTATGACATATAATTTTGTTTATGTTTATTTTGATATATAGTTTCCATATTTAACCCTTTCCCTCATAGAGGACACAATGAAAAGACCTATGTGAACAGCATAAAACCTGATCAGCCTGCGAGTAACTCGCAGGCTGATCAGGTTTTATGCTGTTCGCTGCTCCTCAGTGGTCTGGAAATAGGATTTTGTAATTAAATTTGGTAAGGTTTAACTGTGGTTTTCTACAGATCAGGCTTTATGTGGTACCTATTGAGTGCGTCAAAATGAGTCTATATGAGGGAAAGGGTTAACTCGGTTCATGACTATCCGTATCCTTGGATACTGTAATTCCACTGCTTATTATGATAGATATTGACATGTCATTCAAACTAAATAACTATCAATGTCTACTTACCGGTCAACATAATGCAAACATGTTATAAATTAGCTCTAACATGTATATAAGCATACATAATTTGCCTTTTTTCTAACACATTCATGTATAAATAAAAAAAAAAGCATATTGTATTATATACATGGAGTAAACATGAAATATGTTTAACTAACTGAGCACCATGTTCTATATCACTTCATACACAATATAATAATAACTGAAGAAAGTCAGAAATATAATAAAATCTATATCATTCGAATTGAAGGCATCGGTTGACTAACCTGGCCCCGTGTTCTCGAAAATAAAAATGATACTTATGTATGATTTTCATACTCAGACTAAAACAATGCCAATTTGTTTCAATAGGGATTTGAGTATCTTACTCAAATTTGAGCCTGATATCGTACTTAAGTATTATCGAGAACACGGGGCCTGTTGTGTAAAGATCAATTGTTTTGGGTTTCATGCTAGAATTTTCGCACAGATGTAACTACAAATGAACCTGTATTAGCGACCACTTGTATTAAATGGTCAACCAACATTCAGCGACAATTTTATTATTATTGCATTAGCAGGTTGTTATATGTTTGATCTTCATTTAGCGACCATCTCTGTTATGCGGTCAAATTCTCTTGTGTCCTTGAATGGCCGCTTAAGACATATTTTACTGTATTTATCGATATTAAAATGATGACGGTGGTGGAAATGATATTTTTACCTTGTCCTTGGACACTGTTGACAAGATACTTGTTGCCTAGCGACGGCAGCGAGATACCCTTGGGTTCTTCAGCTCCATCAGCCGACAACATAAGTGGAAATTCAGACTTCCGGTATCGTCTGCTGCTTCCACCAAGTACTGTAAATAATAAATTGAAAAAAAAAAAACGATAAAAGCAGAACGTTTTAAGTTAAGCTTATACGTAGATTCACTTTAAGGTAATTAATTATGAATTGAATGAGTGAAACTATGCTAAGTGCTTATATGTATATATGTACTTAGCCTAGTTTCGCTCTCACCCCTCGAATTGTACTCTACATATTAGCCCTCTTCTGTAAGCATGATTTTATTTTGAGATATAACACTATTTTAACTGTAAAAATGGGCCAAATTAGCCCCTTGAGTCACAATAAACAATTAACTGTTTCCATCAAAAACTAATTACGACTGGTTCTGGTTCCTTGGGCGAATTGTTATAGCTTCGATCCCCGGTAGCGACAAACCAAAATCGTTGAAGAAAATGGTACTCGAATACTTTATTTGCTTGCCACTCAACATGTAAAGGTAGTTCTGGCGCCTATTTCAAACAGGCTTGGTCTTAGTCATAAAAGTTTTATCAAAAATAGAGTCTACTAAATATTTTTCATATGTAGAAAAACTTACAGAAAGTGACACTGCCATTTCAAAACGTTATACAAACTCATCGATTTTTGTAAAGAAATATCACAAGAATTATATTATTTCCTACGGTGAATTTACATTTACTAATATACATGTACTTAAGAAGTTCAGTGAATTGCGCCCATGGTTGGCGTCATGTCAAGGTGTGATAACATGTCACTTGGCTATGACATCATAGTAACACTATATATCTGACTCTGTAGAAAAAAAAATGATTAAGAAATATGTATGGTCAAAATAAGAATAGTTAATCCTTTCCTTCATATAGACTCATTTTAACCCTTTCCCTCATATATACTCATTTTGACGCCCTCAATAGGTATCACATAAAGCCTGATCTGCATAAAACCACAGTTAAACCTTACCAAATTTAATTACAAAATCCTCATTTCCAGACCACTGAGGAGCAGCGAACAGCATAAAACCTGATCAGCCTGCGAGTTACTCGCAGGCTGATCAGGTTTTATGCTGTTCGCATAGGTCTTTTCATGGTGTCCTCTATGAGGGAAAGGGTTAATACATAATTTATTGTATGTATATACTGACCTTCTCCTTTGCTTCAAGCATAATTTTGTCTTTAGAACTCTGAATAATTTTGATACTTTAATTCAGCGAACTTTCAGCTGTAGAAATGTGTGTCTATGCTGAAAGGCTCTAAACACGTAAATGACGATTTTCTCAGCATTTCAATCAACGTCGCCAAGGTGGCGTCATCCGCCTTTGAAAATAATCCCGATTTCTTTTTCATCTTTCATGCGTAATACTTCGTCTTCAAGTTAGAATGAAAATGGATAAATTCTGGTTTTCTGTCGGTTTAATGTCCAGGATATCTAAATTATGCGTTCTTATGTCAGTAGGTTCACGCCTAAATCAGAACTATTTTTCTGGTATCAATGCGTTGAGAACGTTTACAATGTTGACGTTACGACGTCATAACGTCACATTCACGACATATAACAGTAACAGATATGGGAAAATGTAATCCCGAATATTCCGAAGCTTTTCATGCTAGTATGGGATTGCATGGATTCTGTGGAATTGCAATCCAATGGCCAGTCGTGAGTTGCCATGGAGAAATGTATATACTTATAGTAATTGGTATAGAATGCGAAAACAAAAAGGGCCGATCAAGCGCAAAGTCGTCCTACATATTGTTTTCACTTTTGGTATTCATTTCATAGTTTCATTTATGATTTGCGTAACTCTTGCATATATAGCCAACATCTATCCAATAGTTCCATTTATGATTTGCCTAACTCTTGCATTTCTCATAACTCTTTCTCAACATGCCTTGTCCTACAATCCCTCCCGTTCTTTCTCAATTCGTCTCTTTTATAGTTACTCCCTAAATCCAAAAATGCCGGGTCGAAAAGGCCTACTTACACACATTAGCTTTAATGGTATATATATTCATATCATAGATTTTAGTTATTTTGAGAAATAGTCTACCCTTTTAATGTTTTAAATGAATTATAAGAGTGTGTGTGTTATTTTTTTCTCCCGCCTTTATCATCGGAGTTCTAATTAATGCAGAGAAAATGAAAAGCATCTTTTTATACCTGCAAAGGGTAATTCCGTCCTGGCCCAGCTGTCGAACTGCAACGCTTAATTTTTCATTTTTGTTTCGTAATTTCCTTATAAACTTAAAATAAATTTATAATTATTGATAATTAGCACATTTTTTTAAAGAAAAACAATTATTTAGAGTACGCATAAGACTGGTAATTGAATTCTTTATCTTTCGTTACAACCATTCTTTTTTTCCACTTTTTTTCATATATCGAAACTGGCCGTGTTATAATATTTATCATCATAAATAACATGATAAAAATACGTTACCTTTTTCAGTAATTATTTTGGTCTTTTCTCTAAGTTCATAATATCAACAATTATCCAATAATAACGTAAATAATTAATGAGCCTATTTGGTCCGGTCCTTTCTGACCCGAATTCTCTCTCTCTCTCTCACACACACAACACCAAAGTTGTGAAAAATGGTGCTGGTGGTTTTCAATTTAATATGTGCTTTCTTCTTATGATTTTTAGTTTATGTACCTCTGTTAATTGTAAAACTGTATGTTGTCATGTTTATATGTGCCTTATGCATTGTATCTTTATATGGTGTTATAAATGTACACAAAGTTATCACATTCGTTTCAAAAGCTCATGAGATTTTGTTTTATTGTTTGTACTCTTGTCGACTTTAAATAGAACGTACTTTCTTCCTTATTCACGATACACTCAAGACTGCTAGACTAGATGTGAGAAAACTACAGAATGGAGGTAAAGCATACAATAATATACCGTCATTCCGATACATAATCTCGTTCGGCAACCTTAACGCCACATGTGCCTGTATAAAACCTTGACATCCCTTTAATTTTAGCGGTGCCTATGTGGTGCAAACCAAATTCAAACAAAATCAATGTCATTTTGTCGGCTGAATAAGTCCACCTTTTTGTTTCCTGAAACGAAAGTGAAAGTAAACATATAGTATTACTACGCATTGCGACACATTTCAAAAATCATTACTTTTAGATAGAATCTAGCCCACCATAGTGTAACATTGCATATTATCATTACTGATACAAGTTCAGTTCTAATATTTAAAATATGGTATGTGTTTTTATACCGTGGGTGAACATTGTCAGTAAAATTACTGAACTATTTTGCGTAGGTAGTTACCAGGAAGTCGGCGTAGGAAGCGTCATAAGAGGAGTTGTGAGGCCCGTGTCAACAGTGAGCACACTTGTTTTCATTCAATATTTGTATGATCGATTTTGATATAATACGGCTTACCTTAATCGTACAGCGCGTAGTATAATCTTTAATGGCAGCCCAGTAGGATATATTTCTCCTTTGTAGAGCCACGAGAAAGGCTGTATCGATGTAGTTTGATGAGGATTAATCTAAATTTGTGATATTTTGTGTAAGGGGCTCGATATAATGCTGACCCCGACACCGGCTCCTCCGAGCGGGAAAGCTCCCTACCTGGGACTCGGACAGGGAAAAAGAGCAGTGACACTTTTGACAGAAGGAGGATGCCATTATCCAATAATTTCTCATTATTCATACCAAGACAGACAAGACAGGGCCAGGTCGGCCCCACAAAATGCAGGCCGAATCCGCGGGACGCGGCCTATGCATCAGACATCATTTATAATGTCAAAACCGCCCTGGACGGCTGATCAGGCTTACAGAACCACACATAAACAGGTAGGTAGAGGTGGATACATGCTTGGATTAGAGTTGTTCATTTTATCGTTATTTGTCTTAACTCTAGATTAACTTTCAAACAGTCTAAGATCCTGTGCAAGATTTTTTTTTCTGTCTGCCTTGCATTTAGCCAGCAGGAGGTTAGTCAGAAAAAGTCACCGAGACAGAATAAAAAATATGATGAGTTAAAAAGTGGGTGTCACATAACACAAAATCACATTTCAACTAGCAGTATATGTAAATAATTAAAGGTCTATGATTTATGGAAGTCAAGGGAATCTCAGGTATTATTTAATAAACTATGTTAGTTTTTTATTTTACACAATCTCATTCATCCAATTTCCAAAGACCTATCATTTAATAGGTCTTGATCCATCTAAATGAACATCAGCATTTCAATCTTATTGTTAAACTTAAATACAACATTTCATTTTCATGGCTGCTCAGGAATGAAATGCATGTGATTATAAATATTAAAAGTGAATTAAATAGTGAAGATCACATTCTCGATTTATTTTTAAAATGAAAACCATTGCATCACAGTTAAAATAAAAGAACTCATTCTTTAACTTCATTATTTTTATCATATATAAATTTTCAATATCGTTCAAGATGCATACAGTTTTCGCTAAAATTGCTATTCACCCAATGATTTTCCTTTTCTCAATTTTCATCCCCATATGTATGGTAAAAAGGCCCTTTTCCCATCATCAGAAAATGACCTGTTTCTATACATCCTTTGATATTTTTCTCTTACTTGATGATAATGAATACTCATTAGGTTGTGCATAATCAATGTCTATGCAGTATTGTGCTATTTATTGTGTGTTTACTGTTATTGATAATGTATACAAAGGCCTGTACAGAGCAGTGCATGATTATGGAGAAATCACATCTATTTACTTTTGCCAGAATTTATAACTATATATATATGTATTCAAAAATAATTGTGCATTTGATAATCAGAAACTTAGTTCAACTGAAACTACCAGAGCTCAAAATATTTGCATATTAAGGAGTTTATAGTTACCCTAATATAACCCCTACAGAAGAAATACACAAGAGTTATTGTTTAGACAACAATGTATATTATAGACACTTTCCCATTGGGTTACACCTACTCACACTCAAGAGAGAGAGAGAGAGAGAGAGAGAGACTGAGAGAGAGCACTTTCTGAAAAGGGTCAGTGAGCATAGGGATTTTTTTTTTTTAATTTGCAAAACAAATTCATATAAGTATTTTTTTCTTGATTTTTTTCTCTCTCTTAAATGTTGGTGATATTTTTGTTGATGTTACTATCTACATCTACACTAATTCAAAAGATCTTTTGCTGTAGAGTCTGAGCTAAATATATGGTACAAGCTTTGCCAATGTGTCAAAAGGAGTTAATTTGAAGTAAAGGATTAAACTAGTTGGACAGAAAAGCAAAATGTGTTTACAGATCTGTTAAGGGAAGCAATTTGTACATTTTCATTGAAAACAACAGCTATGGAGATTCTGCATGTCACTTTGTTGTTGTTTTTTCTCAGACCAAAATTCTGGTTGCTATTGTAACGGAAAAACTATGCACCTCACCAGCATAGGACTCATGTGTTGCATACAACACCCGTTACCGGTACTTGTTTTCATGGGTTTCTAATTTTCATTGATTTCATGGACAGTTTTATCCACAAACGTTGATCCCCACGAAAATGGTTCATTTAATGGACCTCCCTTTTTCAAGGACATGAATCCGTGACTATATGTACCAACAAACAACAGATTCAACAAAATTTAATGTTAATGAAGTTAATGATTTTACAGTACTGGTATATATATTCTTATTATGACATTTTCAATAACTTTTCATTGTCAATAATACATTCAAATACATGTAATATACAGCTCAAAATTTGCTAAAGATCACTAACTGTTCATTGAATATCAAAACACACAAATGATTTAATACAATGATTCAAGAAGCTACTTTTATCAAATTCGTTGTCCCAATCACAACCAAATAAGCCAGCTAAAAAGCTACCATTCAAAATGATCAAAAATAAAACAAATACAAAGATTGAGGACTGGCTAGCATACATAAAAATTTATAATTTTTCACTGAACAAGATACTGTAATTCGACACTGACTTTATCCTAAAAACATTCCATCTATGTGTATGCAGGAGATTAAAGTTATGGCTCTGTCAGGCATTAGGGAGATTCCCATGCTGATATCTAGCTGTCTGTAGATTATCAGATTAGAACTGACATGAAATAAACTATCAACCTGCTGCTTGTATATACACAACCAAAAGTGTCACTGTCTGAAAATCAGCTTGAATTTTTATGTAAGCTATTTGATGATAAATTATCAAAATTTTGTGAATATGAAACATATATTTGTTAGTTGTCATCAGAAATATCTGCTAATGAAAATTGTTAAAATACTCATTTGGCACTGTCTTATGTCATCATCCCTAAGTAGGTCAATTCAAAAATGAGGTAAGACAGCTAAGCTGAAAAAATCACTTTCAAAAGTTAATTTTGTTTAATACAAGTATGAAAATCATACTTAAGTACCATTTCTATTTTGAGAACATAGGGCCAATGCTCTGCCACTGTGCTACCTCTTTCTTCCCTTTGTGAGTTATCATACTGTGTGACATTACACCCCACCATTTTAGAATTTGTCCTTTAATTCTAAATATAACAATGTGCTGCCCTGCATTCAGTTAACCATAAGGCTTGCAACTGTTAGGGATTTGGTTCCCTGCTTGCACTCTATAAGGGAAGCAAACGCTAACATTGTAAACTTTTAATGGTAACTGAACAGAGGGCAGGTGTCATAAGACAGACATAGCACCTATGCCACGCCCTAAGGTAGTTGCCAAATGTCACAGGGTGAGAAAAATGTGCTGCCTGACAGGGACTCACACTCTGGACCCCTTGTTTACAGGACTAGTGCTCAACTGACTGAGCTACTGAACCCCTTACATGAATTTCTCACTGATAAGGGTTAAAACTTAAGTAACAGAAGTAATCATGAATTTGCTCCTAAAGCTTGATTCCCTAGCAGAATAAAAGGCATAAATTTAAACTGAAATAAAAAAAATGTTTATATAAGTGGTGGCTGTATTTTTTACCATATTGGTTCTTTGTACTGGAATTGTTTACTATACTGGGCTCCTGGGTTGGATCAGTACTTTGTGCCTGGGAAGTTCATTTAAGATTTTTGCCCTGCGAAAGGGCTCTAACCCACAACCTTTGGATCCTCAGTCATGGACAGTTTTTGTGTCACCTGCCAAAAAGGGATCATTTTTTCGTTGTCTGTCCGTCTGTCTGTCAGTCACACTTTTTCCGTCATGCTTCAGCAGGTCACACATGTGTTCCAAAGAACACACTTTTTAAAATCATAAATGATATACTCCTCATATTGTATACATGTACATATAGGGACTGTATAATTATGCAGAAGTATAAGTCTAAATTTCATGTTTTTGGCACATTCACTGATTTTAAAGCCTTTCCCTCATAGAGGACACCATGAAAAGACCTATGCGAACAGTATAAAACCAGATCAGCCTGCGAGTAACTTGCAGGCTGATCAGGTTTTATGCTGTTTGCTGCTCCTCAGTGGTCTGGAAATGAGAATTTTGTAATTAAATTTGGTAAGGTTTAACTGTGGTTTTCTGCAGATCAGGCTTTATGTGATACCTATTGAGGGCGTCAAAATGAGTCTATATGAGGGAAAGGGTTAAAGTCTTTACCCCTGGTCATCAGGTTACTAGTGTCCATCTGTAGATATCCCTGGGTAGTCTTTCACTCTGCTTATGGCAGGCCACAATATGGTGCCAAGGAATTCTACCGATTTAAATTCCTTGGGTTCAAGGGAATTAGAAGTGTCCCTGGCAGGACTCAAACCCAGGACCTCTTGATCCCTAAGTGCTACCCTAGGCTACCACAGCTCCTAGTGTCCTTGACTCAACAGAAAATAATTATGTATATTCAGTTCTGTTGTTGACTGGTATGTACAATGCTGTGATAATAAGAAAGTAAAATGAGGGACAGATTATTAGAATGTTACACTAGATAAATGATAAGAGACTAAGAAGAGAGAAATATAAAAAAACACTTGGCACTCATCATATTTCTAGAGAATATTGCCAACAATTGTCGTGCCCTGTATTGTTCTGCAAGCCAAGCTGTTTGATCAAGTATGGATATACCTGTTGTGTAGGTGAGTTTAAGTCAATGAAGCCAACATCTGCCGGTTCCACAGGTGTAATTTATTCCTGCTGGCCGACGACATTTGGCAGGAAGTTGAGCTGCCCCAAGTTTTTTTTCCAAACCATTACTCTCTGGGGGTATCAACCATTTGCCAAAATAGTTGTACAACTGTGATTTTGGGCATAACATGTTTGTGCTTATTAGCATTACTGGTAATTAATATCAGTTTTGTTAATTTGTAACCTTTTTATCGGAAAGGTTTTAATTCAAATACATCTGAGAAACTTTAGGATTTGCTTAAACCATTGTTCAGTTGATTGCTAATGTGCATAGTATGGTAAGTTTGATTATACATTTAATAATACATGTACATTTATGATCAATCTCAGAGTTTTGTGCTTAGTGCCAATATTTTTGTCACAAACCAAAATGTGAAGGCATGTTTATAGAAATGGATGACCTGTAGGAATTACAAGGTAGGCCTTTTCATACATACATTTTGGAATAACTTTGACCAAAAAAGGGCTAGATTTTAACATTATAATCATGATACAAAATCTTATAATTTTTGCTCTTTTTTTTCCTATGGGAAGAAAATGACAGTGGCGATGAGATGTTTTTTAGGGCCTCTAGCCCGTCCAGTTTGCCGACAAATTGTGGTTATTATGCACAAAGATTGTCATTATATTCCATACAATTTAATCCTTAACCTCATTTTCTGTGCAGTGCAGACTGTGTTGAATCTGAGCTACAATATTGTATAAGCTAACAGATAAAGGTCTTAAATGATTTAATAAAGAGGTAAATACAGTTAAACCTGAAATAGCATCCACCTGCATTAAGTGGTCAACCTGCTTTAGCAGTCACTTTAAATATTACCAGTGTAGCATTTTGATATATCATTTAGTGACCACCTTTGTCAAGCGGTCATTTTCTCTATTTTTCTTGACTGCTGCTAAAGACAGGTTTTACTGTATGCTTAAATTCACTCTATGTGATGACTTTAAAAAAAAAAAAAAATAAATATATATATATTATACATCAGCATAATATAAATGCATAATACATGCAAAAAGCATTCATTTATATACATTCGTTTTCTTCTAGCAATAAATGAAAAAGATTTGAATTGTACAGACAGATAAGAGGAAATATTATACAAAGAGTGGTGAGAGTGAAACTAGGCTTATATAATACTATACTCGTGCTTATATAAATATATGCACTTAGCCTAGTTTCTCTCTCACCCCTCAACATTGAATATACGGGGAAAAGTGAGGAGCTAAAAATGTATGGCATCATTAAACTTACTTTTGATCAAATAACGTATATTTACACAGGTATATGTAGAAATATATATGGCAAATCAAATGATCAGAGTGAAAGATATATTGCCCTTCACATAGGCAATCACCTCGCAATATTTCTCAATATTAGCGAAGTTGAAAATCTTCGCTTGACAGTAGCAGTTTATCAAATAGATTAGCACAATATCTTCCCGTCTTCAAATATTTACATATCTTGAGTATTGCTCGATAAGTCTTTGATTATCATAAGTAAACAGTGATAATGATGATCCATCCGTGGGGAGTATTTATTAAGCACACAGTCTGTGTATCATTGTAAGACGGGAGCGCTAGACTGGCCTTACCATTATGATCTGTCAACATTTTTCTTTGCCTTCAATACTAAGGCCATACAGTTTTATTTTGATGTTTAGCAATCCTGTGCACCTTTGTTTTGATGCTTGGTAGCTAGGGGGGAAAAAACATGCAAAAAGACTTTTTATGTGTACTCAGTACCAATCAACATATATTAGGGAAGTTGATCTGTTAAAAATAACAGCCTAAAATCTTGGGTTGTTCAAGTTTTTAAGTTTTCTACTTTGTGACAGTATTAAATTTGTCCTGAAAAAAAGAAAATATGAAAGTGTGAGAGCGTTTATATTATTTAGTTACTTATTGGTACTACAGTTGTAAAAGTAATATGTTTTTTTTTTAATACCCCTTTTTTCAGGGGTGAGGGGGGTATTTTTAGTGGGTATTTCAATAGGGTATTTTTATAGGTAGCTAGGTTTAATTAAAATTAAAAAAAAACAGCATGGCCTTATTAGGTTTCTACTGAAGTACATTTCATGCAATTATAATTCTTACCTGAGATCTACTTGAGTATCTTCTTCACAAAAAATGTGTTAAACAGTCATTATTACATTAATGTATATCATTAACATTTTCTGATACTGAAAAGGTCATTACATGAGTCCTATTTATTGAAAATGTTTGCATACATATATTGCAATTACGAAGAAGTGTTGAGTTTCGTTCATCCTATTAATGCACATACAGTTTGGTCATTACAGATAATTATGTGCATGTGTGGATCAAGCTATAGATCTCAATGGGGGTGGGGGTCCAAGCCCTTGTAACAGAGCAGTTGTAAAGAAATTCAAGTTAAGCCTCATTATTCTTTGTTTTATTTATTTTATTTTTAGAAATCCCTCTGATTTAAGGATAGGATAGGGAGATTCATGTTGTACCAAAATTTCAGCAGGTGGGTAGTGGTAGCATATGTCTAACATGATCAATATCTTCTGCCATAATTATAATTATAATCATATTTATTATTATTATTATTATATGTAATTATAATAATAGTTCATACTAAATGTGGCAAGAAATATAATTCTGGCCTGCAAACAGAAAACATACTAACTTGAGATTTTCCACAACCCAAAAATCTGAAGGTCACAACATATTTGTCATAAAAAATGGTACTGGTATGGCTCTCTTAAATGCTTGGAGCTCAGCATATAAGGGAATATTAGGTCCAGGACTGTTTGGCCTGGTTTCA
>CM037778.1:61253078-61303078 GCA_021229015.1 Solen grandis | reverse complement strand
TATATCAGTGGTGTATCATGTAATGGTAATCAGTAGTGATATATCAGTGGTTTATCATGTAATGGTAAACAGTAGTGATATATCAGTGGTTTATCATGTAATGGTAAACATTAGTGATGTATCAGTGGTGTATCATGTAATGGTAATCAGTAGTGATATATCAGTGGTGTATCATTTATGGTAAACATTAGTGATATATCAGTGGTTTATCATGTAATGGTAAACAGTAGTGATATATCAGTGGTTTATCATGTAATGGTAAACAGTAGTGATATATCAGTGGTTTATCATGTAATGGTAAACAGTAGTGATATATCAGTGGTGTATCATGTAATGGTAAACAGTAGTGATTATCAGTGGTGTATCATGTAATGGTAAAAGTAGTGATATATCAGTGGTGTATCATGTAATGGAAAATCATAGTGATATATCAGTGGTGTATCATGTAATGGTAAACAGTAGTGATGTATCAGTGGTGTATCATGTAATGGTAAACAGTAGTGATATATCAGTGGTGTATCATGTAATGGTAAACATTAGTGATATATCAGTAGTGTATCATGTAATGGTAAACAGTAGTGATATATCAGTGGTGTATCATGTAATGGTAAACAGTAGTGATGTATCAGTGGTGTATCATGTAATGGTAAACAGTAGTGATATATCAGTGGTGTATCATGTAATGGTAAACAGTAGTGATATATCAGTGGTTTATCATGTAATGGTAAACAGTAGTGATATATCAGTGGTTATCATGTAATGGTAAACATAGTGATGTATCAGTGTTATCATGTAATGGTAAATCAGTAGTGATATATCAGTGTGTATCATGTAATGGTAATCAGTAGTGATATATCAGTGGTGTATCATGTAATGGTAAACAGTAGTGATATATCAGTGTTATCATGTAATGGTAAACTATTATCAGTGTACATGTAATACAGTGTGATTATTGTATCATGTAATGGTAAACAGTAGTGATATATCAGTAGTGTATCATGTAATGGTAAACATTAGTGATGTATCAGTGGTTATCATGTAATGGTAAATCAGTAAGTGATATAATCAGTGGTTTATCATGTAATGGTAAACAGTAGTGATATATCAGTGGTGTTATCATGTAATGGTAAACATTAGTGATTATCAGTGGTTTATCATGTAATGGTAAACAGTAGTGATATATCAGTAGTGTATCATGTAATGGTAAACATAGTGATATATCAGTGGTTTATCATGTAATGGTAAACATAGTGATATATCAGTGGTTATCATGTAATGGTAAACATTAGTGATTATCAGTGGTGTATCATGTAATGGTAATCAGTAGTGATATATCAGTGGTGTATCATGTAATGGTAAACAGTAGTGATATATCAGTGGTGTATCATATAATGGTAAACAGTAGTGATATATCAGTGGTTTATCATGTAATGGTAAACAGTAGTGATATATCAGTGGTTTATCATGTAATGGTAAACAGTAGTGATATATCAGTGGTGTATCATGTAATGGTAATCAGTAGTGATATATCAGTGGTGTATCATGTAATGGTAATCAGTAGTGATATATCAGTGGTTATCATGTAATGGTAAACAGTAGTGATATTAGTGGTTTATCATGTAATGGTAAACATTAGTGATATATCAGTAGTGTATCATGTAATGGTAATCAGTAGTGATATATCAGTAGTGTATCATGTAATGGTAATCAGTAGTGATATATCAGTAGTGTATCATGTAATGGTAATCAGTAGTGATATATCAGTAGTGTATCATGTAATGGTAAACATTAGTGATATATCAGTAGTGTATCATATAATGTTTCATCCTATTAAAAACTAATTTTTTTTTACAATATTAGAACTTGCCAATGTGTTAAGCCTGCGTCTCTATGCATTGTTGCAGAATGTGATCTTGCCTCACAGATCGTCAATGTTGATGGGTGTGCTACTGTTGTGTGGGATAAAGCCAGCCATCATTCAGACATACAACAAGGTGATGGGCTATATCACGGCCGCCACTGAAGACTTTGCAATGTTCTTCTTTGCCTTCATGGTGTCCAACTTGTTTGTGCCATCATGAAATATGACTTCCATGTGATGTTGACAAGATTTTGTCATATATAGTACCCCTACAGCCTCAGATAAGGAAAATCAAGAAGCTTGCTGGCATTGGTTTTTCTTACCATCCCTTGTTTATGTTTCCATCTTGTAGGAAGACATTAGCCACAAGGTGGAGGTAGTTATTTTAGAAGTGGAGAAAGGAAATTGATTTCCTGATCTACTGTTTTTCGAAAGAAGCTAGAAAAGGGATTTTAGATATTTATCTGCATTGTAAACATGAACAACCAGATTCATGTATGTATCAGTTACCTCTTCTTGGATTAAAATATTACGATTAAGAAGCACTGAGAAAGAGAGAGCAGAAGTGGATATATCACAGCAAAAGGGGGTTTGTTATGCCACATATTACCAGTAATGGTTTTGATGTATCAGTCACCTGGGCCACAAAATTTTGAGTTTTTAATTACCTGTCTAAAATGTGATAGCTCTTGCTCTAATTTCTAGTAGAAATGGGAAAATGGTAAGAGATTGTAGGTAATATACATGTAAATGCTTTTTGAAAGGATCATGATATGTAATCAAGACTTAGTCATTAACTTAGCAGAGACACTGTTTTCATCTTCATCATCGCCAGGGTTGTAAAAATGTTGATTGCAATGTTATTGAAACTACGGCAGTTGCTTTTGAGCATAAAATGAGGCTTCAATGATTCCTTCTTTGAAAATGATGCTAGGGAAAGCATGGGTTTTTGATTGTCACCCATGCGATTAACTATCAAATATAGGTTTGACTAGGCAACATAATCTATAGCTCCAAGCCTGTGTCTGTTGCTGTTGGAAAAAAAAAAATATATATATTTTTTTTTTGGTCATATTCAGATTCTAACTACTATAATTTTTATAGGCAACAAAACTGGGTTGAAGACATGTCTTGTGTGTAGGTTAAGAAAGATTACAGGGGAAGTTTGAAGTAAATGAAAATGATTTACAGGAAAGATGCAGCCTTAGAAATGACTTAGTATATTTGCCAAACAGCCACATACTATGTATAGAATCATAACAGCTTTTTCCTATACCATCCAGCGTAATAACACTTTACCATGTAATTATTTTGATGCCTTACTGTTATAATATAATAAGACATACACATTAACTAGGTTGTGAAAGTGTTTGATTTTGATTAATTTTGCCTTTGCATTGTTCTAGGTGAGTCCCTGTCAGTCAAGTTTAATTACTTATTAGCATGTACATGAGTTTCATGTAAAGATTTATTCAGAGTGATTAGCAGACATAATTGTATGCTTACAACTTAAATATTAGAGATTACAATTTCTTTTTCACTTCATCCTTACTTAACTGTAAAGAAAATAGTTACACCTACGATCCTTTTTCTCCATGGAAAGCAGGATATATGCCACCATTGCAAACCAGACAACTCTTCAAGAATATTGTCAGGGGTTTGAATATTGTAGATTTTATGTTAATCTTTTTAAAAACTTCTCTGTATAGTTAAATATATCCCCTGACTGAGCAATTTTGTCTGTTATAATGCACTTGAAGATTTTAAGATAGAGGATGGTTTAAAGGAAGTGTATCAATGCTCAACATATCCTTTTTGATATATTACATTGGTTTATTGTATTACAATGATCAAAGTAAATCCAGTGAACTAGGGATAAGTGTGAAAGACTTAACAAATCAGTCATTACATGTTTCTTTATAAGTAAGTAAAGTCATTATTCAAAGTGGATAGTGTATTTTCCATAACCAATATTTCACACAGTCCCATTAGCTGGAGTCCACAATCTTTCAAATTGTCATTGTTTTGGTAAGGAATGGCCTTTTTTTGTGTCCTTTTTTGTTGTTGTTGTATGTCTATAGATTTTAAATGAAATGAAATAATAGGTTATATTATGGTTCCACTGTAAAACCTCCATATAGGGAGCAATGTAAGTAGTCACCATTTTGTGTGGTGTTCTGTGCATGAATTTGGTGGTGCTACTTAACAATTTTATGTTAGTTTTATGTGTGGGTTTTTCTGGGATTTAGGGCAGTTTGGTTAACAGGAATAACAGAATTCAGTTCAAATGCACCATTGTGACATACCGGTAACAGATGAATGTTCTTGGATTAATGGCACTTAACTAAGGTATTTGTCGTACAAACTGCATCCACATTTTTCAGCTCGACTATTCGAAGAATATAAGAGCTATTGTAGTCGCCCTTGCGTCTGTGTTGGCATTGCAGCTTTTGGTTAAAGTTTTGCATGCAAGTTACTATCAACATTATATCTCAATAACAATTTATGGTATTGACTTGAAAGTTTATAAATATGTTCAGGGGCATCAGACAACCAAGGTAGATAACTTTTGACTGAATTTAATATAAATTATGGCCCCTTTTATTTACTTAAAAATTTCAGTTAAAGTTTTGCATGCAATAGAAAATTTGGTTAGAGTTTTGCATGCAAGCTACTATCAAGCTTGTATTTCAGTAACCATTCATGGTAAAGTTTTTGAATATGTTAAGGGGTATCATACTTAAATGGTAGATAACTCTTGATAGAATTGTTTCAAATTATGGCTCATTTTTAACTTAGAAATTTTGGTTAAAGTTTTGCATGCAATGTACTTTAATACTTATATCTCAGAGTCCAGGCATGGGATTGATTTGAAACATCTTTGATATGTTTATGGGTATCACACTATCAAGGAAGATAACACTTGATGGAATATATTACTATGGCCCCTTTTTAACTTAGATATTTTGGTTAAAGTTTTGCATTCATGGTATTATCCAGATTATATCTCAGAAATTGTTTATGGTATTGACTAGAAAGGGAGTGTATTCAGGGATCAGAAAACCAAGGAGGATAACTTTTGGACTGAATTTTATACAAATTATGGCCCTTTTCTCACTTAGATACTTGGTTAAAGTTTGGCATGCACAGTGTTATCATGCTTATGTCTCAGTTACTAGGCATGGGATTGATTTAATACTTCATTAAAATATAAAGGGGTATCAGACTATCAAGGTAAATCAGTTATGACTATTATTATATACAGGGTATATAAAGGGCAAGAATTGAAATACATTTCATTTGATCTACCAACAAGTATTTATGAATAGACGAGCGTGCTGTCCTGTGACAGCTCTTATTATGAGATTGTAATGAAACTTAGTACATATCATTACCATAGAGAGAAGCTGTGCTTGGGAATCTTTTTTTAAAGCACAGTAACAACAAAACTGAGTCTGTGGCATGAACTACTGGTACTTAAACAGTTTTTAAGGAATAGTACTGAAATGTTACCATATATGACATATTTGTCAAGACTGCCAAGAGTTATATGCCCTTGGATTTACTGAGCCTCCACATTGAAAGTGGTTATTCCCTGTTATAGTTGTGAACATCATCGAACATATAATGAATTATCTGTGTATAAAATATCTTCAAAAGCATAGATTACTCATTAGTATTAGAAGTTTGCTTGTGTTTTGCCTGTTAATCATACCTCATTTTGACACGTTAGGGAGAGCTGGGTATGTTGTATGAATAAAAATTCTTATTTATCAAGTAGTTTGTATAAAGGTATATCAATATCAGAAATAAGTGGACTGGGATCAAGTTCGCTATATTGACTCTATGTACTTAAATTGTAAATATTAACAGATGTTACAAACTGTGTACATTTCTTTTTATTTATTTGATACAAAAACTGACCTTTGCTGTGTTACAAATACAGTTTTAGCAAGTCCTGTTTTGTCTTTTAATATGATTCCTTTTTCATTTACTGTTGATTTAATTTCCATGCTCAGTATTTATTACCCCTTTGTTTTAACATTATTTTCTACTAATAACTTATAAGAACTGGACAGGGCAGGTCCAGTTAAAAGTTGAGTGATTACTTATATTTCATGGATTCAATCTCAAATAAACATAGTAAAATAACAAAAAAATCTGTGCAAAGAATGAATTCATCTGTGGTAACCTTTGTCAGGTGTAGCATGTAATTCTATCCAAGATTAAAAGTTTTATCAGGTGGCGGTAACACACAACTTTCTCACAAAGATCTGGCACTGAACTTCAAAAAAGTTGTCCTCAACTCCCAGTTTTTGAGATCTGTACTCCTTAGCTTTTTATCAAGATAGTAAACATTTTATGTACGCAATCTTTCTACTATGGCTTTGCAGAATACATTTATCAATTTTGCCAATATTCAGAATGGGAAAACTCTTTGAATTCAAGGAAGGCCTCAATTAGATCTCCAAACTCTCCAAGTTGGACTCATGTTTGAAACTCAACTTGAAGTTCCAACATAAACCATTTATTACTTCAATAAATGTTACTATCATTACATATCATCAAAATTATGTAGATCTTTTTTCATCATTATCGTCACGTTATTATCAGTGCAATATGCTTCAGTTCTTCGCTGAGGTTTCCTGTTTATAAACCCTTTAGATGTTCAAATGTTCTTGTAGCTACCGGAACATGTACATAACAGGATGTATACTGTAGCATCATTTGTAAAAGTTTCTTTGCATTTTATGACTATGGTAACCCCTATATTATTTTAAAGCATTTGTATTAAAAGGGGTTCAAATTTTGTTGCATTTTTCTATTTATAACAAAGAAAAAATAATGTATTCAGAATTATTTTTCTATAAAAGAGAAAAAATAATATTTTAAGTACATGTGGTACATTTATTTAAAAGTTGCTATTTTCCCAAATGTTACCTCTTACCAAGTGTTTTATCTTACTCAAGATGGTAAATGCCTTTAGAAAAAAAACCCTATTCAGTAGAATTGTTAATCGCTCACTTACCATTGGCTTGAGATGGACTGTGATTGCTTGACTGGTACTTTTTGTACCTTATAATGTTATACCAGAAATAAGGTAATGAATATAAAATACAGGTACCTTTCTGTAATATTTGTAACAAATTGAAATATTTATCAGTTTCATGTTCATTTGACATTTTTTTCTGCTCCGCCTCTACAATTCAACTTGAACTAAAAGATGAATAAATGAAGAAATTTTGATTTTTAAATACATGTACTCATGAAGGGATGTATTATGAGATGGCACTGTCTGTCTGCCCATAAACAAAATTTTGTGCGTGTAACTCTTCTGAAGTTTATATTTGTGTTAATAAGACTAAATATACTATGCCATGTGATTGACTTTGACTTTTCTAATAATTTTAACTGATAAAACTGCAGTCACTCTCACTCTTACAGTAGCTAAAAAAGACATTGTGTAGGCCAATCAGAACATGTCTCCACTCCTTGGCTTCACCTGGTTATTGATTTTTGCGCAGATCTAAGTTACCGCAATTGATTTGAAAATTCATTATCCCTATGAAGGGTGTCAGCGGTGCATGCTAATTGATGGTTTTTCTCTAACAAGATCATCCACATACCTCTCTTTTCCGTCCATTAACTTTCGGGTTTGCCCACCATGATGACAAGGACGACTCACTCTCCCAGTTTGACAGTAACTAGGCCACACTGGTTTGTGTTCAGTATGACAAACTGTATGCAACCGGTCACTTCATCAGCTATGGAGTTTTCTTAGGACCATAGAGCAAGCTGTTCATGTGCTCCTTATGCTGTACATGGTTTTACGTCAACATCGTGGTTTATGACATTGAGATAGTTTCATAACAGACTGTAAGCGTACGGTTGCATACGGTTTGTCATACTGAATGCATGCCTGCTTTTGCTGTGTTTTTATAAATTCCAAAGCACAAACTCACTCTTGCTAAAACACCCTGAGGTAAAGTGACATCTATTTCGTTTCCATCTAGTTGTTTGAAGTTATTTATTATTATCTCTCAAAGATCATCACTTGCTTTCTTTCCCTGAGGCATGGTGAAACTTACCTATCAGTTAGCGTGGTTAAACAGATACATAATGTGACATGTACCAGCAGTCAATTCATAGTTCCCCGGGTTATAAAAATAGAACTTAAGCTCTGCCCACTTGATTCCTCTAGCTAAGAAGGCGTGGTATATATTCATCAATCGAAACAATGTTATATTTGACAGGTGATAAGATACATGGAATATCGATTTCTTGTTGGAGTGTAAAGTGGAGAAAAGTCAAAGTCAATCACAAGGCGTAGTATGATAATGACAGATGAGGGCTCAGCCGTGAAAAACAGGAGTGCTGTAAATGCTTTCAGTACGAGTTATGTCAATACATTTTTTACTTTGACAAAAAATTTTCTGAATATTTGCCTTTGTTTTGTTGTTTACCAAATAAATTTTAAGAGAATTCAATTTGTTTTTCTTTTGCTTCCAAGGATAGAAAATTGTCAAGAAGACTGTCAGATGGTATTTTGTTTGTCTTTACAATGTATTATGTACTTGGAATGGGTTTGACAGTGTACCCAAATGTTTATTATTAGGGCTTTCTGCCTCAAGCAGACAGACCTATTGGGTTTGTTATGTTTTTTCTTCTTATTATTATTATTCTACTTTTTTCTTCCTTCTTTTCTTTGAGGTTCAAATTAAAACAGGTTACCGAGAATACAGCAGCATGAAATTTTACCAGTATGCACAGTGACTTTGGCACTTTGATTGCAGCAATTTTTATACGCCGCCGGAGGCGGTCGTATATTGGCGTCATCTTCTCCGTCTGTCCGTCTTGTGAACGCAACTCCTCCTACATTTCTGATTGAATCTTTTCAAAACTTGGTCAATGTCATGACTATAATGGGTAGATGTGCATGAAATGGCGATTTTCCAGTCTATTGATTTTTACAAGATTTGTGTCCCTTGAAACTTAGTCTCTGTAGCTGATTGATATTGCAGCCTTGTGAACGCAACTCCTCCTACATTTCTGAATGAATCTTTTCAAAACTTGGTCAATGTCATTACTATAATAGGTAGATGTGCATAAAGTAGCAATTTTCCGGTTCATTAATTTTTACAAGATTTTTGTCCCTTGAAACTTAGTCTCTTTAGCCGATTGATATTTCAGCTTTGTGAATGCAATTTCTTGTATGTTTCTGACCTAATCTTTTCAAAACTTGGGTAATGTCATTACTATACTGGGTAGATATGCACAAAGCAGGGATTTTGATGTTCATCAATATTTGCAATAGTTATGCCTTTCTAAACATGGTCTCTTGAAAACACAACTCAAGTTTCTAAACAGGTAAAAGTGCATAAAGCAGGGATTTTCTGGTACAGTGATTTTTGCAAGAGTTATGTGGAGAAAGAAAAAAGGATTCATATTGATACTGCTATTTGACCTACTGTCATATTGGAAGCATTTTTAGGGTTCTATCTCTGTTCAGCTAAATTAATTGGTCTTACAGACTTCATTATGAGCTTATGCTTACAGAAATGTTAAAAGCAATAATTAAAAGACCCCGCTTGGTCTTTATATTTTGTGGTGGCTTATATTGCGGCATCACTGGCATTCTTGTTTTCTTCATGTGATGTCACGTGACGTCAGGGTTGAAAAAAGCTACCAAAGCTTGTACGTGCTCTACAGCCGTCATATATTGACAAATTGACTTGATTTTTTCACAGAATATATAGATTGCGATTTAGTTGTGCAGGATTATATACATTTTGCAACATTCAAAAAGACCAAGGATCTATGGCTGAACCAAGTTTTGAACTTTGGACCTGAAAATGTATTTAAGTATTACGAAGCTTTCAGATAAGCTAGAAACTTCAAATTTGGACAGAACATGTGTCTTATCAATTTCTTACAGCTCTGAAAAGACTGACGTCGTATGACGTAAAATGACGTCGTGACGCGTTAACAAACTTTTAATCCAAAATGCAGGGTTTTTAAGCCCTACATGCCTTATCTTTTGACCAATTTGCAAAACGATTTGCATAAATTTTTCACTGAATGTGCAACATAGCATCTCATTTTTCTTGGTCACTTCCGTTTCCGGAAAATAGTAAAGGTCAAGGTCATATGTCAGTTATCGGTGGTTTTATTCGGCAAGGTTTATCTCAAAAACGAAAAAAATCCTACCTGGACACTTTGGGTAAAATCTGTAGTGCTTTGAAAGGCCTTTCAAGTGATATTTATTTTTTGAAGATCGGGGTTGAAGTGGTTGAGTTATGGCAGAAAGACGAAAAGTGTACTTTTAACGAAATTGAAACGCTGTAGTTTCATGAACTTTGAGTCAAACATTATGATTTTTTCAGGATTAACACTCTGTAAAGTGAAGTGATGTATACTTAACCCTTTCCCTCATATATACTCATTTTGACGCCCTCAATAGGTATCACATAAAGCCTGATCTGCAGGAAACCACAGTTAAACTTTACCAAATTTGATTACAAAATACTCATTTCCAGACCACTGAGGAGCAGCGAACAGCATAAAACCTGATCAGCCTGCGAGTTACTCGCAGGCTGATCTGGTTTTATGCTGTTCGCATAGGTCTTTTCATGGTGTCCTTTATGAGGGAAAGGGTTAAAGGATTATTTGTTTGGTCACGTGATTATGACGTCATGCATATTTAAGCAGAAATTATTAAAAAATTCATATAAAATCGGCAAGTTGATGTTTGAAGTTGAAATTTGCATGAATGCCGTAGCCTACAATGTGCAAAAAGTCCTGAAAGTTTCAAGTGATTCCGTCAACAAACATGGCAGATATTCATGTTTGTTGGATAAGGGCTTGTATACGAAAATCTAGCAATTTGAAGTAAGAGAAGATGGTTATCCACGATCCAGACGTTCCTACGCAGGAAAGAGTGCCCGTGTTGAAAGGTGAATTGCGATGCGTATTTGAAAGAATGAGGTGCATTTTAGGATGCAATGGTGTACACCAGGACTGATAAGCATATTGCCTTTGTTATAACGGCTTTCTTCAAACTTTTATTAGGGCTTTCTGCCTCAAGCAGAAAGACCTATTGGGTTTGTAATGTTTTTTCTTATTATTTTCTTTTTTTCCTCCCTTTCTACGCGTTAATTTCTATATGTTGCAATGGTCCAAGGACAATGAAAATTTAATGGCATATACTTCAGATGCTGAAATTTTGATTTCAATGATTTTCATGTTTTTGACGTCATATGACGTCACACTTGACGTCTACAAAAGGTTGTACGCGGTCTACAGACATTATTTCTTGACCGATTTTCATCAAAATTTCACAGAATGTGTATGTTAGGCTCTAGTTGTGCATCCCGGTGTCTGTTTTTCAAAATTTGAAAAGGCAATGGTTCTATGGCGAATCCAAGATTCGAACCATTGACGTCAATTTTCAGATGCGTATAAAATCGCTTCCAGATAAGCTAGAAAGCTAATATTTGAATATAAGTCTCTAGGATTTCTTTAGATTCTTAGAGAAAAAACGTCATATGACGTCATGAGGTGAAAAGAAATTTCTAATTTATACGTGTTAACTTCTATATGTTGAAAACGTCAGAGCACCTTGAAAATTTAATAACATATGCTTCAGATAGAACATTTTGCATTTCAATGATTTTCATTTGCTTATGATGTGTTTTGACGTCGTCTAAAACTGATTGTACGCGGTCTACAGCAATTATTTCTAGACTGATTTTCATCAAAATTTCAGAGAATGTGTATGTTACGTTCTAGTTGTGCATCCCTGTGTTCATTTTTCCAAATTCAAAAAGGCAAAGGTTTTATGGCGAATCCAAGATTCGAACCATTGACGTCAAAATTAAAATATGTATAAAATCGCTTCCAGATGAGTTAGAAAGCTGATATTTGGACAGATTATAAGTCTCAAGTGTCCCATACAATCTGTGAAGATGAACGTCAATTGACGTCATATGACGTCATAAGGTCAAAAAGTATATCTGATATCTACGCGTTTATTTAAATATGTTATAAAGTTTCCAGGACCACGGAAATTTAATGGCCTATATATTAATCCATGCGCTTTTTAATGCAAGGTATTTCATATTAATATGATGTCATACAATGTCAGATTTGACGTCAGGACAAAAAGATTTTACGCGGTAAACAGCCATTATTTCTGGATCGATTTTCATCAAAATTTTACAGAATGCATATGTAACATTGCAGTTGTGTATCCCGGTGTCCGGTTTTCCAAATTTGAGAAGACCATGGTTCTATGGTGAATCCAAGATTCGAACCATTGACATCAAATTTCAAATTCGTATAAAATCGCTTCCAGATGACTTAGAAAGCTGATATTTGTACTGAATATTAGTCTCTAAGATTTCTTTCTATTATGTTTGAACGAACGTCATTTGACGTTATATGACGTCATAAGGTCAAAAAGAATTTCTGATATCTGCGTTAATATCTACATATTACAAAGGTCCCAGGGGCATTAAAAATTTACTGCATATATCTAAGATACTGAAGTTTTTATTTCAATGATTTTCTTATGCCTATTACGTTATATGACATCCAACTTGATGTCTACACAAGTTTGTACGCGGTCTACAGCCATTTTTTCTGGACGAATTTCATCAAATTTCAAAGAATGTGTATGTTACGCTCTAGTTGTGCCAACTGGTGTCCGTTTTTCCAAATTCGAAAAGGCAAAGGTTGTATGGCTAATCTAAGATTAGAGGCACTGACACCAAATTACAGGATAAGTCTCCAAGTCTTCTTTACATTCTGAGAAGATGAACGTCATATGACATCATGTGACCTTTTAAAGCCAAAGATTTTCTGTTGAAATTAAATGTTTTATAAGACCTGAAGGCCTTGTTTTTTGTTTGATTTGCATGAATTCCTTCTGAAGGTGCAGCATTTGATCCTGTTGAACAATGTCACTTCCATTTTGAGAAGAATGTTTAATTCAATCATTACTTAAATTTTGAAAACCTCTAAAGCTAGACTGAATTATGAGACAATCGAATTGTAAGCATTTTCAATAAATTTGTTTTGTTACATGGATTAAAGAAATAGGCCAAGTTAAATGAAATTGATATAAAAAAATTACTTAGTTACTTTTGCCATATCTTCCAAGTTAATCGGTTTATTTTTCAAAGTTTATGGAAGGTACAAAAACAAGTGAAAAGCATGAATTTGATATCATTTTACTTTTTGCGCTTTTAGTGTTTGACAAATGTAGCAGAAAGTCCTATCATTTGTATCAACGAATGAAATCTAGTTTAAATCAAAATGGTTATCAGAGCATCAGTTGTGCATTTTTTGTCACTTTCGAAAGTATTTGGGTAACAACAAGAGGGCCAAGATTGCCCTGAATTGCTCACTTGAAGACTCTGACCTTATGGGCAAAGATTTGGTCTCTAGATTTCCCACAAGTTTTTGCAAGGATTTGACCACGTGACCTCCATTTTTTACCCCACAACACTCATTTTCAAACCCATCCATTATTTCATTTGGACATTCTGACCAAGTTCTATGAAGATACAGCATAAAAATGTGCCCTCTAAGGTGATCATGAGGATTTTACCAGCCCCCCCCTTCAAGTACTTTCTTTTAGACCCCAAATGACCCATTTTCAACTTATCCAAAATTTCATTAAGAATTCTGTGAAAATTGCGCCTAAATAGTGGTTTAGAGAGTGTTCAAAGTTTTTCAAGGATTTGATCCAGTGACCTACTTTTAGACCAAGTTTCAAACTCATCCAAGATTTTGTGCAAGGAAACATTCCAAACAAGTTCTATGAAGACAAGGGTCAGGACTGCCACAAAATACGCCCATCATGGTATGGGGACTCTCAGAAATAGCTCAGAGAAACAAGCTACTGTCCATAAATAAGCAAAATAATTCCAAAATCCCATTAGTTAATGATGTTAATCATAAAAAAAAAATGTTGATACATTTCTATTAATTAACTGCAAGATCTGACAACACCTCATAGGGTCTAAGGACTAGGGACAAGCAAATTTTCAAGTATGTTGTGTACATCAAGGGCCATAACTTCAAAGTCATTCACATGAGAATGCTGGATATCGAACTCAGCCAAGATATTATGGCAATGCACATGTGTGGAAAGTTTGAAGAGGATTGGGCAAACAATATTGAAGTTAGAGCCCAGACAATCACAATATCAAGTATTTTGTGTACATCAAGGGCCATAACTTCTAAGTCATTCACGCAATAATGCTGAATATCGAACTCATCCAAGATATTATGGCAATGCACATGTGTGGAAAGTTTGAAGAGGATTGGGCAAACAATATTGAAGTTAGAGCCCAGACAATCACAATATCAAGTATTTTGTGTACATCAAGGGCCATAACTTCTAAGTCATTCACCATAATGCTGATATCGAACTCATCGCGATTTATGGCCATGCACATGTGTGAAAAGTTTGAAAAGGATTGGACTAACGGTATTGAAGTTAGAGCCCAGACAATCACAATTTCAAGTATTTTGTGTACGTCAAGGGCCATAACTTCTAAGTCATTCACGTGATAATGCTGGATATTGCACTCATCCGAGATATTATGGCCATGCACATGTGTGGAAAGTTTGAAAAGGATTGGGCAAACGGTATTGAAGTTAGAGCCCGGACAACAAATGTTCCACGCCTGCCCACCCGCCCGCCCGCCCGCCGTGAGTGTTCACATAATACGCCCCATCTTAAGATGGGCGTATAATAATTTAAAAAAATATGGCCTTTAGGGTATTCATAGATTTGACCAGGTTTCAAATTCATCCACGAATTTAGGCAGACAGTGTTCAGAAGTGTTTTTTTCAGGATTTGGCTAAGTAACCTATTTTTTACCCCACAAGATCGATTTTCAAACTCATCCACGACATTCCGACCAAGTTCTATGAAGATAAGGTCAAATATCTGAGCATTTAAATACATGTAGTTTTATTACATTATTTTCACACAGTGTGCTCAATATAAACTACATGTTATTAAATGACACCATTTGTACATCCGAAACTGATGAACAGAAAATGTGATCAGAATTCAGTTTATCCTTACCATACAGAATCATCTGGGTATCCCAGATTTCAAATAGGTTTGTTTGCTAGGAGCTGTCTGATTAGTGTCCCATCTGTTCTCTCAAACAATATAGAACTCAGATCCTACACATTGGAAAAATCCAGTTTCACAAACCATTTAAATCTTAATGCACTGTAAATTAATATTCATCAAGTCATAAAACAAGAGGGTGATGATAGCCCTAGATCGCTCACCTGAGTACATAAGCTTATTAAATTTTTAAGTCATTCAAATCACTTTATATTACTACTTTCAGCAGCAACCAGATTCAAGTTTCAGATAAAAAGAATTCTTAAGTTAGTAAATCATCTGGAGGCAAGGTCTTTCATGGGAGCAACTTTATTTTAGGAGTAATGGAACACAGCCATGAGGTGACCATACATGTCAAAAATTAAAAGTTAATCATTGTTTTCATAGAAAAATAATTTTATTTTACCTTTTCTTATAGAGTATATCAGAAAACTGACCCCAGTAAAATTCTGTTGGTTGCCATGGCAACCAAAGTTCTGCATGGATCAAGTTAATTTTAACAACTTTTGTGAACCCAAGGATCATTCATGCCAAGTTTCATCAATTTCTACCTGGTGGTTTCAAAGGAGATGTTAATTTAAGCAAATTGTTGACGACGGAAGCAGGGTGTTCACAAACGTCACCTTGCTCTGTAAGCTAAAAATGAGCATATGAATATTCATGAGGAAAAGCGTTAATCATACAGGATGTAATAACAACACTAGCTAGTTATCCACATCACACACCAGTTTATTTAAAACATGTTGGCAATCACTTGATATGCACAATAAACATTCGAGACATAAAGTATTTTAAATCGGCCTTCATTAGTTTCAAGATATTATCAGACATACATACATACATTTTAGCAGTTTTACAGGTAACATACATGTACAAGGGTTATTACAAAAAAAGATGTAAATATGTCTAATGCAACATATTTAGTACAAAGCAAAATAATATCACACATGTACCTGTAGTTTATAGAAATCTTTGAAGTATTAGTTATATATATTCTTTTTTGAATATGCTCCGATTAAAATGCATTCTTTTAGATGTTATAGGCATTGAAATACCACCAAATCTTACTGCCAAATAAGTTGATAATACTATGATTCAATGATAAGTTATAGTTCAGACAAGAAAAACCTGCACCATGACTGTTCATCTCTCAGTGTGACTTTGACCTTGGGGCTCAACTCTAGTGCATGGCCAAATTATTTGAGAAATCTGTGATCCATGAGAATCCTGTGATCCATGAGAATCCTGTGATCCATGAGAATCCTGTGATCCATGTGAATCCTGTGATCCATGTGAATCCTGTGATCCATGAGAATCCTGATCCATGGAATCCTGTGATCCATGAGAATCCTGTGATCCATGAGAATCCTGTGATCCATGAGAATCCTGTGATCCATGAGAATCCTGTGATCCATGAGAATCCTGTGATCCATGTGAATCCTGTGATCCATGAGAATCCTGTGATCCATGAGAATCCTGTGATCCATGTGAATCCTGTGATCCATGAGAATCCTGTGATCCATGAGAATCCTGTGATCCATGTGAATCCTGTGATCCATGTGAATCCTGTGATCCATGTGAATCCTGTGATCCATGTGAATCCTGTGATCCATGTGAATCCTGTGATCCATGTGAATCCTGTGATCCATGAGAATCCTGTGATCCATGAGAATCCTGTGATCCATGTGAATCCTGTGATCCATGTGAATCCTGTGATCCATGTGAATCCTGTGATCCATCCACAGCCCAGACAAACAAATCTTGACAATTAGACACATTAATGCAAGCACATACACCAAACCACCATTGTGGTGACTCTAACAAGGTCAGCAGGCAGGCTCAATAAAAACAAATTTTTATAATGTCCCTTTTAAAGATATTAAGCAGTAACTCACTGAAACTAGAAATTACAATAAAGTTATTAGATTCCTTCGGACTAGCAATCAAGATACATGTATACTCTTTTCTATATAAATTGCTCAACATTTTTTTGTTTATAAAATATCTTCATAAGGAAATTTTCACTGAACTCAAATCTTTCTGTACAAAGAAAAGGCACTTTTGACATCCTCTTCAGTTATACACATTAAGCAAAATGCTCTCTTTTTGTGAAAGAGGGGAGGAGAATAAACAAAACATAAAATACACATATAATGCTGTCTTGAAACTACACATATAATGCTGTCTTGGAACTTCACATATAATGCTACGCAAGACAACAAGCTTCACAAATGAAGAAGATATAGACGTCCATGACACTTTAAATACCTAAATAAATAAATGAGCATATGTATTTATAACTTGTGAATTTCACATTGTAGATAGATATGCCAAAGTAGGTAATGGTCCACTGGATTGTTAACTTTCAAGAATGATCATCTCTATAATCCTTTATCTGATAGAGACCTTTTCATTTTCATGCAGTTCCTTTCAGGAGTTGTCTGATTAGGTCTCCTGTGTTTGCTTATACAATATTGTAGCTCACATTATACATAGTCTGCACATTGAAGAAAAAAGGTTCTAGTAAGATGATATATATCAAGTCATATATTCATACATGAATATTTATGAGGTAAAAAAAAACAAGAAAATGAAATTCTGAGCAGAGTTTCAATAAAAACAATATGAAAATGCTTTTTTTTTCTTCCCTCCAAATAAATAGTAGAGGTTATCTGATTCACCTCAAAATTGGAAACCTAGGTATAAAGAGTATTAAAAAAATTCAATTTATATTTCATTGATATGATCTTCCTATATTCTTATCTATCCCCCTGCTTGCAAGTATCACTTACAGTATTACACTCAATTTTGTCATCAGATCATTATGTACAGTAAAATCTCAATGATAAGACCACCCTTTGGACTGTCAACTGGTCATAATAGTGAGGTGGACTAATAACCTTTGAGGTGGTCTTTATATTGAGGTGGCCTTTATCTTGAGGTGGCCTTTATATGAGGTTATACTGTAACCAGAATCTAAGGCATACTAAGTTTCAATAAATTCGAGCAACTTTAGCTGAACTTATTGGTAAAATATTGTTTTATAATATTCAATCTCTCAAATGAAAGACTAATGAGAAAACACCATTTAACATTGCAAGAACAAATATTAGTAAGCAAGTCAGAGTAAGTAAGTGTTAAATCAAATTGGGTAACATACTGGCCAATCTATCTTCAAGTTGATGGGTGTAGGTGTACAAACATTAGTATATATGACTTTTTTTAAACCCACTTCCTGTCTACCCGTGATTTGGTCAACATCATAATACTTCTATTGAAATTAAAAACCAAAAAATCACAAAAAACAGCTACAAATTAAACAAAAATTGTGCTAGCCCTATAACCTAAAAAATATTGTTGTTGTTGTATTGGGGTTTACCGTCACTGCGATAGTATTTCAATCATATAGCGACGTCCAGCTAATTACAGGTGGAGGAAGACCCCGAGTACACAGAGGTAAAAGGATAATTTCAACAACAAAAACATAACAAAGCCCTCTAAGAAACCAATGCATAACAAGGTTAATTAGAGCTATCACTGAAGGTGATTAATACCCCTGCAAAATGCTTTGATACAGGAGAAGCTAAACTTCGGATGGAGCATAGATAAGAACCTGTATACATAATATATTGGCTGTGATAGTAAGTAATAAGTAAGTAAAATTTTTATTTAAAGTGGATAGAGAGTCAGTTATGGTTGTCTGGCACAGTAGTTTAAAAGTGTAGAGTTACAGTTCTTAGACACTGCACTTCTCCTAGTTGTCATCTGTTTACATATAAAGTTTCAAGTAAAAACCATGTATAATATTCGAGTTCTGTTTGGGACAAGGAAAAAAAAAAGCAATTTAACAAAGGGAGATAATCAAAAAATGGAACCAGGTAGAGTTACACTTCTTGGACACTGGATTTTTCCTATTCGCCATCTGTTTACATTTTAAGTTTCAAATCAATACCTTATATAATTTTCGTGTTATGTTCCGGACAAGGTAAAACAGAATGAAACAAAGAAAGATAATTAAACAAGAGCTGTCAGAGGACAGCATGCTCGACTATTCAAAATGCTTGTTGGTAAATCAAATGAAATCTATTTCAATTCTTGCCCTTCACATACCCTGTACATAATAATAGTCAAAATGATATACCTTGATAGTCTGATACCTTTAATATTTTTATGAAGTCTAAAGTCAATCCCATGCCTAGTTACTGAGACATAAACATTATAACACTGTGCATGCAAAATTTTAACCAAAAATCAAAGCAAGAAAAGGGCCATAATTTGCATTAAAATTCAGTCCATAAGTTATCCTCCTTGGTTTTCTGATGCCCCTGAAGACACTCCTTAATTTTCTAGTCGATTCCACAAATAATTTCTGAGATATAAGCTGGATAGTAGCTTGAATGCAAAAATTTAACCAAAATTTTAAGTGAAAAGGGGGCCATAATTTTTAATATATTCCATCAAGTGTAGCCGGGTACAGGTATTTGGTGATAAATCAATAGGCAATAAGACATGAGTGTCTCGATAGCTCAGTGGTAGAGCGCAGGAACGGTAGTCCTGAGGCCCTGGGTTCGAGTCCCGGTTGAGCCATGATTTTTTCACCACCTGTTACATTTGGCGCCCAACGTAAATAACTCACAGTTGTAGAAGGGATGGCACCCTTAGAAAGTCCCACAGACGTTCAAACTCCAGGAATCTGAGGACAGATTCTTGAAAGGAGGGGGTGTATGTAGTAGAGGTATAAAATGGCACTTGTACTATCTTGCCATAGAGCTAGCTTTTGTGGCGACGTGGTAGAGTGTCCGATTTGCATACCGAGGGTCCCGAGTTCGATACCAGCTCGGCGCAGTAGGATTTTACTTGGTTACATTTGGCGCCCAACAGGTGGTGAAAAAATCATGGCTCAACCGGGACTTGAACCCAGGGCCTCAGGACTACCGTTCCTGCGCTCTACCACTGAGCTATCGAGACACTCATGTCTTATTGCCTATTGATTTATCACCAAATACCTGTACCCGGCTACATATTCCCCCTCCAAATTTAGAATTCGTCCCGAATTCTTTGAGACAAAGAACATTGTGAAAAGTTCTTGAGGTGCCGAAGCAGTAGCCATATCAAACAGTAGGTTATTTACGTTGGGCGCCAAATGTAACAGATGGTGAAAAAATCATGGCTCGACCGGGACTCGAACCCAGGGCCTCAGGACTACCGTTCCTGCGCTCTACCACTGAGCTATCGAGACACTCATGTCTTATTGCCTATTGATTTATCACCAAATACCTGTACCTGGCTACATTACCTTCCTTTCTTGTATGATACCCCTAAACACATTAAAGATGTTTCGAATCAATCCCATTCCTGGACTCTGAGACATAAGCATGAAAGTACCTTGCATGCAAAACTTTGACCAAAATTTCTAAGTTAAAAAAGGGGCCATAACTTGTAATATATTCCATCAAAACTTACCTACCTTGATAGTATGATACCCCTAAATGTATTAAAGATGTTTCAAATCAAATGCATGCCTGGATACTGAGAAATTAGCATGAAAGTACCTTGCATGCAAAACTTTAACCAAAATTTCAGAGTTAAAAAAGGGGCCATAACTTGTAATATATTTCATCAAAAGTTATCTACCTTGATAGTATGATACCCCTAAATGTATTAAAGATGTTTCAAATCAATCGCATGCCTGGATACTGAGATATTAGCATGAAAGTACCTTGCAAGCAAAACTTTAACCAAAATTTCTAAGCTAAAAAGGGGCCATAATTCATATTAAATTCAGTCAAGAGTTATCTACCTTGGTTGTCTGTTGCCCCTTCACATATTCATAAACTTTCAAGTCAATACCATGAATGGTTATTGAGATACAAACAAGATAGTAGCTTGCACGCAAAACTTTAACCAAATTTTCTATTGCATGCAAAACTTTAACCAAAATTTCTAAGTTAAAAAGGGGCCAAAATTCATATCAAATTCAGTCAAGAGGTATCTACCTTGGTTGTCTGTTGCCCCTTCACATAATTATTCATAAACTTTCAAGTCAATACCATAAATGGTTAATGAGATATAAGGTTGATAGTAACTTGCATGCAAAACTTTAACCAAAAGCTGCAACGCCGACACCGACGCAAGGGCAACTACAATAGCTCTCATATTCTTCGAATAGTCGAGCTAAAAATGGGACTAGGGCAAGAACTCTGCCATCCTTGAGACAACTGAAAGTGAAATTTATGACACACACCTCTTCACCTGATTATCAATGCACACACAAAATTTGATCTGAATTGGTTAAGAAATGTAGAAGTTTGCATCACAAGAAACGAGGGGCATAATTCAATTAGTGGCAACAACTCAATTTAACCAGGATTTGCATTTGAAAGTACATGTATAATATACCGTTGGAAAGATTATTGATTTTTCTAACCAACTGTCTATTCTTGCACGATTTGCACGTGCAATAAAATTTAAGCAGGTCATTTAAATACATGTGGTTTTGTATACTGGTTGTGATTGAGATGCATTGTGATTTGAGAGAGGAGCAAAGATCTTATTGAAAAATTTGTGGATTATTGGGTTAATGCGCGTCAGAAATAAAAACGGATCTAGATTTAGTTTATGGAGAAAATGAACTTCCATATCGTACAATTGCCAGGTGGGTGTCATTATTTAAGGAAGGTAGAACTAATGTTAAGTATGAGCCACGCTCTGGGCGGCCAATTTCCGCTACCTCTGAAAAAGACATCAGCACTGTCAAAGCCATAGTTGATGAAGATGCAAGATATACCGTGGAGGAGATAAGTGACATATCGGGCCTTAGTGTGTCATATGTGTTTTCCATCTTGAAAGAAAAGTTAAAGTTAAGGAAAGTGTGCGCCCATTGGATCCCACATTTGCTAACTTCTGACCAGAAATGGGAGTGGGTTGAAAAAGCCTCGGCCTTACCGACTAGGTTCAAAGATCGAGACCCTAGACACCTGAGAGAAACTGTCACAGGGGATGAAACGTGGCTTTATTTTTTTGAGCTCGACAATAAACTCAGTAACAAAATGTGCGTAGGTGAAAACAGCCATCGCCCAGTTGTTGCTCGACATAGCAGGAGTGTTAAAAGAGTTATGTACACTCTTTTTTTTGACACTGATTGAATAGTGGTCCGTGTCGCTGTGCCTGAGAGGGGTAGTGTCACTGGAACATTTTACCGTGACCACGTTCTCACTGCTGTAGTTAATCACTACATTACAAAGAACCCAAGGTCCGGGGTGCGCAGGATCAAATTACTCCATGATAATGCACCTGCGCTCTCTACCAGTGTATAAACAGTATACCAAATAAACAGTTCAAAAATGCATTTTCGGAATGGATTCTGAGGCTGGAAAAGTGACTCTACTAATCATTTTTCACAGGTATGACTTATTTATAAAAACGCACTGCCACTAATTAAAATATGCCCCCCGTATTTAGAGTTGAATCAGGGGCAATGTCTGGAATCCTTGAGATAACTCAAGTGAAATTTATGTCATGCACCTCTCCAGCTGATTATGAATGCACACACAAAATTTGAAAGGAATCGGTTAAGAAATGTAGAAGTAGTTCACGTCACAAGTTCTGGGGATGGACGGACAGACCGACAAACCAACAGACCAACTCTTATATACCCCCTTTCAAACATCGTTTGTGGGGGTATAATAAACACAATAATTAACACTTCTAGCCCCCTTTAAAGTAATATTACAGACGTAAGTATACCTACATTGTCATATAAAATCAGAAATATAAAAGTAACAGTGATTAATGAAGGTATTTTAAGATATACTTTTCAATATCTAAATGTATCTAAATGTACCATCTTCATAAAACAATAAACTCTAAATCTAACATATAGTGACATCTCAAATAAAGAGTACAGCTGATTTCAATTAAAATCATAAACCATTGTCTGTAGAATATAGGAAATAACATTGAATGGAAAAACAAATGAGAAAACTCTAAATCATGTAGAAAAGACAAAACATTAATTTGATAAAAGTCCTGTACTTTCTAAAGGAACTAAACAAGAAGAAAAAATGTGACAATTCGGCAACAAAGTAACAAAAATATTAGTATTTAAAATCAATACGATGTTATCAAAATAATCCCATTTTTTGGTGTGCTCATTAACATACAACCAATGTAAAAAAAGATTTTTTGTGCATGTATGAAAGTGAAGTGCTCCAAAATCATTTGAATAGCAAACTAGAAAAAGAAATCAGATTCTCGCAGGAATAAAGCTAATCAAAAACAATACATAAGCTGTGAAAAATACAAATCACACAAACACACAGTAAATGTAATGTTCAATTTAATTTTGTAATGGCAAAATGTAAAGTTGATAACAATACTAATGCATCAAAAATGATGTCAATCAAACCACTGAAATAGCATATTCAGCCCAAACTCTGAATATAGAAACTAGACATCACTTTTTAGCACAAAATTTCATGTTAAATCAATTCAGTATGCAACATTTTCAATAACATACATTTGTCAATGCACCAAATATTCAAGATAAAACAACCATAGAATAAAATGTTCATCAAACTGTACAAAACTAAAGCTATCACTGAAGGTGATTGATACCCCACAGTATCAGTTGTCCTAGTTCACATCACAAACTCCCATACAGCTATCAATTTCAAGTTTATTATTAAGTAACAGAGACCTTGATTTTGTCTCCACCCATTTCAAACAGTGACCTTGACTTTGTCTTCATCCATTTCAATCAGTAACCTTGACTTTGTCCTCACCTAATTCAAACAGTGACCTTGACTTTTTCTTCACCTATTTCAATCAGTAACCTTGACTCTGATAGTACTCATTCCAATACAATCCCAATGATTTGTGACACTAGAGAACCATTACAAATACACTATCAGCTGCATACCTAGATATCGAGGTAAAGTGGTACGGAATGAAATGGGACATGATGACCTTTGACTTATGACATGACCTGCATGACTCCAGAATAGCACCCACCTCACTTTGTGAAGCAGGCGTATAACAATATGGAAGACACAGTTGCCCTGACTAGCACTCCAATTCCCATTGCCATGGAAACATAACTTGTTACTGTGAAATCATTAGTTTTCATATGGCACTTATTTTAAATGATTTCATGGAGAGTTTGATCTACAAATATCAAAGCCCATGAAAACTGTTCAATAATAAGACCTTCTGTTTTCTGGAACATAAATCCACAAATAAATGTACCCTTGAAATTCCCTCAAGTACATTATCATGAAATTTGATGTCAACGAAATTGAATTATTTTACATTATTCCACTGTACTCACTTCTTCAGAAGTATATAAACCTTTGAAACATGCTGATTCATTAATTTTATCAATTATAGTTCACTGATGTTGTCAACAATCTGTATTAGCACTTTTATCACTGAAAATCACAAATGGAATCTAAGGAATAAATGCATGAGCATCTTGAAAAGAAAACTCCTTGATTGATGCAAATGACAGCCATAAGTGTCTTATATTGAATTATCAATACAAAACCTGGCAAGTAGCTGCTTTTGATTCAATAAATGCAGTTGTAAACAAGTCAGATCCATCATGTTTCAAATATTAAAACCTTCCAGATCTCTAAAATTTCTTTGATCATGTTTCAAATCTTAAAACCTTCCAGATCTCTAAAATTTCTTTGATCATGTTTTAAATCTTAAAACCTTCCAGATCTCTAAAATTTATCTCTTAATCAGAATCAGTGTCTAAATCAAAGGGATTCTTGGATGATTTGGCAGCCATCTTTGATGACTTGGCAGCTGCCTTGGCAGGTTTGGCAGCTGTCTTTGATGACTTGGCAGCTGTCTTGGTCTGGGTTTGCTTCTTCCCTGGATGACTGATCTCTTCCCCCTCCACATAGTCTTTCTTCAGCAGGAGTTTCAAGGTTGGCTTGCGAATGACATCATAAAGACCCTTCACAAACATTTGTTTCTCCCACTCTAGTAGCTTCTGTTCATACTCTGCTAACCCCTCCTTATTTGAGAAAGCCTGTAATGCAAGTTATTAAAGACTGTAAATACCGGTAACTGAGTGGTATTTCAAAGTGCATAACCCTTTACCTCATATAGACCTATTCTGGCGCATTTGCAAACAGACAGTGTTGATCGCTCTTACAATATCATGGCTACTGTTCTACAAAAGGAAACTCATTTACATGTATTTCAAATTATATTTAGCATTTCACTTCACTCAAACACAAACAACTAAAATTATGATGTTAACAGAAGTTATTGTTCAGAAAACAAAGTAATAATCAACAACCCACCCAGATGACATTCATCAATCTAATAATCAGAATTTTCTTTGAAAATCTGGTTAAAAATGATATAACAAACTAATGTGTTGCATATTGTTGTACCTGTATGTAAACTTATTGTAGACAATGTACTTTTTTGGAACGAACAAGTCTTAAATAAATATATGTTCTATCACTCGACCAAGGTGGCCTTTAAGACAACCAATTTTAATCAAAGGGTTAACCCATTTTAACAGGAAATCTTCCTTCAACAATCAGCATACCTCCTTTTGTTCTGCTGACATGCTCTTCCACTGCTCACCACTTTCTTTGCTTGCCTTAAACAGACATACACTCAAATCATATAGAAAAGTGTAATTCAGACATGTACATAATACAGAAAAGTGTAATTCTGACAGACATGCATCATATAGAAAAAAGTAACTCAATTTGTGTACTCCAATACATACAACAGAATTTGAAATTGAGGCTTTCTTTGATAAAATATAACTCAAATATTGATTTTTATTAAAATTTAACATGAAATAACAATTCATGTCAGATCACACATCAAAAACCTCCATGAACTTGACCTATAGCATACTGCAACAGAAAAGAGCAGCAAACTAATCCCTTGTTTCTACACAGTTAATATGTAAATGTGTCACTGTGATGACAAGATCTAGTTTGACAGTGATCTCATTACCTATTACTTCATAAACACTCATTTTAAAACATTCCAGAGCAAAGCCAGGGACTCCTCCTTTTGCTCATACAATATTGAAGCTCAAATTCTACAGTCTACACGGCAAGGAAAAAATCATTGTTTCATATGCTAATTAAAAGTTCAGTCGATGAATATTCATCAAGTCATAAATTTGTTTATGAATAATCATGAAATAAAAAGTAAATGTTCACCTAGCATTAAGCTTTGACTTGACATATATAGGGCACTCATACTTACCGATACTTAGAGGTAAGAAGATTACACTAAAAAGTCCTCTCAGACTTGCCTTCCATCTTATCTATTTATTAGTATTATATGGTCTAAACCTCTCACACATTAAAACAAGAGCACCGCATGTGGATGCCAACGCTTGTCTGTTAAAAGTATTTGAGTAATAGCCTACATTAAAGTATTTGCACAATGATGACAACCTCAATGACAACCCTGCCATCATGATAGCTTGACTTTTTCTTCGTATCAGACAAGCTAAAAATTACAGTAGACAGCATTCAGTACAATTTATATCCTGAAGAGTAATGCTACACGGTCGTAGTTTAGATTTGAACCCCGGACATCTGGATTAGCAGTCCAGCACGTTAACACTGAGCCAACACTCTGCCTAAGCTCAATGGTCATTGTGAACAATTTACTTACATTCCTCACAGCCTTCATCTTTTCTCCGAGAGGCAGAAACTGAATGTTTTTGTTTTGCAGCTGATTTTGAAAGAACAGCAAAAAGCCCGCTAAAGGTTTCTTTGGACGGCTATTTTCCTTCTTTAGCTGTAAAAAATATTTATAAAAAAAAAAATTTGTCTTAAGTCAAAAACACACATAGTAATGTCTGATCTTAACACATCAGTTTATCAACCATATCAACACATCATTTAACACATCTATAGTAAAACATCAGTTTATCAACAATATCAACACATCATTTAACACATCTATAGAAAAACATCAGTTTATCAACCATATCAACACATCATTTAACACATCTATAGAAACACATCAGTTTATCAACAATATCAACACATCATTTAACACATCTATAGAAACACATCAGTTTATCAACCATATCAACACATCATTTAACACATCAGTTTATCAACCATATCAACACATCATTTAACACATCAGTTTATCAACCATATCAACACATCATTTAACATATCTATAGAAACACATCAGTTGGAATTTGTGCAGTGTGTGTTTAAGATATCTCACTGCACAAAAACTGGCATGAGAAATATTTTAAAAGGTCATGTAAATAAATGCTTACAAAACTCAGCAATATTAAAGTGATACCATAGAGAACGTTAAACATAGCCTAAATCCATGTTAAACACGAATGCTACTATATAAAATATGCCCATTCTGAATGAAGCATTTCTCCAAAATGACAGGTGCTCTCTGAATTATTATCAAATAAACACACAAACAACCAAAATATTGTGCTTATAAACTGTTATTAAGTAATTTAAACTACATTTTTTTTTAATATTTCCTGGTGATCATTTATCAGATTAACAAGAGCTTTCAGAGGACAGCACACTCGACTATTCAAAATGCTTGTTGGTAAATCAAATGAAATCTATTTCAATTCTTGCCCTTCACATACCCTGTACATAATAATAGTCAAAAATGATATACCTTGATAGTATGATACCCCTTAATATTTTTATGAGGTCTAAAATCAATCCCATGCCTAGTTACTGAAACATAAGCACAATAACACTGTGCATGCAAAACTTTAACCAAAACTCCAAGTTAGAAAAGTGCCATAATCTGAATTAAAATTCAGTCAAAAAGTTATCCTCCTTAGTTTTCTGATGCCCCTGAAGACACTCCTTAACTTTCTAGTCAATTCCTTAAGCAATTTCTGAGATATAAGCTGGATAGTAGCTTGAATGCAAAAGTTTAACCAAAATCTAAGTTACGGTAAAAGAAGGGTTATGATTTTTAATATATTCCATCAAGTGTTATCTTCCTTTAAAGTATGATACCCCTAAACATATTACAGATGTTTCAAATCAATCCCATGTCTGGACTCTGAGATATAAACATGAAAGTACCTTGTATGCAAAACTTTAACCAAAATTTCTAAGTTAAAACAAGAGGCCCATGATGGCCCTAAATCACTCACCTGAGATAAATAGGTTGACCCAAGGAACATCTGTGATTTTTAAAGTTTTCATATTTTTTTTCTTTTTGTTGCCATGGCAACCAGAGTTCTATATAGATCAAGTTTATTTTAGCAACTTTTGTGAAGGTTGACCCAAGGATCATTCCTGCCAAATTTAATCAAATTCTGTCCAGTGGTTTCAGAGGAAATGTTGATTAAAGTTTTCCCAATATACATATTAGGCAAATAAGCCCCGCTCCTGGCGGCCATGTTTTTTACGGATCGGAACAATTTTTAGCAACTTTGGTAGAGGTTGACCCAAGGAACATCTGTACCAATTTATTTAAAGTCTGGCCAGTAGTTTTGAATAAGATGATTTTTAAAGTTTTCATTTTTTTTTTTTTTTTTTTTTTGCCATGGCAACCAGAGTTCTACATGGATCAAGTTTATTTTAGCATCTTTTGTGAAAGTTGACCCAAGGATCATTCCTGCCAAATCTAATCAAATTCTGTCCAGTGGTTTTAGAGGAAATGTTGATTAAAGGTTTCTCTATATACATATAAGGTAAATAAGCCCCGCCCCTGGCGGCTGTGTTTTTTAACGGATCGGAATAATTTTTAGCAACTTTGGTAGAGGTTGACCCAAGATACATCTGTACCAATTTATTTTAAAATCTGGCCAGTAGTTTTGAAGAAAATGATTTTTAAAGTTTTCTCTCTTTTTTTTTTTTTGTTGCCATGGCAACCAGAGTTCTACATGGATCAAGTTTATTTTAGCAACTTTTGTGAAGGTTGACCCAAGGATCATCCCTGCCAAGTTTAATCAAATTCTGTCCAGTGGTTTCAGAGGAGATGTTGTTTAAAGTTTTCCCTATATACATATTAGGCAAATAAGCCCCGCCCCTGGCGGCCATGTTTTTTTACAGATCGGAATAATTTTTGCAACTTTGGTAGAGGTTGACCCAAGGAACATCTGTAACAATTTATTTTGAAATCTGGCCAGTAGTTTTGAAGGAGATGATTTTTAAAGTTTTCAAATTATTTTTCTTTTTGTAGCCATGGCAACCAGAGTTCTTCATGGATCAACTTTATTTTAGCAACTTTTGTAGAGCCTCACCCAAGGAACATTCCTGCCAAGTTTTATTAAATTCTGTCCAGTGGTTTCAGAGGAGATGTCGTTTAAAGCAAATTGTTGACGATGCACGACACAAGACGACAGATGATCACAAAAGCTCACCTTGAGCATGTTGTGCTCAGGTGAGCTAAAAAGGGCCATAACTTGTAATATATTCCATCAAAAGTTATCTACCTTGATAGTATGATACTCCTAAACATATTAAAGATGTTTAAAATCAATCCCCTGCCTGAATACTGAGATATTAGCATGAAAGTAACTTGCATGCAAAACTTTAATCAAAATTTCTAAGTTAACAAGAGGGCCATGATGGCCCTTAATTGCTCACCTGAGAAATATTGCTTTCAATGGTTTATAATATGAACATACTTAAAGTGGGACCAATCTTGACACAGGGCCATGATTAAAAACAAACTTTGTTCAGGTCATTATTTTAACAACTTTTGTAGTAGTTCACAAGACAATTCTACATACAAAATATCCAAGCTCTAAGCCTTGCAGTATTTCAGGAAATGATTTTTCTGTTTTTCCTATGTAAAATCAAGTGACCCCTAGGGCAGGGCCAATTTTCACCCAAGGGCCATGATTTGAACAACTTAAGTAGAGATCCACCAGACAATACTACATACCCAATATCTTAACACCAGGCCATGTGGTTTCTGATGAGAAGATTTTTCTAGGTTTTCCCTATATATAAGCCTATGTAAAATAAAGTGACCCCTGGGGCAGGGCAAATTTTGACCCTAGGGCCATGATTTGAACAATTTTTGTAAAGGTTTATAAGACAATTCTACACGCTGTAGGCCTTACAGTTTTGCAGGAGAAGATTTTTTAAGATTGCATTTTAAAATCTATTTTTAGCTCCTGTGACCTACTTTTTCAACCAATCATAATAATTTGTACAATTTTGTTAGAGGACATCATAAGGATGATTCCTGTGAAATTTTGTCAAAATCCCTTCAGCGGATTAGGAGCGATGTTGTTTAATGGAAAAAGTTGACGCAAGACGCACGCACGGACAGATGACAGACGCCGGACAAAAGGCAATCATAAAATTATCTAAGCTCTAGGCCTTATGGATTCATAAAAGAAGATTTTTAAGATTTTCCTATATAACTCTATGTAAAACAAGTAACCCCTGGTGCGGGGTCATTTATCACCATAGGGCTATGATTTGAACAATCTTGGCAATGAACCATTAGATGATGCTACATACCAAATATCTTAGCTCTAGGCCTTATGGTTTCATAGGAGAAGATTTTTAAAGTTTTTCACTATATAAACCTATGAAAAATAAAATGACCCCTGGGGCGGGGCCAATTTTGACCCCAGGGTCATGATCTGAACAACTTTTGTAGATGTTCATAAGACAATTCTACATACCAATTATTAAAGCTCTAGGCCTTACAGTTTTGCAGGAGAAGATTTTCTAAGATTGCATTTTAAAAATCTATTTTTAGCTCCTGTGACCTACTTTAGTCTTATTCACCCAATCAAAATAATTTGAAGTTTAAAAAGGGGCCATAACTTCTAATAATTTCCAGCAAATGTTATCTACCTTGATATTATGATACCCCTAAACATACTAAAGATGTTTCAAATCAATTGCGCCTGGTACTGAGATATTAGCAGAAAGTACCTTGAATAAAATTTAAAAAGGGGCCTAGTAACATATTCTATCAAGAGTTCTCTACCATGAAAGTATGATACCCCTAAAAATATTAAAGATGTTTCAAATCAATCCCATGCCTGGATACTGAGATATTAGCATGAAAGTACCTTGCATGCAAAACTTTAACCAAAATTTCAAGAAGTAGGTCAATTGGTGTGTAAGAGAGACTATTATGAACCGTTTGGACCGATTTTGAAAGTTTTAGACGAGGATTATGGATATTTTTTCGACCAATTTTTTTGGTACTTTTTGAAATCTGAACCGGTCGATTGAGATCAAAATCGGTCAAAACCGGTAAAAAATGTTTTTTAGGATCCTTGACGGTATGCCAAGAAGCATTGTGACCAAATTTTGGAATGATTTTATATATACAGTAAAACTTCGTTCGCTCGAACATGCTAGGGACTGAAAAAAAAGGGCGAGCCATCGGTTGTTCGAGCCAAGTCATGTATCAAAATGTACTCATAAACATGTGCATGAATTCCATATCGTTAATTTCACCAGTCAATTTCCAGATTGCTAAACAGTTTTCTCTGTTCTAGTTACCTGTATATTTGTTAAAAACATGTACACGTAAATTCTAACATTTGCTGTCTTATCTTTATAAATAAAATGTGATTAGTGAGTTTGTTTTCTTTCTTACTGAGCGGAAACAGAAACGAAGATTAATTCAGAGATAATTCAATGACGAATTGTATGAAGCAATATTAACATTGTCAACTCTTGCTTGGAGAGCGTTTTCAATACATTATAGTATTTCTGTGTATGTGTGTGCAATTTATTTTGATAATTACGAAAACAAAAAGGAAGATATGAGCCATTCTTTCTTTATTTTTTAAAACTTTAATATTCATTGAAAATAACAAAACAATACAGCACATCATCTTTTCAAACATGCATCAAGAAAAACACTATCAGCACTACACTGACAGCACTGGCATTTTTTACTCAAATAAGAGCGGAATTATGATTGCAGTGAAATATTTTATATTCATTAAATTAAACATACCGCCTTTTTAATTAAGACTATTTTCAGAGATTATGTATGCCAGTTTGCACTTAATAATTCTAGGCCAATCGTCGAATAATTATGTAAATGCAATTAAGTTTCGTGTCCTCTTTAATTCAGATTATATGCTTTAATTGGCCGACCACATGTTCTCAGTTTGTTTAGCCTAATTGATTGAACAAAGGATTAGCAGTCACGCGCCAGAAAGGTGAGAACCGTCCTGACGAAAATCAAAATGACCTAGAGTCACTGATAATTTCAAAGCTTCTGAGACACACGGACTATTATACAGGAAGTGTTCGAGCCAACTATTGTTGTTTACGCTGTAAGATCAACCAAGGAACAGTATGATAGTGACGAGCCATCGAGCGATCGGTGGTCGAGCCAAGGGTTGTATATTTAGTTAAAATAAAAAGGGAATTCGCTGGGACCGAGAAATATGTTCGACTGTCACATGGTAGGCGAGCGTGCGGGTGTTGTGCGAACGAAGTTTTACTGTACTTATTAAAATTAGTGATCAAACTCTGTTACTTTAATAATTTTTTTCATCCATTCAAGAGCTGTAACCCTAGAGTTACTTGGAAATTCTGAATGTATATCAAACTTGGCAAAAATACTGAACTAATAAAGTTTGGTTAAGACAGTTTACACTTGCCAATGTTAAGGGGGTTGGCAATTCAGGTGAAAACTGCCCATCACAAATGAATCCAATATACTTGACCTGTAAGTCACAGGTCAAATACATGTACTCCTGATTTGATTTTAATTCAATGGAACAGATTTAACCTTATATTTATCAGCTACTTTTCCTTGTTCCCTCGTCTATTCTGCTTAAGCCAGTGTTCACTGAACATCAGAAAGGCATGCAAATAAGAAGGCTACACATGTAATAAAGTAATCCATCTTTCTTATTTTTAGCTATAACAAAGTGTCCTTTGGATCACATGGAACACAAACGTCCCCTAAACAAACTTTTTTAGGTCTTTGAGTTGACTTTTTTTTTTTTTATTATATTATATATTTTTATATTTTATCATTTGAAATTAAAAACAAGAGGGCCAAGATGGCCCTGAATCGCTCACCTGAGAAACATTGCCTTCATTGCCAGTTATTGTATTATGAGTCATACTGAATACATACTCCATGCAGAAGTAGAGCAATATCATCTAAATTCCACACAAAACTGTACCTGCCATCTAAATTTTGAAGGTCGTAGCTCTAATAAGTCTATATTAAATCAAGTGACCCCTGGGGCAGGGTCAATTTTGACCCCAGGGCCATGATCTGAACAAACTTGATAGAGATCTACTAGGCCATGTTACACATTAATTATCTAAGCTCCAGGCCTTGTGGTTGCTGACAAGAAGATTTTTCTAGTTTTTCCTATGTAATTCTATGTAAAATCAAGTGACCCCTGGGCGAGGCCAATTTTGACCCAAGGGCCATGATTTGAACAACCTTGGTAGAGGTCTATAAGACAATGCCTTACACCAAATATCTAAGCTCTAGGCCCTGCGGTTTCTGAGAAGTTTTTTAAAGATTTCATTTTAAAAATCTATTTTTAGCTCCTGTGACCCAGATATGCAACAGACTGGAACCATTTGAACAACTTTAGTAGAGCTTCATGCAAGAATCATCACAGGCAAATTTCTTCCAATTTGGCCCGGTGGTTAAGGAGGAGATTTCGTTTACAGAAAATTGCTGACACTGGACGGACGCACGCACGGATGATGGACAAAATGGGATCACAATAGCTCACCATGAGCATGTTGTGCTCAGGTGAGCTAAAAAATACCTACCTACCCACTCCAGGAATTCAGGGTCGGAGCACTACAAACAAACAATTTTCTAATGATTGCCTGACACCTAAAGGTGAACCCTTTGTGTCACCTGTGCTTAAATAGCAGGTGACACAAAAATTAAAGCCCCACATTTCCCTTTCATAGCTAGATCAAATCCCCACAAACATAACCATGTGTTCTTTTGTGTCAGCCAGGTCAGCCATTGACTACCTAGGATCCTAATATAGCTATTGCCTGTAAGTCAAAATGAAAGGTCCATTAAATACAGAATATTACCACATCAGACCACTTACCTTATTCAGTTTCCGCTTCTGTTTTTCTTTTCGTTTCAGACTCAACTGCTCCTTCTCGGCCTCAAGTTCCTCTACGGACATGTTGTCTTTCCAGGCCTGCAGCTGTTGCCTATATTTCTCTAATGACAATGAGGCATTTTCCTTCAGTTGCTGTGAAATAAAAGCAGAAATTAAGCTTTGTAAAAATAACAATTATCATCATCATCAACATCATTATCAGTATCAACACACCTATCTTAACTCTTACTATGCTGTAGGCACTTCACAACCAGTGCAGATAAGATCAGCCTACACATTCAATAAATTTTCAGCATGCACCCAAATAAACTATCACAAGAGTGTTCTTTGGAGCACATGTGTCACCTGCTGAAGCGTGACGGAAAAAGTGTGATGGACAAGCATGACGGAAAAAGTGTGACAGACGACAGAAAAGTGATCCCTATGTGTCATCTCTGCTTACAAATATGGAAAATAAGGAAAGACAATTCCATTTTAGTAATTTAGCATGGTAAGAGTTAAACACAAATTGGAACCCAAACTTTAAACCTAGTTTTTTCTTCTTTTTCTTTTGTGACTGTCAGTCCTATCTATCTATATAAATCTACCTTAACCCTTTACCTCATACAGAATTGTTTTGATACCTTGGCAAAGGGAGCAGTAACCACAATACAATAGTGTTGCTAAGATCTAACACAGTCTGCATTTCAAAGCAAAATCCACTGTTTCATAAACCATTTAAAGTTAAGCAGGGTTCATATTGACTCAAAATTAAATGACTTTTCCATGATATTTTCCAATTTTCCATGATATCATACACTGACAAAATCTTACACAGTACATATACATGTATAAGTAAAGCTAAGAATGACCAACTGACTAAGTTTCAGGCTTTTCTTTACAATTTTTTAAGGGATTCAAGAGATGCAGAGAGCTCAAGTTCAATTTCGTTTGACACACTGTTCTTGAGTAGATGCACCCAGGGGGGAAGTGCAACTCCATTGGTTTGTCTTATTCCTACAGCTTTGAAAAAACAATTCATTTTATCTGTGCTACATGCCTTTTCTGTGCAATTCATTATTAGTGATATGTTTTCCACCTCTCATGTGCGACCTTACAGCACTCTCACCCATATTTGACAAGCCAATAAGCTTGTTACACATCCTTCCATGCAAAATGCTTTATGATTGTCTGATTCAAATGGCTTCAGCCTGTCTTTATACCCATTTCTAATGCACATTATATACCACCTGAGAAGAATCCAACAAGCAAAAATAACATACAATATCAGAAAATAATTGTAAACAATGTGGCTGGTTCTCTCCCCTGAATATGCATTCGTACTCGAAGTTTACTGTACTCATTCATTTCATACTATATTTACAGCAAAAATATCAGACTTTCATGGTCAATTTTGAGATTTCAGTCAAAATTTTGTGCCCTTTCTTATCTTTTAGAGATATATTATTCAAGGATCAATTTTATTTTTTCCAGACTGTTTAATAGAAATTCCATGATTTTTCCATGATAAAATCAGTATGTTCAAGATTCCATGATTTTTCCAGACAAAACTCATTTTACATGACTATTCTAGGTCTGTGCAAACCTTAATAAGTACTGATAAATTAATATTCATCCAGTCATAAAGTGTATATGATTCATGAGGTATAGGGTTAAATTTACCCAGCTGTCTCTAAAATTAAAATGATAAATTGTTGTAAACTGAACAAATTCTAGTATATCTAGGGAAACATCAATGGATTTGGTGTCACAAGGTTCTACATAACTATCTCACCTGTTTCTTTTCTTCATCCAGGGTTCTATACATCTGACCTGCCATAGCAGACAGCTGTTCACTCTTCATGTCTGCAATAATTAAGGTTCACATTGTACATGATATCTGAAAAGTGATATATATTTACCATACTTCTTTTAAAACACTTTCATACAAACTTACCATATTCTATATTATTTCTTTAAACTAACACTTATCTATTGCTGGTTCTTGGGTAGTTTGTATTGGTACGTATGCTCATGTTTTAAAGTCCCATCAACAGTATTTTGGATATTTGAGAATTTTTCTCTAAATGAGACAAACACATTGTGATATAACATTACAGACACTGGCATGATACCAGACCCAGTCATATTATTTTGACACCGACATGATACCATACCCAGTGATATTATTCTGACACCGACATGATACCATACCCAGTCATATTATTCTGACCCTGACATGATACCAGACCCAGTCATATTATTCTGACACCGACATGATACCATACCCAGTCATATTATTCTGACACCGGCATGATACCATACCCAGGTCATATTATTCTGACACTGGCATGATAACATACCCAGTCATATTATTCTGACACCGACATGATACCATACCCAGGTCATATTATTCTGACACTGACATGATATCATACCCAGTCATATTACTCTGATACTGGCATGATACCATACCCAGTCATATTATTCTGACACCGACATGATACCATACCCAGTCATATTAGTTTGACACCAGCATGATACCACACCCAGGTCATATTATTCTGGCACTGGCATGATACCATACCCAGGTCATATTATTCTGACACTGGCATGATACCATACCCAGGTCATATTATTCTGACACCAGCATGAAACCACACCCAGGTCATATTATTCTGGCACTGGCATGATACCATACCCAGGTCATATTATTCTGACACTGGCATGATACCATATCCAGTCACATACCCAGTCATATTATTCTGACACCGACATGATATCATACCCAGTCATTTTATTCTGACACCGACATGATACCATACCCAGTCATATTATTCTGACACTGACATGATACCATACCCAGTCATATTATTCTGACACTGGCATGATACCATACCCAGTCATATTATCCCCCTCATATTATTCTTACACCGCCATGATGCTATCCTCACCTCATATTATATTCAGACAGTCATGATACCATACCCAGTGTACCCAATTATGGGTGTATGCTCTAACCATTCAGCAACCTAGACCAGTATTTTAGCAGTAAATACCTATACTGAGGATCCTTATTAAGATTCTTGCCACAACAGAACTGAACTTTCTAATGGAAACTTAACCTACCACTGAATCAAATTACCGGAATAGAGAGTAACAGATAAAGAGGGTATTTGAGTATTAACCCAATTAATTTTGGCATAAAAGCAATAGTTTTTAGAATCATGGAATAACTAAAAGCAAAATAATTTTTGAATACTCAATTAAAATGTTGCTTGTTGTAAACAAAATATACAGATTACCCAATTAGCATTGGTCAAAAACCCAATTAAATTGCACAAATACCCAATTCATATAAAAGTCATAGGGTAACTACCCATTTAATGAAACAAGAGCTGTCCGAAAGACAGCATGCCCGACTATTTGGGTATTTGATAGTGACGCAATACTATTGTATTAAAGCAGCATTAAAATAATTTATGTGACTCAATTTAGCAGACATGCAACGAACCGGCAGAACTAAGATTTTAAGAAATTTTATTAATTAAATTTAATAAATAGTAATTAAATGTAATTAATTATAATTATTAAATACTTAAACATAATTAGAAATTTACATAACCTTTACATTACAATGACTATTAAATATTAATATAAATGATATTTAATTTAATGAAATTAATTAATTAATTTTTTTGCAGGTATTGTTCATGTCTGGGATGACTTGTGTGAAGTTTAAATCCAATACACCAAGGGGTTACTGAGTAATGACATTAATTTAGTTGCAAAAAACTTTAACCAAAAATGTTAACGCAAATTTCTAAGTCGAAAAAGGCCCATAACTTAAGTAAAATTCTAGCAAGAGTTGTTCATCTTGGTTCTGCAGGTTTTCATGTTTGAAGACTTGTGTGAAGTTAAATCCAATACACCAAGTGCTTACTGAGTAATGATATTAACTTAGTTGCAGAAAAACTTTAACCAAAAATGTTAACGCAAATTTTTAAGTCGAAAAGGGCCCATAATTTGAGTAAATTTCTAGCAAGTGTTGTCCATCTTGGTTCTGCAGGTCCATTTCATGCTTAGGAAGACTTGTGTGAAGTTTAAATCCAATACACCAAGTGGTTACAGAGTTATGATATTAACTTAGTTGCAGAAAAACTTTAACCAAAAATGTTAACGCAAATTTCTAAGTTGAAAAAGGCCCATAACTTGAGTCAAATGCTAGCAAGAGTTGTCCATCTTGGTTCTGCAGGTTAGTTTCATGTTAAGAAAGACTTGTGTGAAGTTTAAATTCAATACTCCAAGTGGTTACTGAGAAATGACATGGACTAAGTTGCACAAAAACTTTAACCAACAATGTTAACGCAAATTTCTAAGTTGAAAAAGGCCCATAATATGAGTAAAATTCAATCAAGAGTTGTCCCTCTTGGTTCTCTAGGTTTGTTTTGTGCCTAGAAAGACTTGTGTGAAGTTTGATTGCAATACACCTACTGGTTTCTTAGATGACTAGATATGACTGCTGACGCCGACGCCGACGCCGAGGCGAGTAGAATAGCTCTCATATTCTCCGAATAGTCGAGCTAAAAAGTAGCTCTGGGTATATACATGTAAAAACATTTTTACCTACATGAGTCTTAGTAACGATTCATTTCCTTATGCAAGCATGGAATGAAAATGCTGCCTAGGAATCAAACTTGTTGGTTTGTTGGACTTTAAAATCCCACAGACAGTATTCCAGTCATTTGGAGACTATGTGACATTGTCTACTTTAGACATATATAGTGCTGCCACACTGCAGTATCATGCCATAAACATGTGGCTTGATACCACACCCAGTCACATTATCCTTAAACCTGGCCAAATAGTCCTGGAACTACCCTTATAAGCTGAATGCCAAGCAAGGGAGCAATACCAGTACTATTTTTCATAACTTTGATATGTTGCAGCCGGAAATCAAACGCACGTCCTCCAACTCTCAAGGCTGACCCTCTAACCACTCAATCACCAGAATGGTGGAATCAAATTTGAAAATGGCATATACTTCAAAAGCAGAATAAATGCATCTTTTTCCAGTCATGTTTATTTAAACAAAAACCTATAAAGTGTACATTTAACGCCCACAATAAACTACAGCTACCACTGAAGGTCTAGAAAATTCTTGCCATACTACATTGACTCTATGTAAGGCTATTGAACTTTTTGTACAGCAGAATGGGAAACTACAGTGCATGCAATTCTTATAAAGCCCCACTACGCTATGAACTATATCCAACCTTTAATTTGTTTACCAGTACTTAAAATGTTTTAACTTACCTGGGAATTTACTGACAAGTTCTGGTCGAACTTCACTAAAGTAAACCAAGAAAGCATTGGCAGGCTTTGTTGGTTTTTTGGTAGAGGAGAGATCCCTGACAATGAAATTACTGGTCCTGAAATATAAACAATCCTCAATGTCATTAGGCAAACCATGTCTGAAGCAGTTAGTTTTTAAATCACTTGTCACTATACAACAAAAGAAAGCTTTGTATTACTTCCTTTTGCCTGTGTGTTGAAGGAAGAATGTTAGCAAGAAATATGCACTGTGAGAATACAATGAAGTATAGTTATGTTCTCGTGAATTTGCTGAATTGCTCATTTATACTTATGAAGCTTAAAATATTTTAACTAATATATCTAACGTGTAACAGGATTTGTATATGGGACACATTTACTCACAGTGATTTTTTTCCTTCTATAACTGGCACTCGTAACAAGACCCAGGGACACAAATTGATTCACAATTAAAAGGTGTGTTTTTGATAGAAGCATGGTAAAAGCCCTTCTTACTCAGCTGAATTAATTTCAAACCTGGTTCTTAAATCTTTTCCATAATATCTCAGTTTTTTGAAAATATAATTCTTTGGCATTTTGCAGAAAAATAGCAAGGTATTCTACCTTGGCCCACAATTTCTCCACATGATATCAGAAGAAATTCTGCTACTTTTTGTTACAAATTTTGAAAACAAAAAAAAAACAACTAATTTTTCACAACCAAAGGGATACCAGACCCATTCACAATTCAAGGAAAAAAATCACTGACTCATGTGCTATGCTACATTACCGGTATTTTGTGTTTATGCATAAATGAGTGCATGTGTGTGTATTTGGTTGTAAGAGCTGTTCATCCATGTTTATTTGCTATAAAGGTTATCATCAGAAAATGACATATACCACTAGTATAAAACCAGATCAGCTTGCAAATAACTTTCAGTTATTTATATTGTTTGCTATACAGTACTTCTTAGAAACTTGAGTCATTTGAAGTTGTAAAACATTAACAACACTCTGAATTATTTCAGTTTAATCAGATTGAAATCAAACTCTGAACCCTCTGTATGCAAGTGGGACACTCTACTACAACACTGCCAAAACAGCTCAATGTGAAATACATATGCTTCTTTGTACCTCTTCTACAAACAACCATCAGTACTATAGACTCTGTCCTCAGGAGTATGAATGTCTGTAGGACTTTCTAGTTGGTCCAAAAGCACATGAAGTTATGTTGTTCTGTTTGTATTCTTGCCAATTTAGATAAAGCTGACTTATTTTTAACTTTAAGGGTGCCACCTCTTCAACACTGTGAGTTATATATGTTGGGCACCAAATGTGACCAAGTTAAATCCTAATCCCAAAATGGAATCAAACTCAGGACCCTTGGCATGCAAGTTGGGACACTCTCCAAGGTCACCACAAAGTCTGCTTTATGGCAAGATTGTAGAAGTGTCCCTATGTACCACTACTTCATTAACATGATGTTAAGTTATATGGAAAAGAAATAGAATGGAATGTTTAACAGTTAAAACTATCACATAGGGACCTCTCAATTTAATTTAGGAGTAGAATGAGATAACTTCAAATTTAAATACCATGGCCTTTTCCTGGCAATATATGGAAGGAGCCAAAGTCTGTTGATTCAGGACATTTTTGCAAATGTGAAAAATGCCCAACTTATAAAGATCCTAGATATGGAAATGTTGAATTATACAAAATAAAAAGGCAATTTACTTACTAACTGAAAGTAGATCTAATGCAATGCATAAAACAGACAGGGTGTCTTTTAGAAAATGCTCTCGAGAATTTATAAAGCAGAGCAATAATCTGGAACTAAACCTCATTTGAGACTCACTGACCAAAACAGATGGGCCAAACAGCTATCAAGTTTGCAAATAAATACGCGAAAACCCATTACTAATTCACAAAACATCGCTTTTTGTAGTATTTTGTGAGTAAATATGTTCATACAATTCACGAAACAATAAAAGTGTCATGATTTACCTGTACACTTTTTGAAACAGATATCTGCAACCAATATTTGTATACAAACGTACGGAAACCGCCGAGGCCATCTTTACAGAATGCGAGAGTTGTTTCCCTTCTCCCGCGTGCACACGGGTTGAGTTATAAATATCATAGACACGTATATGTTAGGGGGGTGGTATAATTTTCACTGTGAGATCTTGACTAAATCTTTATAATTTTCACAGTGAAATTATGAAATATATAGATAATATATATATTTTAATTAAAAAGAAAAGAAATATAATAATAACTCAAAAGCATAAATTTGTATAATAATTATCTTATAATGTTACCTATTTACAGCGTAAAAAAAGGGCATATTTTGATAAATGAGCCTAGATGCTAACTGAATTATTGATTAATATTTCTAGACAAAACGAATGTCTTATCAACTTTAACGACTATTTTATTTCTTATGCCCTAATTATTATGTGATCATATATGTATATAAAATTGGCCTTTCTTTTTTTCCATAATATTTTAAACTGCACTTTTATTTGAAATGTCAAAAATTATATTAGTTGAGTACATGAATTCATGTCTTTTGTAAATTAACAGTGATACAGTGACTTTTATGACCTTTTTTCTTTGTATCTCATAATGTTTCCATGTAGATCTACATATGTTGAAAAAATCACACAATAAAAATTTACTTGCTTGCTTTAAATTTCTTTCGAAGGTGCGTGTGCGTTTTTTTGTTTGTTTGTTGTTGTTGTTTTTTTTTTGCAAAGAAATACGTGTACTGCAGAAATACTTGAAACCGTATTTTTGTCACTTGCCAGCTTTAAAGAAATTTGAAACTTTATTGTCCCGTATGTCCAAAAAAGCACAACTAAACATTTCAATATAGATCTATATATTGCTTTAGCAAACAGTCGCCGGAACGTGATTGGAACTGGTTAACGCTGCAGTTGTAATGTTAGTTGACCAGGGTAAGATTATCTAATTACTCATACACTTAAGCTATCACAGAAATGCTATTTTTTTCTGCAACAGTTTTTATAAGTTTTCATTGTACTTAAAATTTACTCTCTTTTTTAATTACAATATTTTATATAACAATCCATGAAATGGTGTATAAGAAATCCTCTCCGACACTATGTACGATTTTTTTTATTATTATTTTTTTTTTTTTTTATTATTTTGTTTTAACATTGTATTAGATCTATGCTATGTTGTCCGTAAAGTTCAACGCAATAAACATTTAAAATTTGAATGAATTAACGGTATACTTCACAGATGGAACAACAGTGAGAAGTGTTTTGATCATGTTTATTCGTGAAAAACACTGATTGACATCAAACCGCTGCGTTTGATGAGGGTTTTCACATCTGTCCGTTAATTAAAGGTGCGATAATCACGGTCCAAAGTCACGGGTCCTACTCAACATGAACCGTTCATTATCCTCGTCATTTAGTTGAGGGAATGCCGCACCGTAGTAGAGGCTACAAGATAGACACAATCTGCGTGTTGCAGTTTTAAACATCATCACGTTACATCAAACATCATTTTATTTTGAGACCGAGAAAAGTGGCTTCGTCATTTTCTTATTTACCTTATTTGGCATTTATGTTATCTCGCTACATATAAAATGAGGGGACTCAATTCTTGTTTGGAAATCCCTTGTAACGTGCTTGGAGCTAGCGTTATCGGACATATATCTACAGATATGGATGCCTGTATGTTATTTACAAAGCCAGTATCGATAATAAAAAGGTAAGACATTCTATCTGTATATGAAACCTTCAAGTACTACTATTTCTACTACAATAGTACATCCACTACTTTACCTATTTTTAACTACCATTACTGCATTTTTTTTCTTTTCTGTGGATGTTGCTGTTACTACTACTAGACTACTACTACTACTACTTCTAATAATAATAATAATAATAATAGTAATTCTCTGCTGTACTACTACTACAACAACTGCTATTACTGGTTTTTCCAACTGCTGTTGAATATTTCTGGATCTATATTAAACTTTATTCTTTCGTTTGAACATAACATGGGGCTTATGGCAATGTAAGGATTCCCGCCTATTATGTTCATCGTGCTTTAAAAGCGTTAACTATAAACTTTGCAATTTGTACAATAACATTTTCTGATGTTATAAAATAGTAGTTTAGTAAGATTTAATATTAACCAGACCTATCCATTGGAACAATATCACCTACATTTCTGTCATTATTTCTTTCCTTCACTTGACGGGATTCGCCTGCGCCCCGCAAGCACGTTTATTTCGGGCGCCAGATGAAAAGTCACTATTAAATTGTGTCCGCAAAATGAAATATTTCTACATTTCACTCCGTAAGCGCACCATGCGAATTGACAAGAATCAACCACCATATTATTTCCGGGGGGGGGGGGGCTGTAAAATTTTATATTCACAAAAAGTGATTAATGTGTGCAAAAAAAAAAGCAGAAAAAAGGTTACATTCCAAATATTTTTTATAGTAGATTATGCGTAGGTTGTCCTTTATACAATTTGATATTTTTTTTATATTTTCTATAAAAGTCTTCCAATTGTAATTCCAGGATCGGAAGTGATGTGACGTTCTGGACCAAGGTAATGGAGATGATGGCAGAGACTGAACAGATGTATGTCGGCAGACTGAGGGCTGTATGTGACGTCATAAGCGCCAGAATGACGTCAGATGTTCAGAATTTAGCTAAAGAATGTATAGGTAAAAGCTGAAATAGATACAACCTACAACTTATTCAAACTTGCTAGCTATCAAATTTAAAAATGTGGAATCACCCCTTATCTATTGTCTGTGTAATTATACTTCCCCTATTTTTTCCTTTATAACAAGGATATTCCAGATATTCTCGTGAGTCTGTATATATATATGATAAAAGTGTATTTTTTACGCCTAACCCGAATTGCGTTATCAAAGAGGGAAAAGAGAGAGAGGCTTTCTACGGCAGCATAAAAAGGTCATTGAATATATAGTTTTTAGTTGTGTGTGACTTGGTCACTCACATAGGTGCACGCGATATAAATATATATTCTATGTTCCCTTTATGCCACCGAAGTCTTCATATCATTATGGAATGTGTTTTGATACTTTGATATCAATATTCGCTATTACAGAGTACCAGAAGATGGTGGCGAACATAGCCACATTCCAGGAAACGATAGAGGATAAGATAAACAGAGCTACAGTAGCAATGGAAGCACACATGCTAGACGTCAGAACACTAGCCAGGTACGTTCATCATGGTAATATTGAGGTTGATAAATATGATGATAACGCTGATCAAAAACCTATTAGACTGCGTTTTATAGGTATTTGCGCTTATGGTGATGATACTAATAATGGTAGTAGTAGTTGTTGTGGTAAATATTTACTTCGTATATATATTTTTATGTAAGCTTGAATCAGAATCAGTAAATTTATTTACACCAATAATGTTATATCTAAATTTCGTCAAATGAAATCTCTTAATCGAAACATGACATGATTCTTGTGATGGTCGACTTCTACCTATGATGATGATGATGATGATGATTAAAAAATCGTCCGTTAACAAGTCTCGTAAAGATGTCTGTATCGGCCGCCCCTCACACTTGATATTTGCTGGATATCGATTAATCGGCGCCCTGTATTACATGTTGCATCTAGCGATACATCCCACCTCTCTCTTCTGGTAAATAAGTTTGATATTTCTCCCCAGGCCGCAAGGGTTGTGAGTCTGAAATCTTCTTAAGTCATTCTTTTTTTCTTCAGTACAACCACAGAACTGAGGGCAAAGACTACATTGTGGTTACTCGCTGGTAATATAATTATGTACATTGATAATAATGTACATTGTTCTCATTTTTGTGTTTTAGTTATTTGGACAACAACGCAGACCAGCTGGACGTGGATGTGTCCGCCTACACACACCGTGACGTACAGACTGCCTTTAACGGCCACTTGAAGACTGTGGAACGAAAGAGAAAGGTACATTCCCTTATAAAGTCTCCCCCAATGCTGAGGCATTGGCTACTTATACTCGTGTAATAAATAAAAACACTACGAAAACATATTTTATTTTTTGTTAAATTAGTATGCCGACGTTTTAACTCTTCAGTGAATACGTTCTGCGCGGTGAAGTTTGATAATGAGATGGCCTTTATAATTTGGTGGTACATCCAAGCCAGACAGTACGGCTTGGCGCGAGGTAAAATTAATGTTGCATGTAATGATGAATTTTGGAATTGATAAATGTAACTTAATATCTTTTGTGTATTGAAATTATCATATGTGGAAAAGTAAAATGTAATAATGTAAGATCCTTTTTGCTGTTTATATTTAGACACTCAGAAAATAATAGTAAATCTGCCAAAAATGTATAAAAGGCTGCTTCAATAGTGTTAATTCTGATTAATGTCATTCACGATTTTTTTTTCCATTTCTTCCTGCGACCGAAATGATTTAGTTTATTATATTATATTAGTAATGAGTCACATTAATGTTTTGCTTTTAGACATACGAGAAGCACGTGCAGCAACTTGAGAGTAACACGGTGGGGTTGTTAAGGCGCCGTCTGAAGCACGACACGTGCAGCAAGGGGAGACAAATGATCTGTGAACTGAAGGAGAGGGCGAAACTAGCTGAGATGAAATACAGTGCCGAGGTGAAGAGAGGGGGCGAAATCGTACAGATTCTGAAATCGGTGAGAGTTACTGGCCTTTGAATACTTCTTCTAAGTTTAGAAGATAACTCAAAAAAAAAAAAAAAAAAAAAAGTAATGGAATGTTACAGCTTCTAAATTTTCTGAAATATGAAATATTTAACCCAAACAGCTAATAAAATATGAAAATATACAACATGTAAATAGCGGTTGAATTTAATATATTTTAATTCTAGTTAAAAAAAATATTTAATTTTAGTTTTCTTTAGTTTGATCAGTATGATCGAAATTGTCAACCAAACTGTGACTATTTACAGACCAGCAGACAATATGAGGAATCTTGGAGGAGACAGGAAGTTGGGCGGACAAGGTGTGTCTTCGATATTATCGAGAAGCACGTGCAGCATGGGCAAAGCACGAGATTGTAAGTTTTACACGCAGATTGTTGAAATCGATATAGTATTACATTTGGATTCATTCATTGACGATTAAGTTTGTCGTTATAGTGGCGTAATGAATATACCGTCAAAACAGAAATTTCATTTCGTGTTTGGGTATTAAAGTTGGCTTTGTGGGATATTTATTTGAGATTAACTCCACGGAAGTTGATAATTTTATAGAACTCACGTTTTCTACTACATGATTCCACGAATACACGAAATTGCCTGTATATTATATATATAAATTTGATTTCAGCGAAAAACAATGTTCAGTATTCCTAATATCAGTATACCGGTACATATCGTTTTGCGGTTAAATCCTATTGAAATATAATGAAAAATGTTGATCGTCATGACATCCTCCTCCAAATTATACTCATCATGTTTGTCCTCTGATCAAATATCACCAGTGTCAGTCAGATACCGGGAAATACAGGCGGTAAATAACGTACATCTGTCACTACTGAAAGTCCTTGAATTATACGTACATGTATATATTTGCCATGTCTAGTCTGAATTTTGTATTATCGTGAGGCCGATGGATGACACAAAGGAAATGGTTGTTTAAGAGATCCACAATAATATAGTGTCAATTTGATGAAAGAGCAAAATATGCCTGACCTATCTACAGTAACATTGGATTTAAAGTGGTTTGTATTGTTGCTGATTTCTGCCATGTCGCGCCTTCGCAATGCCTCATTTTGCAAGGGTGCCGTCGCGACAGCGCGAAATATACATTTTAGTCCTGTCCGCGCGCAAAATTGTCGCGATGACGCCTGGGGCGAAGCCACTAATCGAGCGCGAAACAAACTGTCATTATCGTTCGTCTCGCCGCCACATTTGTGATGGTGTTAGTGTTAAGCATGTTTTGTATCAAAACTACGTACTTTTAATTTTTTAATTTTCGCCCGAAGGGTTTCATCAAAAATCACGATGAAATACAGCACTATATTATTGTTGTTTTTGACGACAATGCAATAATGTTGTGATGTTTTTATTCTTCGTGATTTTTGATAAACCATTTGGGCGAAAAAATATAAATAAAAAAGAGCTGGTTATCTATGTATTAACATACATGTATTTTTTTTTTAATCCACGTAACACAAACCTCCGCGACAAAGGCGCTAATGCGACGGCATAATAATCCAAATTCGTATCGGGATTGGGACCTTATCAAATCATCAGCTTGTTTATCTGTCATACGTTTTTAGCGATGAATTGATATATTCAACTAATTCTAAAAACCGATCAAAATTATTTCCTTTTTGTGTTCATACAGACATCCAGTCAATATCAACGTCATGATCGACAGCCTCAGAGAAAAGGGATATTTTCCGGGAATACAATTTGAGGTATTTAGCTTTTTGAAATAAACGTGAACCTTCAGATTTCTGACCCTAAAAGCACCAATAATTCGTTGTTTCTTAAAATAGTACATCAAAGTGTAGTTTGAAAAAAGGAAAGAAAGAACACAGACGGCTGAGAGAAAACATACGACTTTTTTTAACTCCTTAAACGCGCGCGTGCGCAGACAGAGTTTGTTTCGGTTGTAATACGAGTAAGATGATGTTAAGTAAATCAATGTCAAAGTAAAAAAAATAAATCTTTGACGCTTTTTATGTTGTAGATTCAGATAAAAACAGTTTACCATGATCATTGAAAAATCGAGACGTGATTGAATGCTTTATAATGAGTTTTCGTGGATTTTTATCGTTATCAATTTTAAGCATCTAAAAGTTACAATGCTCCTGCTCAGTTATTGTATCTCTCGTCTATTTTCTTAATGTTTATTTTTACGTTATAATAGGAAAATATGCCTAACAATAATTCCAATGGCAGAATCAGATCAAACTGAGAAGCAATCGGATGTTAGACTATTTGGATAAAACTGTAAGACTTTAACGTTCCTGTCAGAATCTTTACGCTCCGGCTTAAAGTTCACGGTGTATTTGATTGTATATGCATAAACATGGCATCATTCATGTACTTGAGATATTTACATTGCAGGAGTACAAAAATCCATTACTGACACTTGTAAAATCAAAACTGAAGAAAAGTCCTAGTTCTCCCGTGAAAGACAGTGAACTGAAATATACAGGTAAGGTTGAAACAACCACTTCGTTTAATGGGTTTAAACTACCTGTGGTTAAGCTTTCTTTTGTATCACTGTAAGCAAATTATAGTCTCATATATTTATCACTAAATATTCTGACAGAATTACAGTTTCTTTGATAAATATGAATTTTTTTTTTTTAATCTTTACTCTTCTCTTTGATGCACAAAGAGACATGATTCGGCCGAACGTTATAAATATCTGCAGTATATTATAGACTGTTTCAACGTCGTAGAGGGCGCTTTAATATCGAGTTTTTATCTATGCTTATTTTAGCTTATAGGTCGGAATGCTGCACAATAAGGCAAAAAAAGTTGTTTGTTTCCACTAACATCTCCGAAAAATAGGGTCGGTTGTTCGGCTAATTTTTTTTTTTTTTTTTTAACCTTTTTTCCATTTTTACCTTATATTTTCAGAGGAATTGGCGAGAAACAGCGTTTTGTAACCGTAATAGCCCGAATGCCAAAAAAAAATTTAAAAAAAAAAAAAAATAAATAAAAAAAAATTGTTTAGGGTCGGTACCAAACAAAAATGGTCAGTCGGGTTAGTGGAATCAAGTAACTTTTTTTTTTATAACGCCAAGTAGTTTAATCCCATGAACGTCGCATAACTTTTTTATTTGAAATTATATGACAGATGTTTAAGTAGAAACAAAATATGTGTGCGCCATTCAGTTTTATATAATTGGTGTTTATGTCAAATATCTGTTCAAACACTTTAATTAAACGTATTTAATCATTATTTCTATCTTGAGCACTTGCTAACAGGGAGAGAGAGAGAGAGAGAGAGAGAAACCTACCAAGTTGATCCATCATCCTCATGTCTCCCAACTACCTCTGTAATGTAAATACACCTGTCCCGCTTTGCACGTGGTCAGGTGTGCGTCCCACTTCTGATCGTCAATGAAATTCCGACCGAGGTCAAATGAAAAGGAGGCTATTATGTTTTCGCTTAAAATAGATACTGTTTTGACAATTTTAACTTCCGTTATGATTCCATTCGACTAAGACAGTGTTGTACTAATAAATAAATGTAATATCGGAATGTATACACATGCATATTGTACTATAAAGTTATGTCAGTGAGTTTTTGTTGTGTGTGTGTGTGTGTACGCACGTATATTACTAGTTTTGTTTGAAAGATATATATGTATACATATGCACATACATGTATATACATGGGTACAAGGTGATGTGTGTGTGTGTGCGCGTGTGTGTGTGTGCGGCACGGGATATCACTCCAACTGACTTTTGTATCTATTGTTTTTCTCTAGATATTTTTGTTTCTATATTTTATATTAATAATTTAAAATGAAATCCAAATCCACCATCCCCACTGATTCACTCACCGTTAAACTTTTCTATGACTGTAATTGCTATTGTATATTTAATCCACTTGTTATTACAACTTGTAATCTGTGGTAAAAT
>CM037778.1:61227978-61252978 GCA_021229015.1 Solen grandis | reverse complement strand
CTTTTAAACCATTTAAATGTGTTTATGTGTCTGTATACCGTACAAATGTATGTATGGGACTTTTAAACCATTTAAATGTGTTTATGTGTCTGTATACCGTACAAATGTATATATGAGACTTTTAAACCATTTAAATGTGTTTATGTGTCTGTATACCGTACAAATGTATATATGAGACTTTTAAACCATTTAAATGTGTTTATGTGTCTGTATACCGTACAAATGTATACATGAGAGTGTAACCCGTTTAAATGTGTTTATATGTCTGTATACCATATAAATGTATAATATGAGAATGTAAACCGTATAAAAGTAAATATGAGAGCTTTTAATCGTATAAAAGTATAAAATAAAATATGAGAATGTAAACTTCAGATCGACATACGGTCATCTTATGTCACTAAGAGTGTGCAAACGAGCTACAAATATATATATAAAAAATACTCCTTATTTTTAAATCATAAAGTAATGAATGATGAATTTGCAATGATGAACAAGACTGTAATTTGTCTCACGAGAATATGTATAAACTTGAATATTTGTTCTGATGAAAAAGGAAAGATAAATAAAAAGGGGAATGAAAAGTAGAAAAGATTAAAATGAATGTAAAGAGCGTTTTTGAGGGTGAAATTAAGTTGAACCCTCTTAGAATAAAAATCCTGTGAAAACGACTTTTGGGCAATATTAGGTTTCTAATCGGGCAGAATGAGCCTAGTATGAAGCTGAATCTGCAGCAATGTCGTTAAATACAGTCAAACCTGTCTAAAGCGGTCAGTCATGGGAACAAAAGAATGTGACCGCTTAACAGAGATGACCGCTAAATGGAGGTCAAACTTAATGCTAATTTGGTAACGTTAAAAATGACCGCTGATTACAGGTTGACCGCTTAATAAAATGGCCGCTTTTACAGTTTCATCTATATGTGACCTTTTTGGTACTCTCATTTATATCCTGTGTTTTTCTAAACGATAATGGAATCTCATAATTTCAGTTATAACTCACAATGGAATAATGAGGAGATGTCAGCAAATCCTTTAACTGATTGTGAACTCATTCCCCTCTGAAACTGTTCACTATTTGATGCAATTAAATATGGCGAGAAAAAAGTATTGGCAAGCCGCGGTACAGGTGTTTGCTATTTATTCTGACTTGGTGTCGGAATCAGACGTTCTGTGAGAATGTTTAACACACCTCTGCATTAACTCTCAACCCTTCGGTATCTTTATGGTCATTTAGTTACGCAACTGACACTTAAACACCAGCTTCATTGATCCTCAACACTGTTGACTTCCATCTTCACGACGCCCTTATGATACTGTTATGAGAATGGTTCTTTCTACAATGCATTATCTCTTTGCAATTGTCGACGAAGAGAAGCGCTTTCCGCGAAATCATTAAACCTGTCTTACTCGTCAAATTGTAAAACTGCCAGTAATGAATGAACGTGATTTTCCTTTATCCGATGGCCGACCTGGAGATTTTCTTCTTCTTTTGTCAGTAGGTGGTCTCATTTTTTAAGATAAGCGTATACATACTCAATACTCTGTGACCATATTAATAAGAAATCAAGATCAATAGTTCAGATCTTAAACCTGGTAATCTGTGAACGATTCTCTCCAGATAGAAGGTCAGATCAAAAGTTAGTTATGTTAGTAAACAAAATCAAAATTGTTTTTGGACACGATCACTATCGTCATCGGAAACGTCTTCCTTAATATTTTAATCACACTATTTCCCTTGTACTTGCAAAAAAAAGATAACTTTTCCAAAACTCATTTAAGAATGATGGAAAATATTGTTAAAATAATTGGTATCGTATTGATACGATTAACGCCAGAAACTAAAGAAGAAACGACGTACTCTTTCTCAAACAAACACGTCAGCGAATAGTTCAACAGCGTGGTCCAGCGGTAACGTATGACTACAGATCCAAAGGTTGTGGGTTCAAAGGAATGTCCATGGCCTTTCCCGTCGATGGACATTGATATAAAATGCGAAAACTTGTTTCCTACTCGACGTAGAATATACAAGTTTATAACGCTAAACTGCATGTAAACACAAAACAAGTGTGAAGAATACAACAAAGGAAGGGCGGTATATATTTAGTGAACCAACTCTGAAATGTGACTAACGTGTATAATACTACTAATACAAAACGCACACGCACGTACACGTGTTCATTTTGACCCATGCTACTTAAAATACCTGTAACTTATGGTGTGTCGCATTATTTGGCTTATGTTTTATTTTACTGGTGATTATTTAAAACATTAAATTATTTCAAAAGCTGTATTAAGCGGTCAACTTGCCTTTAGCGGTCATTTTAAATATTACCAAACAAAAGCATTCATTTTTTATTATGCTTAACCTTCATTCAGCGGTCACCTCTTTTAAGCGGTCACTTTCTTTTGTTGCTTTGTCTGACCGCTTAAATATCAGAAGTTTGACTGTAAACTGAAGATGTCGAAGGTAATATTTAGAAATTCTTAGTTTTTTTGTTGTTTTTTTGCACAACATGTCACGTGGTAGCGCATCATCTTTGAGGATCGGTATGGAGTAGGGAGATAGTGCTTGCTGTCAAAGTAATGGAAATTACACAGAAATAATACCGACAGCCTACTAGCAATAGACTAATTCCGTCTATCAAAGACAGTCAATTAATTTCTGCGTAAAAACATAATAAACAGATATCTTGGATGTTTAATTGAGTGTTTGTTTATTGACGGTAACCTGTCCTTTTAATCCTTAAAAAGCTAAAAATCGCATTTGGATACAATACAAATTGATATTGCCGAACAATCATCTTATGCTTAATTATGCATATAAAAAAACATGCTTGGCAGTCGCGGGTTCGGTTCCAACATGAGAGCCATGGCAGAATCGCAGAAATATCACTGGTTCATCACCTCTCTCCTATTAATTGAAGGTTTGTCCTAGGATTAATCTGTTCAATGTCAGAATAACAGGCATAGGTGTGACATCATGCTATATATTTTTACGGTGTTGTGACTCAGAAAACGCGTGTAGAAAAAAAATACAGCTGATGCCATGTGTATGATATGTTATAAATGAGCATCCATCTCTACAAAACACGCATTGCACCTGCTCCATGACAGTATTCCTCTCTCTGCATATCAATTTTCTTTCCTTACTAACCAATCCTAAATCCTCTTCATCCAGTTTCGAAGGAGACTAGATGATAAATTTCAGTTCTAAAGGTCTCCTTGCCGTGTGAAATGATTTTAGACACAAGCGTCACAGAAATACTTAAATTTCAGAAGCACCGAATATTGAAAAATATTGCTCTCCACAATGGGACGTTGGGCATCAATGCGGACAATTTTAACTCAGATTCTCTTTAAAACGTAGGAAGAAATGGCTCGTATTGTGAAGGAGGTTTTCAAATGTCAGCCTGGCGGCCGCTTAGTAAATCGTCAGAAATGATATGCAATTACGCTAACCAAGTTAAAATAATTCCTAAGTCATTAATTGATCTCAGATGTTCCCAAGGTAAAACAGGAAGTGACGTCAAGTGTCTATTTTCGACTGATTTGCTATTCCCGTCTTAGAATTCAGCTGCTCTAATTTGACATTCGATCTCCTCAAATACTCCCTAGGTGTATATCAATATTTTTCTTTAAAATTCTCAAATTTAAAATCTTTGATGAAGGTGCAAAGAAAACACAAAGAAACATAACTTCAGTTTAAAAAATGCTCCATCAGTGTTATAATAATTATAATTATGAAATATATGCTGCCTAAAAGATCCTGAAATAATTTATACAGATGGAAGATATTGCGTGTTTTCTACTCGCCAGGGCACCATCTGCTCCGATAGACATTAAATTAAAATGAATAAAATACGCATTAAAATCATGCCTCAACTTATGGTTGCCTGGTGTTGATTAGTACAAATACAGAGTCTATTTATAAATAATCTATACAGACATCGCAGTAAAAGAATGAAATAAGGAGGGTCACTGAAAGCTTAATACCTTAGAACCATTCCTATTAACCACATACAGTAAAACATTCCACCAGGGTAAATCAGGTTAAAGTGTTTGTTTCTTCTTTATTCAATTGTCACCTTGTTGAATCATTTCTTACATGTTCTGTCTACATATTTTGCTATCAATAGCATGGACTTTTTCACATTTTGCAATTAACTTTATAATCATATTTTTTCTTCCCAGCTGATTCTTTATCTGCCGATGAATACAATATGTTTGAATTGAAATACTGAGTCACTAGGTGAATAATCAGTTTATAGTTGCTTTAGTTAAGATCTAATTCGGCGAGAGACACTCCAGTAAATGTTTGTGCTTAATCTGACTTAAAGGGAACAAAATAACGTGACCGCTTAATAGAAATGGCCGCTAAATAAAGGTTAAATATAAACCAAAATGCTGGTTGGCCGCTTGAAGCAGGTGGCCGTTAATACAGGTTCAACAGAAATTCCCAGCAAAGACATTATAAATTGATGTCGCGCTGCGATTGATGTGGCCATTCCTTTTCTCTGACGCATGTCTTTTCTTTAATAATGTAAGAAACTGTTTATATCATCAAAGGTGTGTTGTTATGGAGCTAAACATCACTGCGTCGATATCCAGTCTTACCATGCTAATTTCAGGTGGAGGTAAATCACATGTGTACAGAGGCACCAAGGGGGAAGCATCGACCTACCGCAAACCTCACATGAAAAAACAAGTGGCTCTGTCAATATTTGAATCCACAGACGTGACGGGAGAAGAGATGTTACGTCAGCGGGCCCCACCCAATTATCTAGGATTCGTTTTTTATCCTTTATATAGTTTTTATTGGTCTGTCAATGAAATAAGAACAAAAATGTTTTTTATCACAGGTAGTGTAGGAATTGGGGCCAATAGTGTCAGGAATTGTCCCATCTAACCTTAACCCTTTGCCAATGAATATTCATATATCCAATTATGATACGATGAATATTAATCGACTGGGCTTTAAATGGTATATGGAACTCTAGTTTTTGGTGTGTCTTTTTTAAGTTTTTGGAAAAATGCCGACGTTCCAAAAATTCACCGACGCGTGTTCAATGCATTTTTTTACCCCTTCCAGTCAAATGAGTCAATATGACGTACAGATTTAAAGCTATTTGCTTGATGCAGGTCCTCTTCTAATTACAGATGGAATTTGATACAATAATTTGTATCACAATCTTTTAAACTCAATTTTAAACTGCTTATGAAATGAAGACACTTAACTAGTCTTAATTATTACATGCCCTAAGAAAACAATCGAACTCATGACTCTAACAGTCGCGGAGGATGCTTGAACCACTTGTAACGTTTAGGCTCCTATCCAGCAAATAGTTCAATTTGTCTTTTTTTAAAGAGAGTAGAAAATACATTCGTCATAAAATTATTCATCATTACTGATACGTGCGATTTTTTTTTTTTTTTTTTTTTTTTTTTTTGAGGGGTGGGGTTTACTCAGTACAGAACGTACATGTGAAAAATAGAAAAAAAAATTGAATCATTTTAGATATTGCTCATTTATTGTCTCACTCTGATGCTTAATAATCATAATATATATTTATACCTGTCTGTCTCGCTCTTATGTTTATTTCCAGAAACCCATTTTGCATTTTATTACTGAATCGGACACACCTAGTGTGCGTTAACATCTTGCAGTATAAACATTGACAAAAAACTGCACGCTTAAACACGTGCCCGGTAATGTAATCTATTTGAACTCTTAGCAAATCTGGAGCATTACTTCTGATGCTGTTGTAATAGAATAAATAACTTGTTTACACCTTCACTCTTCCAAGGCGTAGTTTCTTTACCTTTTTTATCTCCATTTTCATGTCGGTCCAGTAACATAAGTTTATAATATGTATATACATATATGTAGAAATAGGCCTAAGCTTATTTCAAGACGGAAATGTGCAGACAAAATTATAATGGTTTCAATAAACTATTTACATTTCAGAATAAATGATGTATTTTCTACTTTGATGTGGTATATATACAAAAGGCTAATTATGTAAAGGCAGAGGCACAAACACAGAGAGAGAGAGAGAGAGAGAGAGAGAGAAAGAGAGGGAGAGAGTTGGAGAGAAAGAGAGAGAGAAACAATCAGATCCACGGCTAACAAAAGATACGATGACAAGACAGCTCAAATGACTCTCATTATGTCCGAAATTCTCCTAATCATAACATGCCTCCAATTTATTATATTCTTGATATTTTCCAGACTATGTTATTATGTAAGACGCAGATGAAAATTTCGACTAACCGATTATATCTCTGCGATCATTTCGCATAATTTATCATTTTCTTTCATTTTCATTTTGGATAAATATAGAGTATGGAACCATTGAAAAAAGAAAAGTGTTTTTTTTTTTTTTGTTGTTGTTGTTTGTTTGTTTTCATTTAAGTCATAGCACATGTAGATTGTATATACCTTGGTTAAATGGTTAAAAAGATATTTTATGATAAAAATAATATTAAAAAAAAACAAAACAAGAAAAACAGAAGATTATGACTATTTTACTTCAGATAAAAATACGACTAGGATGGATTAAATTCTTATTTAAAGTTTAAAGTCTATGAACTTTATTGGAAAAACACTCACATATGCAAATTTGGAAAATTTGAAGGTAAATATGAAAATCATAATTTCATGTCAGAATGTTATAAGAAATTATGACCAGAAATCAACAAAAATATTCTAGAGAGAAATAACAAAACAAGAAGAGGGTACCCACCTTGTGAGAATGTATTGAACTTGCAGAAGAAACCACCGAGCACCCAGTGGTTGTCATTGAGATTGTTGACGAGGTGCACCCAGGTACAAAACACGGTCACCAAAATGTCTGCAACTGCGAGATTGACAATGTAGAAGTTTGTGGTGGTCCTCATCTGCTTGTGTCTGAGTACCACTACAATTATCAAAGTGTTCCCGACGAGTGAAAAGAAAATTATCATTGCAAACAGGTAGGACTTGAGCGCAATTTCGTACAAAGGAACTTTGGTTATTTCCCCGGGATAGGGGGCGGACGTGTAGTCAAACACACTATCGCTGATGTTGTACATATAGTCATCATAGTCATACGAATAGTTATCCATTTTTTCCGAATAAAAACAACGATTTTAATACATGGAAAACACTCTATATCATAATTCCAAACTCACGCATTTTTTACCCATTATTTTACTTTTAAATGTATGCAATTTAATATCCTTTCTTACTCCATTTGTCCTGAAAAAGTCAAACAGTTTATTTTATCGAGTCACAATATAAAATAAAACACATTATTTATGTCTCTATACCAATGTTCTTCACGGCCTACAATAAACACGGTGTTCACTATTAATCATTTATCAGGAAACACAAGGAGAAGAACCCGTAGATTGATGCGTGCCATTAAAGCTCTCTAACATAAGCTACCTACATTCCCGACTGCCAAAGAGTTACTGCGATATGAGATTGGGTTCCGTGAACCAATACGCATAGCTCCCCCTCTCTCTCTACCTTAGCGTCGAAGCAAATCGCTTCACGATGTCTTCCAATACTGCCGTGGAACCGAGGTAGCATGGAGCCGGCCGATTTCCCGCAAGCGAGCTCGCAGTATCACAGCAGAGTATATAATTGAAATGACAGAAGGCATGGACATATACATTCTAATTATTATGCTAATTAGAAATACTAGTCCTAATCACGTAATCAACATGTGTCTATGTCGGTAAATAGAAGTTCAGGTCATGCTTAACATATTAACATTAGATATGTTTTTACATTGCCTTTTTTGTTTTATGGAACATGTAGGCATGTATTTCGTCGTTTATTATTAGGAAGTTGGTTTCAATCTTGGATTTGTACTATATTTTATTGAGAATGGTTATCATGTATCGTTTGCAAGCATATTGAAAATGTATATATTTTACCAAAGTTCACTTATTACTTTTATGTAATGAAAATGTGTGTTTACTTACGCATTGACTACTACTAATGCATCATGTCTTTAAATAAGGCAAATAATAACGTCGTTCTAACGTGTAACATCTAATTACCAACTGACTAAATACTATTTCATAAATATATATCAAAGAGATTTGCCATCTGCCGATGATAATGTGATTTTTTATAAAGTGATATTCTAAGTATTAATAGCATGACTATTATTGCGGGTTAATAATCTGCTCCCATTACCTAGTGATTAGACTGGCTCAAGGATTATATCATTTTTCTTTCTCTAATTAAGATACCCAACTTTTTCATTTCTTAGCAAATATTGTTAATTATTAAATAAATAGTGTATCTCACCATAGTCATACAATGTTTGCTTATTAAATAAATAGTGTATCTCACCATAGTCATATACTTGGATATATCTTATTAGATATTTGAGTATTATATCAGAAAAACAAGAATGTTGAAATTGCCCCTAAGTATTTAAGTATAACCTAGCGCTAAGTATTGATGGTGGAACCCGAGCCTGGTTTTATAAATACTTGTATACTGAATGATCCTGATATATACACACATGTGTACACTTATGGATTGGCATATGTGTGGACAATATTTTCCGATTGTTTCTTTAAATATTCAACGGGCATGTGGTACCATAAATAAGTTGAACTATTCACACTGATTTAATAGACAAAAAGTTTACTACTCATATTTTCAACAAACTGCAACCAGTTGCTTTTCCAGACTCGATCCTACTTGCGCCGTTTTGGCATATATCTGTCTAAAACTTGTCTTAGATTTGAACCCTTGAACAATAAACTGGAGCTTTCTCCTTCTCTTCCATGACCCTTGACTATATCACAGTAGTCTGTTCTTCAAGACAGTCTTAATTGAGCGAAAGAATCAGTCTACTTTGATGATATCTCAGCTCGTAATTAGTTCAGTCGCGTGTTATGATCATAAAACTAGCTAGTTAATCGTTTCATGTGGCATCCAAAAAGTCGTTCGGACCGTTACAATGAGCGTCTTGGAATATATTTTGTCGGGTTTACACAATGGTATTTGTTTGTGTTTTTTGAAATCAGCACGTTACAGTAGATAGGTCAGCAAACTTATTATATAATTAGAAATGAAGTGTGCATATGTGCATGCTTTATTGTGCGCACTTTTAAATTACAGTCGATTTATTTTACATGCTTAAACGTGTTAGGATGAAAATTCAGAAATATATAATACATGAAATCACGGATACAGCAGTATCATTATACACGTGATAATGAATAGATTATATAAATAACAGATAAATAATAGGAATAATATCAAGTGAAGGTGATAGTTGAGGCATTACTCCTTCTTCAGAAAGTCTGACATTTTTTATTTACTTAGCAGTAGACTGACATCTAATTTCATATCTTTGTCTTGCGCCACAAAAATGACGGACCTCATTATGGCAATACGCCTATTTCTGAAATCCTCTGAGTGACAGATAGCTTTTTAGTCGCTGATAATATAATACAAGTAGCATACGTCTACCAATCGACGTAAAGCGTCGCCTTGAAACAGATTTCCATTTTTTATCTTTACTGTGCATGTGTAAAGTTTCTTTTAAAAAGGAAGGCTTGCCCAATTTTTATTACTAGGCGGCCTTACCACGCAAAGCATATGTAGCTTAACCACCGACAGATTTTGCTCATGTCTTAGCCCCAGTATGATACCTAAGTACCTTCGAATGGACTAAATGTTTGAATAAAACTTTCACTAATTGTTGGGAAACCCACATATGACGTGTACACAAACGGGTAATCTCGGCTGTCTGCCTAATGCAACATGTCCGAAATGTTATTAGAAAGGTAAGGGAATCACAAATCTAAATGAATACATGGCTTTCAGATGTGACCACAAGCCAATAAATATAAAGCGAAACAGGAAATAGATTACAGAGCAATAGTTACCTCGAAAATCCCATATATGTCCATGTCTATGTAAATTGCGATGTTACTAATACTCGTATAAGCCCCTTTTTAGCAACCAGACAGGATGGAGGAAATGCAATTACCAGTATTGTTAACGAGTAGGAGGATCGTAGAAAAATGATTCACATAATCATAACAGTCATACAAGTTACCAATAGCAATTATCGTATTCATGGTTTGTAGGTGGGTGTATTATAAGTTCAATAGTGTATTAACTCACTATATATTTATTATCCTGTTAAAACATATAATTTCCATAGAAACAGTGAATGTTACTGACAGTCAAATATTTGCTTAATATTGAATTTCCCATTATGTTCATATTTTTACTTGATAAAGGATTGTTCTAAATAACAGCTACATGAGATTATGATTAAACGGTCGACAACATTTGTCTTTAGTACTTAAGACCATGCACTGTGTTCCCGAAAATACTTAAATTCGATCACAGTCTCAAATTTGAGAATCATACTCGAATCTCTATAATTGAACCTAATGGTTCAGTTTGGGTCTCGGTATGAAAATTATTCTTCGGGAACGTTCGAAAATTCGAGAACATGGCCCTGTGTTCTCGAAACTACTTAAGCATGATCTTACGCTCAAATTTGAGTATCATATTCTAATCCCTATTGACACTAATGGCATAGTTTGAGTATAAGTATAAAAATTGTACTTAAGTACCATTTTTATTCGAGAACATGGGGCCTGAAGTCACGTATATTACATTTTGACATTAATACTTTCTCTTATTTGTATAAAACCGTATACATGATATATAATTTCTTGAGCTGATTTATTTATCAATGAATTTCTATGAAGATGCAATGCACGATTTAATGAATGCTCTGTTGTTCAGTTTTAAAACTTTAAGAAAAACAACGCTTTAGAATTAACCTAAAATAAACTCTGATGAATATTGACTTCTGATAATATTTTGGTGAACAGTTATTAGTGAAACTATTCATTATCTCTATCTGTGAATCTGTTTGTGTGTTTTGGGTGAAACCGAAAGCGAAAGTAGAAAGATGGATTCATAAAATCATTAATTTTAGTTGACATTGACTTCGTGGGATCTGAAATTTCGCCAGTTTCTTTGGTACATATATACGTAGATTCATGCTTTAGAAAACACGAGGTCTATTTGTTAGATAGATTTCGAGGTAATAATTTTTTGTAGATAAAGCCGGCCAAGAAATCCACGAAAATAAGTCATCCATGAAAATAAACGATACTACAGTGTTTTGCAATTGCAATAGTGTTAGGATCGCCTTTTTAAATCAAGCTGTCATGTTTACAATAGGCAAGTCCTAAATTGATTTTTTTCACACGTTTTGATCTACATTAACAACAGGCCTGCGGTTCACGATACATATCACGATATATCATCACAATAATTAAATGTTTAAGTGCTTAATACAAAAAGTTCGAAAAAATATCATGCTTAAAAGAGAATGTGTACAAAAGTTTTCATGGTCAGTTCATAAAGAAGTTATAGACTTTCAAATGTTGAGATGTTTGTACATCGATTTTTTCAAAAGCTGAATATAAAACTTAACTGTATGATTCATCAGAGAAGATCCTGATCAGACAGCTCTTGAAAGGAGAGGTCTGATCTGGGTCTGTTCAGTTTACCAGCGCGTCAGAGCGTCAAGACACGGCTATACATATGTTCAAAGGACCAGGGTTCGGCAAAAACTATATTTCAAAAAGAGAAAAACTATTACCATGAAACAAAACTAGTTTCTGATCATATTTATTGTTTTATTTTATTTTATTAATATCTTATTTAAGGGATGATTTTTTTTTTTGGTGGGTGCGGAGGATTTAGATAAAATAATGCATATTGCTCTGTATTTTATTACATCAGTTTGCTTCAATAAAATAAGCTTTCCTATAATTTTTTTTTCAAAAACCTGAATTAAATCAGTCTGTCCAAGAATTTATTTGGCTTAAAACTTCGGCAGGCATGGGAACTATTTAAATTTTGAATATCTGACTCGTGCCATTACATATTTAGAATTATTTTTACAGTGCTTGTTGTTATTAATGTCTTTCTTACACGTAACGGAATTATAATTTGTTGAATTGTGTATAAAAGAATTTTAAAATTAAGAAAATTTGGAATTTATTTAATATATTTATTTAAAAGTCACAGATGACGTCGCCATTATTTTGCTCTATTAAATGTTATTATGTTACATTTTACGCATTTAAATGAAATGCAGACTTCGTTTTTATTATGTCAAGCATACTTTAAAGTGAAATATTTCTTATTTAAGAAAATACAACAATGAATGAGCGAAAAAAGTTGATCTAAGGTTTATGGCGACGATCATTTGATGCTATTTAGACGACCAGCTGAGATTTATAGCGACGGCCAGTTGATGGTATTGCGACATCAGCTGAAGTTTACAGCAACGGCCAGTTAATGCTGCTGCGACGGCCAGCTGAGGTTTATAGTGAAGGTCAACTAAGGTTTATGGCGACAACCAGTTGATGCTATTAAGACGTCTAGCTAAGGTTTATAGTGAGGTTTATAGCAAAGGCTTATTCATGTTATCGCGACAACCAGCAAAGGTTTATAGCGACGGCCAGTTGGTGTTATTGCGACAACCAGCAAAGGTTTATAGCGACGGCCAGTTGGTGTTATTGCGACGGCCAGCAGAGGTTTATAACAACGGCCAGTTGGTGTTATTGCGACAGCAAGCAGAGGTTTATAGCGACGGCCAGCAGAGGTTTATAGCGACGGCCAGTTGATGCTAATGCGACATCCAGCAGAGGTTTATAACGACGGCCAGTTGGTGGTATTGTGACGGCCAGCAGAGGTTTATAACGACGGCCAGTTGGTGCTATTGCGACGGCCAGCAGAGGTTTATAACGACGGCCAGTTGGTGTTATTGCGACAGCCAGCAGAGGTTTATAGAGACGGCCAGTTGATGCTATTGCGACGGCCAGCAGAGGTTTATAACGACGGCCAGTTGGTGTTATTGCGACAGCCAGCAGAGGTTTATAGAGACGGCCAGTTGGTGTTATTGCGACAGCCAGCAGAGGTTTATAGAGACGGCCAGTTGGTGTATTGCGACGGCCAGCAGAGGTTTATAACGACGGCCAGTTGGTGTTATTGCGACAGCCAGCAGAGGTTTATAGAGACGGCCAGTTGATGCTATTGGGACGGCCAGCAGAGGTTTATAACGACGGCCAGTTGGTGTTATTGCGACAGCCAGCAGAGGTTTTTAGAGACGGCCAGCAGAGGTTTATAGCGACGGCCAGTTGATGTTATTGCGACAGCCAGCAGTGGTTTATAGCGACGGCCAGTTGGTGTTATTGCGACGCCCATGATGATGGACGGCCAGCAGAGGTTTATAACGACGGCCAGTTGGTGTTATTGCGACAGCCAGCAGAGGTTTATAGCGACGGCCAGTTGATGCTATTGCGACGGCCAGCAGAGGTTTATAGCGACGGCCAGTTGGTGTTATTGCGACAGCCAGCAGAGGTTTATAGAGACGGCCAGTTGATGTTATTGCGACAGCCAGCAGAGGTTTATAGCGACGGCCAGTTGATGTTATTGCGACAGCCAGCAGAGGTTTATAGCGACGGCCAGTTGATGTTATTGCGACGGCCAGCAGAGGTTTATAGCGACGGCCAGTTGATGTTATTGCGACAGCCAGCAGAGGTTTATAGCGACGGGCCAGTTGGATGTATTGCGATGGCCAGCAGAGGTTTACAGCGACGGCCAGTTGATGCTATTGCGATGGCCAGCAGAGGTTTATAACGACGGCCAGTTGGTGTTATTGCGACAGCCAACAGAGGTTTATAGAGACGGCCAGCAGAGGTTTATAGCGACGGCCAGTTGATGTTATTGCGACAGCCAGCAGAGGTTTTTAGAGACGGCCAGTTGGTGTTATTGCGACAGCCAGCAGTGGTTTATAGCGACGGCCAGTTGGTGTTATTGCGACAGCCAGCAGAGGTTTATAGCGACGGCCAGTTGGTGTTATTGCGACGGCCAGTTGGATGTTTATTGCGACGGCCAGCAGAGGTTTACAGCGACGGCCAGTTGATGTTATTGCGACAGCCAGCAGAGGTTTATAGCGACGGCCAGTTGATGCTATTGCGACGGCCAGCAGAGGTTTAACAGCGACGGCCAGTTGATGTTATTGCGACGGCCAGCAGAGGTTTATAGCGACGGCCAGTTGATGCTTTTGCGACGGCCAGCAGAGTTTACAGCGACGGCCAGTTGATGTTATTGCGACAGCCAGCAGAGGTTTATATGCGACGGCCAGTTGATGCTATTGCGATGGCCAGCAGAGGTTTACAGCGACGGCCAGTTGATGTTATTGCGACAGCCAGCAGAGGTTTATAACAACGGCCAGTTGGTGTTATTGCGACAACCAGCAGAGGTTTATAACGACGGCCAGTTGGTGTTATTGCGACAGCCAGCAGAGGTTTATAACAACGGCCAGTTGGTGTTATTGCGACGGCCAGCAGAGGTTTATAACAACGGCAAGTTGACGTTATTCCGACAGCCAGCAGAGGTTTATAACAACGGCCAGTTGGTGTTATTGCGACGGCCAGCAGAGGTTTATAACAACGGCCAGTTGGTGTTATTGCGACGGCCAGCAGAGGTTTATAACAACGGCCAGTTGGTGTTATTGCGACAGCCAGCAGAGGTTTATAGAGACGGCCAGTTGATGCTAATGCGAGCTAGTTGATGCTATTGCGACGGCCAGCAGAGGTTTATAGCGACGGCCAGTTGATGGAATTGCGACGGCCAGCAGATGTTTATAGCGACGACCAGTTGATGCTTTTGCGACGGCCAGCAGAGGTTTACAGCGACGGCCAGTTGATGCTATTGCGACGGCCAGCAGAGGTTTACAGCGACGGCCAGTTGATGCTATTGCGACGACCAGCTGAGATTTATAGCACCAGCCAATTGATGTAATTGCGACGGCCAACAAAAGTTTATAGCGACGGCCAGTTGACACCGTGGTGACGGTCAGCTGATGTTTATAACGACGGCCAACTAAGCTTTATAGCGACGACAAGTTGATTCTATTGCGACGGCCAGCTTGGGTTTATAGCGAGATTTATAACGAGGTTTTAACGTATTAAAGTAAATATATGAGTATATACTGGACCTTAGTCGCATGTAACACCTGTTAGTGGATGGAACTTCCTGATTATACACTGAGCTGAAGTACAATTTAGCATGTTATATATTTTGTTACTGGTCACCGATGTCATATGATGTGCTATATTCTATAACATCCATGCAATACAAAATGGTTGAATCCAAACTTATATCATTTTTTCGTCAATAAGAAAACAAGTCCTCTCCTGTGTTGGACCTCTACTTTGCGCATGGGAAAATCCTTGGCCCCGACGGAGTTCGAACCCCGCTTCAGATCTGCAGCCGAGTAAGTTACCAACCAAGCTAATTAAAATCAGCTCCAAACGTCTCTTCGCTATGCTACGTTAGAAGCTGATTTTAATCAGATTGGTTACCAACTGGACCCTTCCATAATGGTACGAGGATACATGATATATTTTTTCATAATCCGTGTATGCATGTAACACAGTGTATTTTTATTTGTGGATATAATTACTTCCATGTATCACAATATGATATATTTTATTTTATCTAGACCCGCACTCGACTATGACTTCACAGTATACACCACAGTAGCCCTGTGACAATCGACTGGCAATATTAAGCTTGAAATGATCCCTAAATTCTGGACGTATCGGATTGGCCACATTTGACTTAACAAATATTTTAACCAAGCAACATTGTAAAATATGATTTACTCTTATGCTAAGCTGGTATTATATATTTATGTCCTTTACCAAAACTTCACTTCTGAAAGTAGTATAGGGGTCTCTTTAGCCCCAAGGACTGCGCATGCGCAGGAGTGACGTCATCAAGATTTTTTTGCGCATGTGCGGCGGCCATCTTGGTTTCTATATTTAGAATGACATCTTCGGTCTATTTTTTGAATGACAATCTAATTTTAGAATGACATCATTGATCTATATTTAAATTACAGGATATGTATATTGAGCATGCGTATACAGAGGTGACTTGTATACTTGATCCGAGATCTACTCGCGGAAATTGAGGGTCACTTCCATTCGATCTCAGACCTTGGTATTCTTTTAATAGTAATAATTAATTTACTAAGCAACAATAAATAATAATAACAATAATATTAATTTTAAAAATCACATCAATAATAATAATAATAATAATAATAATAATTAAATATATAGAACATTCATAAAAAATAGGATGATAACTTATATATATCAACTAGGTCTAAATACTAATGCTCACCTTTTACGATGTTGACTCCTCGGCATCCTTTGCTCAAATGAAACTCGAGCTAAGCGACAGCTATTTTTAGAAACTATTTTTAGAAATGACATTTCACAACTTTTGCGGTCGTTTCCCAAGCCACCTGCGTTAACAATAGACGATCTATTTTTAGCGATGGAACAATAGCGATATTGATTTAGGAGCGGATGTGCGAACAATGGTCTATTCAAGTAAAACCCTTTCCCTCTGGCGTGTGTTGATTCAAGGACGGATGTGCAAACATTAGCTTTTGTTAGGCACTATGGGTGAGTCTGTTGTAGTTAGCGGATTGAAAATTCAACCCATCATAAACCTCCCTTTTCCACCAATCAGGAACGAGTCCTCGACCAATGAATCTTAGCATTTTATTGCCAATCGAATAACGTATTCAAAACGAGGCCCAGGTCTGTTTCACATTAATGCATAAAGTGAACTTTTTTTTTTTTTTTAAAAAACAGCTATTTAATAAGTATTCCAGATTTTGCTCACATCTTTCTTGTGCATTTAATTAAATGACATAATAGAATATAATGGAAATAATTTAGATATTCCCAGCAATAATAATACTAATATTAAAATGAAAAGACTATTAGAGACGGAACACTTATTGATTTGATGAAAAATCAACTTACCAAATTGGTAACTTCCAAACTATTTTTCCTCAAAATACTCCAATATATCTCAAGTCCAATAACAATATAAAATACACTCTTTGAACATTTCTTAGTACGTCCTTAAAAGTCATCTTGACGTTGGTCAAAAGACTCGAAAGATTGCTCTTTATACGTCAATATGTACTGACTTGTCTTAACATACACCCTGTATTAGTGGACAAGATCTTACAGGTTTATACATGATTTCGACTCCTTGTAAGGGCCCAGTACCATTTATACGTCAATATTGGTTGACTTGAGATCGGATTAAGATAGCCCTACAAAGGGAGCTGGCCAATGTTTACGTTTTTTATGACCAATCGAATTACGTGTTCAAAACGAGGCTCAGGTCTGTTTCACGTGTTAAGGTAAGTTTTCAGAAATTACAGGTGAATGTAGCATAAAATATAATTCTAATACATAAAATAAAAAACAGCTATTTAATAAGTATTTCAGATTTGCCCAGCCTTTCTTGTACAGATAAATCAATTGACATAATAGAATGAAAATAATTTAGATATTCCCAATAATAATAATAGGAATCTACTGAAAATACCATCATTTTAGCGTCTGATCGCATTGATGAAAAATCGACTTACCAAATTGTTAACTTTCAAATTAAATCTTTCAGTCACCATTCCAATTTATATTATGTTGCTTTTTAGTATATTTTCTGCATGAAAGCATTGATGAAAAATCAACTTACCAAATTGATAACTTCCAAATCCAACCTTCCAGTCACAATTCCAATATATATATGTTGCTTCTTAGTATCTTTTCTGCGCTAGAGTGGACATGAATGGTCAAGTTCATACACACCTTCGTTGCTCCAGTACCATTTATACGTCAATATTGGTTGACTTGAGATCGGATTAAGATAGCCCCATAAAGGGAGCTGGCCAATGTTTACATTAATCCTTAGCTTTACCTAGGTAACGGATTAAATATCTCCTAGTTGCACGACTTTTAGAGGGAGTTAGAATAAGGGTTATAAAGCGATGTAGGTATTCCGTTCTGTTAAACTACGAATATTTGTAAGTGTAATACTTCAAAATATCGGAATTCTTTCAACTTTAAAACCGTAATGTTAATATTTTCTATATTGGTTGAAACAACAACAAAATAATAGAAGAGCTTAAATCAGTTTTTTCCTGTCTAGTGCAACCGTTTACGATATCGATTTTGACAATTTTTATATCAGTCGATAGTTTAATCAAAATGCTTCAAAATAAACCCTATGTTCTCGATTCGATTTTCAACCGTTACTGAGTTATGACGTAACAGCGATTTTTAAACCCAATTTTCAACTTTCTCAAAAGATCGTGTTTCATATACCGTTGGAAAGGTCTTGCCGATTTCAAAATGTTTTATAGGGTTTTTTACTAAATTTTCTCCGCGATTTTGCCTAATTTCAATCGAGTCACGTGACCGGAAAATGGCGTCAAATATTCTCCACAAAATCATATTTTAGGTTATATCTCAGTCATTTCATGACCGATTTGCGTGATCTTGGTATCGATAGAAAGGTCTCATGTCAAGCTATGTTTTGAATTCAATGAACCGGAAGTGTATTGGTGGTATAACCGGAAATGACGTCATCATATATAAAATGAGGAGGAGGGAGAGGAGGAGGGAGGAGGAGGAGGAGGAGGGGGTATTTCATATCCACCGAATCTAGTATGTATAAGAGAGAGAGAACGACCAATAACGAGTCAGACGGTTGTCTATGAAGAGAGATTTTATATATGATGACGTCATTTCCGGTTATACCACCAATACACTTCCGGTTCATTGAATTCAAAACATAGCTTGACATGAGACCTTTCTATATAACCTGGTATAACCGGGTTATACGACACTTGAATAGACCATTGTTCGCACATCCGCTCCTAAATCAATATCGCTATTGTTCCATCGCTAAAAATAGATCGTCTATTGTTAACGCAGGTGGCTTGGGAAACGAGTGCAAAAGTTGTGAAATGTCATTTCTAAAAATAGTTTCTAAAAATAGCTGTCGCTTAGCTCGAGTTTCATTTGAGCAAAGGATGCCGAGGAGTCAACATCGTAAAAGGTGAGCATTAGTATTTAGACCTAGTTGATATATATAAGTTATCATCCTATTTTTTATGAATGTTCTATATATTTAATTATTATTATTATTATTATTATTATTATTGATGTGATTTTTAAAATTAATATTATTGTTATTATTATTTATTGTTGCTTAGTAAATTAATTATTACTATTAAAAGAATACCAAGGTCTGAGATCGAATGGAAGTGACCCTCAATTTCCGCGAGTAGATCTCGGATCAAGTATACAAGTCACCTCTGTATACGCATGCTCAATATACATATCCTGTAATTTAAATATAGATCAATGATGTCATTCTAAAATTAGATTGTCATTCAAAAAATAGACCGAAGATGTCATTCTAAATATAGAAACCAAGATGGCCGCCGCACATGCGCAAAAAAATCTTGATGACGTCACTCCTGCGCATGCGCAGTCCTTGGGGCTAAAGAGACCCCTATACTACTTCTGAAGACTATTCTTACGGTATGTGGTATATTTATAAGCTTGTTTCTCTTTATTTCGACTTGTAAAAATAAGTTCACAATCCTTCTCGACTGTTCTCGTATTGCATCGCCCATTATTTTCCGCATAGGAAGGTAATGGAAACAGTCCTTTCCTTTCCCAAGACCTCCACACCTCTCATACACAAATCAACCAAAAACCCTACCACCCCAACCCCAAGATTCGAATAGACAACTTACAGATACATGGTCATCTTAGTTACTGCTAGACAAGAGCACAGTGTGTGGTGTCGATTTTGTTTTGGGTAGTATGTAAGAATTAGGAATGAAAGGTATGGAAAAAAGAGAAATATATTCATCAACTTGCTTATCTCTACATTAAAAGAAACGATCATAGCTATTCGTTTCAATTCTTTGAATTTGATTCTCTTAAATAACAAAGAGGCTTAAATGCTATGACTCAAACACAATGCGCCGTTTTCTCGAAAATATTTAAGAACGATCTCAGACTCAAATTCTAGTTTCATACAAAAATCCCTAGGTACCATTTTTACTTTCGAGAGCATATGGTCATGTCATTACAATTATCAATTCGAACCATAATTCAATGAAGTTTCTGGAAACAAAATTGGATCACTACCAGCGTGTTGGCGTATGACCTATTTTCAGAATATGTTCAGACATATATGTACTCACTTTCTCTGTTACAATGAAAAAACAATTGACTTCCTTGTCAAAACATTTACAGTCAAGTGTGTCCCAAAGGTTTCTGCATTTTAAATAGATTAGTCTTTATCTTTGTAAACTCTTGGAAATACGTAGGATCGCCTTGCCGTGTTTTATAGGTCTACCGGGACATTTCGGTTACACACTAAGTGTTAATATAAACATATGCAGGAATACAGAAATATATATACTTATTATACTGCAACGTCAGCGTCGGAAACCCACGAGCGCAAATTCCGTTCCTTCATACAGATGTAATATAGGCAGACGTGGGTCTCCGACGCTGACTGCAACGTATGCCAGTAAGCCGTGTACATTACGTCATGTACACTCGCTTTATGGTTGAGACGCGTATAAGAAATTATTATTGAAGAAATTGGTCTGAACTTTGCAGTATGATAAATCCGTTATACAGTGTCCTGACGGGGTACATGACTATTTATTCCTGGCTGAGAAAAATCATGTCATGGCATGACTTTCCTCAGCCGGGAATAAACAGTCATGTACCTTTCCAGAAAACTGTATAACTAATGTTATTATACTGCAACGTAGAATTCTCTCTTCTGATTGGCCAATAAGCTGTGTACATAACGTCATGTACACTGGGTATATGCATACGACGCGTCATCAGTATTTGTTTACGCAGAAACTGAGCTTAACATGGCAGTATAATAAATCCGTTATACAGTTTCCTGACAGGGTACATGACATTTTATTCCCGGTTGAGAGAAATCATGTTACCCTCGCCTAGTGGCTCGGGTGACATGACTTTCCTCAGCTGGGAATAAATAGTCATGTACCCTATCAAAAAAACTGTATAATTAATAAATGTACTAATGCAAATATGCATACAGATGTGCTTATTAGTATTGATAACAAAAACATTTAAATATAACTTTCACAAACATGCTTGAAACAGTCACAAAAAGCAATTACATTAAATATATAAATCTGAAATGGAGATTAGTTTGACATGGAGCAAAAAACAAATGTTAAAAAAAAAGAATTCAGTTCATTTTACAGTTTCATCATTACTGTTATTTTTTAATCATTTTGATATTTGACATGCATCATGATTAAAAGTTTTTAGTTGATTCGTCAAACAGTTGTAAACTTTGCTAGGAGGACCATTTTATATCTCAATTTAAGTTTTTCGGCGGCAGCTGTATGTTTTTTCCCGGATTTCGACCATCAGAAAGGACCAGAAATTTATTTCTAAGCGTATCTGCTTAAAGGCAGAGTTCTTATTGCCTACTGGTACAGGATTGTTAATTTACTTTTCACAAATGTAACTGGATATGAAAACTATGAGCAAAATCAGAGATACAGACTATTTGCTATGTCACGGTACTAGAAATTAAAACGATCTTACGTTGCAGCTAGTGACTAAGCATGATGATGGATATCTTTTTAAATATATTTCTTGTCTGATATAATATCATAGGTCTAGATTTATATCATTTATAAGGTAGGACTTTTTCCTATTGATACTTTGAATTCTGTCTTCCCATCCTGTGCGACATACCAAAGTCGTAAAAAATGGTACTGTTATAGCTCCCTTGCTTGGCGCTCAGCATATAAGGGTGGTTCCAGGACTGGTTGGCCCGGTGTCAGGTTATACTGTCGGTGGGACGTTAAACCCAACAAACAAACAAACAAACAAACAAACATCTGCTGTTTTGAGGATTGGGCGGGCTAGATCCTCTGTCAGTTTTTTTGGTGGACCACGTGAATAACGACCAGGTACATACCATGACGGCAACATTCACAATGCATGTCTTTGTGCGTTTTCTGCTCGCAGGATCTTTTTGCATTTTCCGTATTGAATGACCGACCAGCTTTCATTGTCAAACAGTAGACAGCTAACATGTGTCGTAGACACGACCACGCGTCCTTTACAGTAGACAGTAAAATGGACACGACCACCGACCTTTACAGTAGACAGTAAACATGTGTCGTAGACACGACCACTCGTCCTTTACAGTAGACAGCCAGTAGACAGCTATCATGTGTCGTAGACACGACCCCTCGTCCTTTACAGTAGACAGCTATCATGTGTCGTAGACACGACCACTCGTCCTTTACAGTAGACAGCTATCATGTGTCGTAGACACGACCACGCGTCCTTTACAGTAGACAGCTAACATGTGTCGTAGACACGACCACTCGTCCTTTACAGTAGACAGCTAACATGTGTCGTAGACACGACCACTCGTCCTTTACAGTAGACAGCTTAACATGTGTCGTAGACACGACCACTCGTCCTTTACAGTAGACAGCTAACATGTGTCGTAGACACGACCACGCGTCCTTTTATTATCAGCGAAGGGGACCTGGATTGGAGAAACGATGCAAGCTTTCACTCATTGCGTAATCAGGTCCCGTGTCCTGGAAAATGAAAATGTATGATGTTTGATTTTCATACATATACTCAATGTAAAACCATTAGTTTCACTTGGTTTAACCCTTTCCCTCATATAGACTCATTTTGACGCACTCAATAGGTACCACATAAAGCCTGATCTGCAGAAAACCACAGTTAAACCTTACCAAATTTAATTACAAAATCCTCATTTCCAGACCACTGAGGAACAGCGAACAGCATAAAACCTGATCAGCCTGCGAGTTACTCGCAGGCTGATCTGGGTTTTATGCTGTTCGCATAGGTCTTGAGCCTGAGACCATACTTAAGTATTTTCGTGAATACACGGCAACATCATCACTTCCCCCGTAATCTATCAGGAAGTCACAAAGCGGGGGGAGCGGTTTCAGACTCAGATGTTGGCAATATATCTTTTGTTTTTGCTGTGTTGACCTTTATGCCTTAATTTTTTTTTGCAAACTGTCAATGAACTACGTAAGCCTTCCAGCTGGCTCGCGGTAGGTCGGTGGTTCTACCCGGGTACCTCTGTGTACTCGGGGTCTTCCTCCACCTGTAATATGATTGAAATACTATCGCAGCGACGGTAAACCCCAATACAACAACAACAATGAACTAAGTGTTCCTTACATTTCCCTCTAGGCTGCCCTCCATCGAGGCAATATCACCTGCAATCCCGATATAGCATAGGACTAAACACACGCACGTACACATACACAATGCCGGTTAACTGACAATCAGCTTTTGTAAGAGACGATATTCTGGTTTAAAATGCATGTAGTTCAATTGACTATAATATTTTGAATATACTGCTGAGTAACAAAGCTGCATATAAAATTTTGTAATTTTGCTGATGGTGATAGCGAAAATAAGCAAGCGTTCAATGTGTTAATCGACAACTTTTTAGCGTTTAAATAGTTATAAATACTTATACTAACTTGTATTGAATAAAAAAGGACATACATATATCGCCTTAACATCTAATGTTCATATGTATTTGAAAATTTTAGGTGAATTACGGGTTTGTTCCCTGACCTTTTGTCACCGATGTTGGGGATACTAAAAGTTAGCATGCGTTGCAAATTCCGATAAGATAACGATCTAAACGTCAGTTTTGTTCTACACGAATTCGCCGTTTTACACTATTTTTACATTTATTTTACACTTTATAGTGTGATAAAGTATCGCAAAAATGTAATTAAGAATAACAGACAGCATAAGACGTTTCAGACATGCGAATTTCTGACAGACTTGTCGGATTTTCTTACTCGTTTCATTATTCATGTTCCTTATGACCTACAATAAACTACTCAAGGTATTCTAAGCACCTCATATCACATACCATGGTGAGATATCTTGCGCCAAACTTGTCTCGAAATTGAAATGAGTATAGCTTCTGTAATATTTGTCCATACGGTTTGAAATTTAAAAACCATATTTCGCGTACCCTAACTATAAGCTTATATTTCCTATTCCAGCATTTAAGCAGGGTTGAAGTCGATAAAGGCAAAGGACATATGCGAAAACTTATGTCTTATATGCTGATTTCAGGTTTCAACCGTATTCAAATATGTTAATATTAAAAACTTTAGAATTTTACTCAGCAGGTTGAGGGTTTCATCTCAATTGTAAGTAAACCCAACAAAATTAGAAGCTGGAAAATAGCATAAACCAGAAGCAATTCCTTTAAGTGAAAGCAAATCCCAGTCTTGCTTTTGTTTAGAGGATGAGTTTCATTTTGTTTTAGAATATCCTTTATATACTACTTAAGAAAAAAAATATACAGATGTAATTTAATGGAAAAGACGAAATATTCATAAATTGTAGAATTGATATCATCTAAATTGTTTGTAAGGATCTTGTCATGTTTTTTTGTAAAGCATTGAAAATGGAAATATTTTTATTACCGCTTAATTATGTGCATACATATTTGCCTCCTACTCCTCTCATTTATCCTTATTATATGTTTATTATATATGTGTATGTTTTGCAAGTATATAGGAACAAGTGTGCATTGGATATATATGTGTGTGTGTGTGTGTGTGGTGCATGAAAGTTTGTAAAAGATCATTAGATCATTTAGATATGTGAAATTTGATATTGATGCCACTGATCTTTGACCATTTATAAAAGAAAAATGCAATTTTTATTTGTGCATGACATGTTTTACATATGTGTATACCATGGGCATAATGCCTACATGTATATTTTGAAAATAAACTCTAAATTATGACGAGAAAATCCCACACATTTTCCGACTCTAGTCACTTCAACTCTTTACTAGCAGTAAGTCAGCCGAACTCGCTCTCTGTTTCATGATAACCCCACTGGCAGTTTCTCAATGCTTTGAGAGCTATGATTTGTTTTATGATGATCTAGAGTGAGGTTCGCCTCATAAATTGCATTCTTAAGGAGGTACCTTCAGTATT
>CM037778.1:61202978-61222978 GCA_021229015.1 Solen grandis | reverse complement strand
TATACATATCATGTGACTTCACATTAATATATACATATCATGTGACTTCACATTAATATATCATTTCATGTGACTTCACACGCGAACAATCTGAAACATTTCTGAACTTAATGGATACAACAGTACTACAACGTTTTAAAGCAGTTCGTTCAAATATGATCGGTAAACGATTTTCTTATTTCCCTCGATAATGTTGCTGAAGTCTTTGTTTGCTGAAAATTATCTCGGCAAGTGCAAGTTACATTGCACGGGAAAAGCTATTTTCATCAACGAAACCTCGGTGAAATCGGTTAAATCTAGAATATGGTATTCCCGAAGAATTTGTGCATGCGGTAACACGTGATACGTTTCGCAACATGGCGTGTTCACCAAGTCAGGGTAACGATTTCGTAAGTTCAGTCTATAAAGACAGCGCATGCGCGAAGAGTGAATGTGATCAGCCAAATGACGGCAAATGAAAATAAAAAATCTAAATATAGGTTTTATAATTATAAATATAGTTTCAATACCGTCTATAACGGTATTGCTTGTGATTGGGATATCATCCTTTCTTTAACAATCACGGATAGTTGTATCCAGTGACCATGCGTCTGTACGTGGGATACACGCATATAGTTTAAAATATAATTCTTAGTCAAACACCATCTGTGAACGAGCTGCTTTAATTTTCGCTTGTGTGAATAGTTTCAGTCTTTTCACGTAAAACATGGGCTAGATAAGAATCTCACGTATTTCAAATGTCAAGGCCCATCTCCTCTTTTAATTCGCATGGAATAGAAAACAACAACAACGACAGTAGCGTTTTTCAGTTAGTTAAGCAAATACAGTCTGTATACTCAGAATGCTTGATTTAGTTACAAGTCATTCTTGAAGCATCTTCGCACACTGCTGCTTTACAGTAGTTTCCCGTGGGATATTTAGTTGAGATTTCTAAGTACTCATAAATAATTCGTGAAACCGTTATCTGATTGTTTGTTTGCTTATTGGATTTTAACGTCCCACGAACAGTATTTCAGTCATTCGTAGAAGATGTCTACTCGAGACAGATATAGTGTTGTCACAATGTACATGTAAGTATCGCACCACTTATCTGATTGTTTCGATGCATAGAGCTGTTGAAATCCATTTTATAATCAGATTGTTTGTCTTATATCGGTACTTCGGGCAGCAGTTTAATCAATACCATTCGAAAAAAAAACTCCTCTTCAAACTCATGTGTGATAACGATCTGAATATGCTCATTTAAAATCTTCAGGATTGAACAGCAGTCTTGTGCAAATCTCAATAACGGGTATTAATATAAACTAAAAAGGACCCAAATACTCATGAATATTAATCGGAAACTCAACTTTATGATATGCAAGTACTGATAGCTAGGTTCAGTCGTTTCATTCTTTTACTTTAAGCAATATTGGCGATATTGATATGATAAAATGTTTATTACAGAATTTCCATGACAACCGGCACTACAACAGTTTTTAAAGATGCATTTAGAAACTGTCAAAATTCATGAAATAAATATTATCCATGTGACTGGGGATTTCTTCAAATTAAATCAAACATAATCTCATGCTAATTTCCAAAGATCTAATAACACAACAGAGATCCGCAACTCTGATATAGGTAAAGAGCAAGTCAAGAAAAGCTCTCGTTTTGTTACGTTTGCAATCATATGACCGCGAGATAAAGTGAAATGTGTAAAACTAGCTAGTATTATTTATAAATATACTTTTTTTCCAATTTTCCGATTATGTATGTTTATTTTTTTATTCAATAGTAGTCCTATTTTATGAGTGATACTGTAAAGCGTCTGTCTGTTAAGCGTCTGCAAGCAAGGTGTTAACCGTCTAGGCATTCTGTTTATTTTTTTTTCGTCACTAGAGAAAAAAATCGTTACTTCGAATAGTTTCAGAACTCTGTTGAATATTTTTCTTCGTAATTTTTTATACTGGTGTGGTTTTTTTTAAGACTTGGATAATTTCGTTTGTTATGGTGAAAAATATATCATGTTTATAATAGTTTAAGAAAGTGCGACATAAATAATAAATTATAATGTATGTATCATATTTGCGTGGGAATATCGACATTTCCCTATTTATTTTACTTTATCCCTTTCCCTCATATAGACTCATTTTGACACCCTCAATAGGTATCACATAAAGCCTGATCTGCAGAAAACCACAGTTAAACCTTACCAAATTTAATTACAAAATCTTCCTTTCCAGACCACTGAGGAGCAACGAACAGCATAAAACCTGATCAGCCTGCGAGTCACTCGCAGGCTGATCTGGTTTTATGCTGTTCGCATATGTCTTTTCATGGTTTCCTCTATGAGGGAAAGGGTTATAAATGTTATTTGATGATAAACCTGATTTCCAGTAATAAATTAATGCAACGTTTTTCACTATCATTGATGGATCGACTATTATATAATGAAAGAAAACAAATAGTTAGATCAGTGACTATTTCGAAGACTGTTTAAAACAGTGTGTGAAATCGAATCGCATGAGAAATTAACCTGTTACCCCATGAAGATTCATGCATAATTTTATCACTTAATAAATATTGATAAAATTAACTTTAAATATACAACAATTGGTTTTCTTCGCTTTGCAAACTGTGTAGAATCTATGCTTCAATAGTGTATGAGCAAATAGAGGAGACCATATCAAGACAGCATCTTTCATTTGTCTGCCCTGTTTCAAAATGAGTCCATATGAAGTGAAGGTTTTATTTTCAGCGTCCTTCAAAATAAAAAGAAGGAAGAAAAAAAACATCTCGCAAAAAAAGGCCCATGCGTGTATACGTCTAGTTGAAGCCATTCTTCTTTTCATAGTCTTTAACTCTGGTCACGGCAAATTAGCATCTGGCTTCTCGATTTCCATTACAAATTGCGATCCTATCGACCCGCCGGACGCCGGTATTTAATTTTGTCTGAGTAACAATTATGTCTACTGATACTGCCTGTCGATACACAAATGAGTTTAGAGTTTGATGTAAAAAGTAACGCCACTTCTCATTAATCAAATCAGCAACTCTCCAACAAACATACAAAATTAAATCACTACAATTCTGCATAATATCAAGCGACAATTTAAATAAGAATTCCTTCTACTGATCGATCCATGGAATCAAGCTGTTTTCTGTTCGCAAAGCATAGGGAAAAGAAAAAAAAAGCTTTTACTCATGTATATAGCATGTTTTATTCATAGTTTCCTGAATAAAAAGTACTGTGCATTTTTTTTAAGGAAATACATTTGCAAACGGAACAACGGAAAATAAAAAATAAAAGGAAAATTATCAAAATACAATTTAAAAATAAATAAATTGCCTTATTATAAAGCGATATGCGTATGACTGAAAGACTAGGGAATCAATTTTTAATGTTTAGTGTCTGCTTGGTGTATTAAATTGACTTCGAAAGTCTAAGACATTTTTTACAACGGCGGGAAGATTAAAAAATAGTTCTGTCTAGAGTCAATATTAAGAAAATGTAATAATATTTCCGCAAGAAATAATAGAAAGATATCAAATCTCATAACATTGTAGGCGTATGATTATATGACTTTTGTAATTTTTTCTTTGATTAAAAAGATCTTAACCAGCCATTTTCTATAATTTCTTTTGGGGGATTAAAATTGTGTATGTACGAGGGGCATTCAAAAAGTTCCGATATGATGATTTTAACATTTTTACATACACAGTATACATGTATATCCTTAGACATTTTTGACAATAATATTTAATGTCCCTAACACGACACGGAATGTTCACATTTTAAAGTGCTCAGTCATAAAATATCAATATGAAGACTCATTATCAGTAACAACAGTTGTGAAACATGCGGGACATGGTTGGCTATGCGTGTGAGGTTTTGTAAAGAGCGCAACATATTATAACCGATTGCGAAAAAGACAATACCGGATATCCAAATTCATACCCTCTAGCGGACAAGATATACGTGCACCTGTTTGCGTAGGCGGGAAAAATGTGACGTAAAAAAGTGAAGTGCAACAAATCACGCACCTCAAGCATGTATGGCCAAAGCTCTTTTCTGACTTAAACAGGACACCCGAGGGTAGTGAATTTTCTATAATTATTAAATCTGGTCTAAATACTGATTACTTTTCTAGCTATAAACGACATGAGAAGGAAAGAAAAAATGCAAGAAGTCATTATTTTTAATTGGTGTTTAAACTGTTTTAGGATGATGTGACGCAAAGAACAAATGGTTCGACAATCAATGGCGAGCTAACGAAGTGCTTAACATTTTTTTATTTTTTTTTATTTTTTTTGATAGCTTGACCAATTTGAGTGTACTTCAAATATCAGTATCACATTGTAAATGTGGCATGATACCATACCCAGTCACATTTATTTCGACCTGTCACTTCATGCCATCCAAGCTTGTAACTATGGAAATTTTAAGACACCACATGCGATGCATATTTTTGACAAAGTTATCTTTTAAATTTTAAATGGTATTTTATATTTCTCAAGCTGCGCGAGTAGGGGCGCCAATATAATTACATAATAACGAGTGGATAAATCTGCGATATTATGTCGTCCACATGTGGTTGATATTGTAATTCCACGTTCAGATGTAATTATATTCTTCTATCATAAAGACATCTTTTCTGAAACATATAACTAGTCAATGTTTGTGGTGTTGTTGCTTTCTCTCCGTGTATGGCATATCCGAGAATAGTAATACTGTTATCACGTGGTTATTTATATCCACTGAGGGGGCAAAAGCAAAACATGTTTGAGGTTATAAAAAAATGTTGTCGTCTTTGGAGGTTACCAACGCTGCTTTAATATTTCAGTCATTAAGATACACCCACCTAGTTACAGGAGGAGACACGTGCTAATTCGAAAAAACTTCCGACCTTGTGCGAACCAGAAGACGGCTTCTTTTCTTGACAAAATCAAACTGACTAGACTGGGACTCAAACCTATAGAGGGGCCACTAATTTGAAAAAAAAAGAAGAAAAAAAGACTGCAAATGTAAAAAAATGGATCCAAATATGAGCAATTTTACACATCTCACTTAACTTGTATCTCGAGGGCACATGATCGTACACGTTACTTAACGGCTGCTTCTCTTAACTTGATCTTTACCTATATTAGAGTTGTGGATATCTGTTAGGCTATAAGGTCTTTGGTAAAAACAATATTATCATATTGTCAAATAGTAGAGATAATTACTTCCCAATGCATTTGCAAGATAGCGGGTTTCCATCAGATTCAAGGGACTCTATTCCGGCAAGGTCTCTTTAGATATTGTCATTGGCGAAAAGGAATCGATTCTCTTTTGTCTGACATCGCGTGGTATCTTATGACTTCTATAACGAAATTGATCTCTTGCGAAATGGATATACAATACAAAGTTAAACATATCATAGACTCTTTTCCGTTCTCTGGACGAACGGTCATTCATTGTCAGCAAAAGAACACGAACGTGTTTTAGAGAGGGTTTGATGTCTTAAAGAAAAAGGGTCGTTAACGTTATTTACACGATATAATGTTCATATATTGAAAAAAATGACGTGCATGCTACAGTTATGATATCCCCGAAAATAAAAAAAGATTACAGTTATTTTTGTCTTTGATGAGTATGTCTCCCATCGATAAACTATACACATATTGTAATATATTTACATAAGTCATGGTTCAGTACTGAACACTATGTATATTAGTTTAAACTTATTTATTTTATGTCGATTGCGAAATAAGGTCTTACAACTGATCAACTCATTCTAATCTTTCTTGACGATTCATGGATTGGACCTGTTCTTTTCGCTTCCGAAGGCCATAAAAATCCTTGCCCTTCAAGGTTGTTGTTTTTTTTTGTTTTTTTTTTTTGTTGTTGTTGTTTTCTAAATATTAGAAGTTTACACGCAGATTAAAAACTCTTTTAATAACTAATATAACCAGTATAACGAAATATAGAAAGCTGCCAGTAGTATGGCTTTTCACCATGCGATGGGTGCGACTAGGGACAAGACCCAACCTTCTTCCCTCTCTCACTCACTTTATTGATCTGTTTTTGAGGCATGTCTATTACTTTGAATGTCAGGGTGCAAGTGATTAGCGCCCCTGAATACATGTTTGTTTATACTGGATGACCGCTCGCACATGCAAAGGAGAGGTTTCCCGCCTTAGATATGACTTGGTTTGTAAGATTTCTGCGTCTGCAGATTATCACTATGACGGGACGACACTTCCGGGCGGAAGTCTCTGTAATAGGCATGATCTGGTCGGATGATGTCACGTCGCCACACTATCAATCTATCAGTTATTATTAAATATGTTTATTTATATATTATAATTAATTGTCATCCCTATCTTCTTCATTTAAATTTTGTTTGTTTGTTGGGTTTAACGTCCGTTAACAGTATTTCAGTCATTTGGAGACGATGTCTACTTGGGACAGATATAGTGCTGCCTCACTGCAATATCACGCCGTAGACATGTGGCATGATACCACACCCTGTCACATTATGTATAATTGGTATGTCGCGGCCGGGGATCGAATCCACGACCTCATGCTCCCGAGGCGGACCCTCTAACCAGTAATAACTCGGCCACCGGGGACGGTTGTGGTCGTATGAACTGAATACAACGATCGTATATAAATACATGTACAAGAAAGTGTTTATTTATCGATATTTTAGCTTATTGTATAATGTTCTGATTGCAAACAATCCACTAAAACGTAAACAGTTTCTAAAACAACGATAAATAAGTATTAAGCATAAATGACCAAGCTTCAAACTGGTTACGGAAACAATACTCACTTTTTACACCAACCAAATATACATCTATTATCATTTACATTGGCGGCAGCAAAGAGTACAATTGAACTGAAAAAAAACTTTTTCTATATAAAACGATATTTCCATATTTAAAAATTTAGTGGAATGCAAAACAAGTTTTATCACTAATGTATAAAACACATTGATTTACATATAACGGAGAGTTGGCAAGACATGGAACTTACATTTCTTAACCAAGAAAACAATACATAGAGTTACGATCGAGATCATGCGAATACAACTGTATGTTATAACATTGAGGAAATAAGCATCAGTGACCGTAAGATGTTCGTGTCCGCTGTCTAATAGAAAAACGATGAACGTACTGTAACATCTCGAATTTAACATTGAGTAATTCTTATATCCTTAAAGTAGGTAAAAACGCACCCCTCCTTTCCTAATTTACAAAATATTCAATAGAAATTATTAAGATGATGTAGATTATAACCTGACCAACTGCCAGTACTTGATAAGAAATGATATATTTTTATTATTAGAGAAAGTAAAGAATGATTAAATTACTTACTTAGCGCTAAGTAATACTAGTGGACCTCGAATCAAAGTTTTGTTTGAAAGTGTATCTATTTATAGTTATACACAGTAGATTAAAATAAATCGTGTCGGCAACCTCAACATATCATTTTTCAGTGTTTGTAGTCGGCAACCTCAACATATCATTTTTCAGTGTTTGTAGTCGGCAACCTCAACATATCATTTTTCAGTGTTTGTAGTCGGCAACCTCAACATATCATTTTTCAGTGTTTGTAGTCGGCAACCTCAACATATCATTTTTCAGTGTTTGTAGTCGGCAACCTCAACATATCATTTTTCAGTGTTTGCAGTCGGCAACCTCAACATATCATTTTTCAGTGTTTGCAGTCGGCAACCTCAACATATCATTTTTCAGTGTTTGTAGTCGGCAACCTCAACATATCATTTTTCAGTGTTTGTAGTCGGCAACCTCAACATATCATTTTTCAGTGTTTGTAGTCGGCAACCTCAACATATCATTTTTCAGTGTTTGTAGTCGGCAACCTCAACATATCATTTTTCAGTGTTTGCAGTCGGCAACCTCAACATATCATTTTTCAGTGTTTGCTGTGTGCGTTTAATGTTACCTTTACCTAATAGTAGTAAAATGACAATAATTGTAAAGGGAATTTCCTCCAGACCTTTATTACTTTAACTGACCATAAATTGTGTAAAAAACATTTGTGTAAAATAGACCACTCTATGATTATAACATACTTTATGTCATAATTTGGATACATGTGTAATCTGAGAGCTCATTTATAAAAGTATGTAATCATTCTGAATATACATTGTTCTTTACATGAACTACCGAACACAATTCATATTTTTTTTATAATTTTGATCATTTATATTGTATATTATTGCGATATGTATCTACGGTTGCCACGAATCTTTTAGTGCACATGTATGTATAGTATATGATGGTAATATAAAAACTTTTTTTTTAGGTTACAATTATTTGCCCAATTCAACTTTGGAACCTCTGTATATGTTACTAGAATGTTTGATATATATTTCCCCCATATGTCTCTTTCATAGGAGCCATTTTCACCAATCATTATTTTGGTCCCGATAGTACCCGATCCTTCTATTAATTCATTTTTTAGGGGGCGGGGTGGTCTATCGGCCGTATCTTTGGGAAAATAGTCGGAAACCTGCGAGAATGTCGAGCACTTCCCTATACCTTCGGGGTAAGATCTGGAGTGATCACCTATCAAAAACCGTCGGTCCGTAGTTTTCTTGGTCGTCCCAGGGTCCCCGAATGTCCTCTTGTCTCGCCCGCCCTTTGGAGCTTTTTCAAATAGCTTTTTCCGCTCTTTACCGGGGATCATTTACCTGCTGGTACTTGAGGGTCAGGACTTAATCGGGTCAAAAAGGGGACAATTCGATGCGATTCAGAACGACAATCGGACCGATCAACAATATTATTCATTTGAAACAATCTGGTCCAGACCAAGTCAACTAGAAACAATCACGAGAGGAGTTAAAAAAAAAACTTTATACATTTATAATTTCTGATTCTTTCTGTGACTTTGATGCTTCAATTTATTAGAAGATATTTTGGTCTCAGAAGATTAAGAATTATTACAAGTGTTGTTAATGCTTTGTGACAAGTTTAATTTTTTTTACACAAAAAAGCACCCTTCAATATACCTCATGGCTGTTTTTTACTAATGCATGTATCTAAAAGACCATTTCTCTCTGAAATCAAAGAGCACTTCCCGAACACCTAATCTCTCTGATATTTCACACATTTCAATGAAAAAATATACCTTGAATGTTTACTCATTACTGACGATTATTGACGCTTAAGTTTTGAGATGTTGTACATCCCAAATCATTAACTAATTGTTTTTTAAATGTGTTTTAAACAAATCTGTTGATGTTTATTCAAATTGTAGGAAGGTTACACCTTCCTCTGTGTGTTGTATGCAAATGAAGTTTAATTTAAACATCTAGTTATTATATCGAAATATAAACACAGAAACATTTTATTTAGTTACTTTATCTTTAAAGTTTTTCATGCAAAATTATATTACCAAAAATGAAGAATGTTATTTTGTAATCATAAGATATGAAGAGAATACCACTTTGTTCTTGTTTGCCCAATTATAATGATTTTCGAAATTTGTATATAACAAGGTATTATAGAACACATCTGAATATAATTTAGTTTATACAATTATTGAATACATTTGTCCATAAAAACGTTTTCAAAATTTGCTTAGCCTATGTTCTGTACAAATGCTTTTAAGCGCAGGAATCACAATTATACATAGAGAAATACTTACATCAGTTTTTGCTATTTATTCATAGGTCAGAATGTATATTTATTGAATGAATATTAAAATAAAAATCAAGCTTATCGCATGTGTGTATGTTTACAAATGTGGTGTACGATATTTATATATTAAGTTAAACGTAAAATGAGATAAGACATTACAGTTAGCATATGGTTAAATATTATCGCAATTTGGCAAAAATTATTAGCACTATCACTATAATTAATTTCGTGAAAAAAAACATACTTGCCAAGATCCGCCATTATCCTCCGGTCTTATGTGAGCGGCGCATTCAGCGTGTGCCGGCTAGATCTTTCGATAAGCGCCTGAATCGAAAGAATGCATTCGCCGGGTCAAGGGTTCCTACATGACTTAGTCGTTTAAGTCGTTTACTTCTTACAAATTTTCCGTCGCCTCCGTTATTTCGAGACCCGCTTCTTTAACCCTTTCCCTCATATAGACTCATTTTGTTTTAACCCTTTTTTTAAACCGCAGAAAACCACATTAAACCTTACCAAATTTAATTATAAAATCCTCATTTCCAGACCACTGAGGAGTAGCGAACAGCATAAAACCAGATCAGCCTGCGAGTTATTCGCAGGCTGATCTGGTTTTATGCTGTTCGCATAGGTCTTTTCATGGTATCCTCTATGAGGGAAATGGTTAATATTAGGGAGCCGTCCACCTGAATTGCTGTAGGTCCAGGTTCTACAGAATGCCTCTGCGGTTATGGCGGTCTTTTTCACACCTTTGATTATCTGAAAGCCGCCATTTTTTCTGAGAAAAACTGTTGCTGTACCAGTTCATTCCATAACAACAATAACAACAACATCGTATTTTTATACCTGACACCAACTCGATAGATCCGGGAGCATTTTGTTTTTGTCCTGTCTGTCTATTTGTCTGTATGTCGAAGTTTTTGCTTTGTCCGTAGCTTGAATACTATACCGGTAGATGTATATAAGAATATGGATCAAAATTTGTTTTGGAGCTGAATTGTTGATGATTTATTAATCATACATGTATTTACTCCAATAGACAGTCCCCAGTGGCCGAATGGTCAGAGCGTTCGCCTCGGGTCGTGGATTCGATCCTCAGCTGCGACATAGCAAAGTCGTAAAAAGTGCCATTGTTATAGTTCCCCTGCTTGGCGCTAAGTATATAATGTTAGTTCTCCAGGACTGGTTGGTCCGATATCAAGATAATGTGACTGGGTGTGGTATCATGCCACATGTCTACGGAGTTATACTGCAGCAGACATAGTCTCAAATTGACTGAAATACTTCGGCGGGACATTAAACCCAACAAACAAACTTACTCCACTAAGAAAGCCTTTTCCACTGCCATAAGTTATTTTGCACCTAAAGGAGATATGCTGAGATGGGGACATTTTGTTTTACAAGCACATCTAGTTTCAACTGAAACTGGAGATCATAGTCATTTGAATTTATCTCGGACGGGAGACTCCCAATTGACTACATATCGCGCTACAGACATCGCTACCGAGGGTGGTCTCGTAAACGTGCCTCAACTATATTTAATCATAACTGAGCAGAATTATTCATATTGGGTCAATGGTTCAGCTTGTTAATGTCACTTTATATTATCATCTGCATCAATATGTGTCGGTGATAGGAGGAACGTTTTCAATTAATTACATAGCAAGAGGCTTGATGGCTCTCTCTTACTTACGAAAAAAAAACATCAATAAATAACAACGTCTTCCCTTTTATAGATTGTTTTTGACACATTTTTTTAATATTTTCTAATTGCTTCCGGTGGCTGAGTAGTTAGAAAATACGTCCCATGAGTTGTAGGTCATATACTCGGTCCTTGGCCGCAATATGCCAAAGTAGTTAACCCCATTGCATTGCGCGGTGCCCTGTTATCTAGCTTTCATGCCGCCGGCTGAATTACGCTCAATCTAAATGAAGTCCTTCGGTTGGATTTCATATATGCATGAAAAGAAATCATTATTCCAACCCAATTAAAACACGATATTTTCTCGAATTCCGTAGTTGTGGTTCCTGGCTCGCTGTTTTTTTCTGCAAAAATAAAAAATGTTACACCGAGAGTTTTTCAAGATTTATTAAATTTGGTGAGATAATCTAACATTGAAGCCTATGGGAAATAAACAATGCATGTAAATATGAAAAAAAAAAATTAATTTTCGAGAAAAACTCACGGTAGATGATGCACTATACGATTCTTTTTTCAAATTCATGAATAAATCTAAACTTCAACAGAAAAAAATTAAGAAGGTCACTTTTTTTAGTTTTCTGGGGAGATAACTCATGAAAACAAAATTATCAAGGGAGTAATCACAAAACGCTGTCCCTGTATAATTCGTCAATTTGCTCGTAAGATTTCTATTGCTTGAAATTTTAAAAGCTCATATTTTGAAGTTATATGCACGACTTTGATGAAAATGCTGGCTATTGGGGTTCTATGATACCTTAAGGGAAATAGCACTTTAGTCTTTCTCGTGTAGAAACGATTGGATCTTAGACTAAAACAGTGCATGTCCATTTACTTATTTATAAAAATCTAAATAAATGTGCCAAGACTCAGTAAACAAGTACAACTGGCATAAACAACATTATCAACATTATTACAATATTTATTAATCTGTCTGGAAACACTAGAACCGTTTTGATTATCAAAAATATACAAGTACATTTTTTTCTCTGGTACTGTATATTAACACGTGGCAAGGGACGGATTCTGACATCAATTAATGTCGAAAGGTTTAATTTTGTACGCATGCATGCTACCATCATATTCTTTGCACGGTTCGATCAATTTGATATCCAATTAACATATGCTATAACGAATCATTGTCAAAAGGCAACCTAACGAATGATATCGCGAAATATCAACAATTTGAACATCTTCATAAGTATGCTCCACTATTAACATCCGGTTTTGGGGGCGTATGTTGTTGTTGTAGTTGTATATTTTGAATCAAGCGATCTGATTGAACGACATGACATTGACATTGACAGACTGTGGGGAATTGCAAATTTGCGTATATGTTTTGAATCATCCAATCAGAATCGTCGAAAAAACAAACCGGACGTTGATAGTGGAGTACACTTACAAAATGTACAAATTGTTGACATATGATGTCATTACTTCGTTAAGGCTGTCTTTTTACAGTGATTCTATATTCCATGTCTTAATTGAATATAAAATTAATCGAACCGTGCATAAAATATAATGGTAGCATACATCTGTGCAAAGTTACGACCTCTGTAATTAGGTCATGTCAGTTTCCGTTCCTATTAAGGCATTTTAATCAGTGCCAGTGTCTGAAAAAATCAAGTTTATCAAACTTTGTCTGATAAGTGGCCCAGAGAGAGAGGGAGGGAGAGAGATTCCACTTAAATCATTCTTGTCATTAAGAGATACAAAATGATTTTACGTGAGTATTAGTCACGTGATCGTCACACTTTTACCGTGACGTTATGTTCTCGACTGTTCGACGTACTTATTTTCCCTAAGTATAGGTAATTTTACCAAATTGAATGTAAATCAATCAAATATGCATTTGGTCTCAGGTCAATGATACGCTTTAAAAAAATAACAAAAAAAACCCCAAAGGTTTGAACTATTACTTTATCTAGCTTAAACGCTGTGTTTTAAATTGATTTCGTGTTAGCCGAATCAGTAAAACAAAAGGCGGTAAGAAACTTCCCGGTATGGGTTCAAATCCCCGCATGATCAGTCGGAATTTTCATATGAGGAAGCCCTCCAGCTTGCGGTTGGTCGGTGGTTCTACCTGAATGCTTTCGTGTTTTCGGGTCTTCCTCCACCTGAAATCAGTTGAATGAAATACTGTTGCAGCGATGAAAAAATGCTAATAGAACATCAAAAGGAATGAAGTTTTGTCGGAAATTATTTTGACACAAACGTAAAAAACAGACGCCTAACAGAACAGGGGAATGTAATAAAAGCAATTCCACGAAAGCAACTTTTGCAACGCCCATATTCGTTTAAAAATAACGAAATACATTTGGTATTAGAAAAAAAATGTCTGTAATTATAAGTAATTAAGAAATATATAATTTCCTTACTAGTTTTACTTAAAAAGATAAGAAAGATATTTAAAGTGTGAAATATTGTTATACATTCCGTTTTTTTTTCTTTACGACTGCAATTGAAAATTAGATACTTTGAAATATTTAACCATTCTTTGACTTCAGTTTTAAATTTTCCCTGCTAGGCAAAATACAGCCCATTTGCTGTGTCACTTTGCCATTATACGGTTTCCCTCCACAGCTGAGTCGTATATATTTTTTCAAATGTCTTACTGCGTTACTTCGGTTCTAGGACAACAATTATTCTGCATTTAAAAAAACAAATGGTGTAGACATTTTATATCATGTCAAATGTCTTAGAACCCTAATAGCCAATTCCATTAAAGCCATGCATATACATGTATCTTCACAATTTAAGTTTTAAAATGTCAAACAATGGAAAGCTTAGGGGCAAATTGACATGTGACAGAAGTTTTTTTATCACTTCCCCTTGATAATTTTGCTGTCATGAGTTATCTCCCCTGAAAACTAAAACAAAAAAAAACAAAAAAAGTGACTTTCTCCTTTTTTCTACGGTAAAATTTAGTTGTTGCTTTTTTTATGAAATTTGAAACAGAATCATATAATGAATGAAAGTTAGCTTTTCTCGTAAATCAAAATCAGTTTTTTATATTCTCAATAAACTAATATACTTTCAATAGGCTTCAATGCTAACTTAAATACAGATTATCTCACCCAAATTAAATAAAGCTGAAAAGGACTCTTGATTAAATATTTTTATTTTTGAATATCTTCACTTCAAAGTGTCAAAGTTTCATAAATATTACCATCTAGTGGCAAGATATGGAATATGGCTATTAGGGTACTAATACCTTAAAATGAAAACTCATAAAGAATATTTTTTATCCAATCGTTGTTCCCAGACTTTTCTTTTCGAGCGTATATTTTGTCAATCTAAATTTCGGATCATCCGGTCCCAGTGATTAATAGTAATTGATTAATATGAATTTATGCAGTTTCGGCAGCCGTTTTACGCTTGCGTAAAACCAAGCTTGTAGTTATGGTTTTTTTTTTTTTTTTTTTTTGTTTTGTTGTTTTGTTTTGCTCTCAGAATGTATTACAGTTTTATTTTTGCCACATGTTTATCATTGTTTGTTTTCAGGTGCCTTTAAGGAATCTTGACTTTTTGAAATAAGCTTTGAATTGTTCGCCTTTGCAATACGAAACACGAAAGTCATAGTTTTTGTTTGTTAACAGAGGAAAAAAAGAAATATCAGGACGAAATGTTGATGTGTAAAGTTTCCATTGACGTGGCGCACTATGGTAATTCAAATGTGAATGAATGTCTGGACACAATCTTGGTCACAAAAAGACATAAACCAGCCTACTACAGGCTACATGATTGCGTTTTACGACTCGCATGTATGTCGGCTTGCAGAAAGAACTTTGGAAATTCAAAGGCTGGCCATTCTGGTTTATAATAATTATCTCACGTTTCTCGCTTTGTCTTTCCTCTGCCAAGTTTTAACTTTATTTATTTTTCATCGATTATATACATCAGAGCCATCGAGAGTGATTAATATAAGTTGTGATAACTTGTTGCGTAATGTGGTCATTATATTGGGAGGAAACCGGAAGGCCCGGAGAAACTCACGTGCCTGGGCTGGCGACCACTGTACCCTCTCACGTACGTGACCAGGATTCGAACCCGGGACGTATTGGTGAGAAGCGAGGCGTGTAACCCCTACGCTATTCAGCCACAAAGTTGGTCTCTCTGCTGGATTTGCTATTCTGGATAGAATTATGTCCTGAGTTGGCGAGACCTTTGTGATATTCCTCTAGAATTCCTCTTTGTTGTTTCAGTTCAATCTTCCAGTTTGGTACTCAGATCCGCCGTGGCATGCAAAACAGCGTTCAAATTGGGTATTCTAGCTATAATAACTAGCTAGTTTCTATTTTCAGTAATTGTCACAGGGAGTCCAAGGACCAAAGTTTATTATATTTAATATAAACAATTCCGTTTTACAAAAACAATATAATAGTGTGCTTGCATCCTATACATTATATAGATCTGAAAGGAACCAAACATATGAAAGACATTATTTTGCAGATTACTTTAAATATATGTTTTGTACTTTTTTCATCATCAACTTTGTGTTATCATAAACTTGTATTTCTTCGTTAGAAATGAAACTGTTTTAATGAACGTTTCCTTTTAAGTTATGTTGTTATTATTGTTGTTATTATTGTTTTAAATTTATTTTACATAACTGAATAAGGATCATACATGTATATATATTGACGTTAATTATAAACAATTCGGTATGACACATTTTGTATATAGTTTTCGGACACATCTGCAAGCCAAAGTTAACCCGGCATCATTAGCCGAAGTGTCTACCATTAACGAGATGGCGCTTTGTTTATTTGACGAGGCTGTGGCACATCCTTGCACCTCTGTGTAACTTAGACGATATACGTGGCATGCTTTGGGGGAAATCAATGAAGAGCAATACTGGGCGAAGAAATGCATGTACTTGTTTACGCCTTTCGTGACGCCTGTGAATTAGCTTTTAACTATATCACACGTACAGAAAGTTGGAATGTGCCGCTCTCTGCGTTATCTTCAAAACGATAATAGTAAATCAGTGTTTCAGACATTTGGTTAGAAAGGTATTTGATATATCACGGGTGGAGACAATTACTCTACCAATGATGTCAGGGATAAGATAACTAAAAACTTGTATTATTTGTGGTAAAGACTTGACTATTTGAGTTTACCATCGCTTCGACAGAATTTCAGTCATATAGCGACGTCCAGCTAATTACAGGTGGAGGAAGACCCCGAATGCACGGAGGTATCCGGGTAGAACCACTGACCTACCGCATACCAGCTGGAAAGCTTCCTTACATGAAAATCCGAATGACCCTGCCGGGATTCGAACCCACGTGTTGAGGGGCTGAGTGAGTGTTAAAGTCAGCGACTTTACCCTCTCGGCCACGGAGGCCCCCATTTTTGGTACAGAAAATTTGAATTTACTTTGTGTTCAGGACATAGACTTTTGAAACCTAGCTAACTTAAAAAAAAAACTTTATCTTTGTTTCCTAATTTATTTACGAATAAAACTCCCAGGGTAATTCTGAAACTTTCATTGTTTCCCTAAACACTAATCTCTTTAAAGTACTGATTTTTTTAATGATTGCAAATGTCTTTGCAAATGAAAAAGGTGAATACATACCTTCTTTTTTGTGTTTTATTTAGTAACATTATTTTCTTCGGGTAGCAAAACTTTGCTTCGATTATTCGCAATTCATAGTTAGGAATGTAATAAAGCGGGATATAAACTATTGAAATAATTATAATATTACTTTTGGAAAGAAAACCACAAATATATTGAAAGAAAAATATCTCCTTTAACATATCTAATCATATTTTCCTTGCTCTTGTTAACGAATTTTCTGCATACGCTCAAACAGTTAAAATTACCAATACATTCCAGTCTCATGCTTACGTGACAATTGATTTGAATTGAATAAACAAACAAAAGTTAGGCCCATATTCCACAAACCTTGATAGACTATTGAGTGCTTAACTTGAATTATCTCGTATGAATGTTAATTGTCCATATACACATGTACGTTGATAGTTTGTCCAAAGAAAAATGATGGAATCTACTTTGCATTATCTAACAAACCATTATTATGTAACTTAATTTCATAGTGTTCTGTGTTTTCAGGGACTTTAAAGTAGTGTGTATATGATATAGTGTGTACCAGCTCCTTAAAGAAAATTATACACAATGATAATACCTCGCAAGGAATAATCAACGCGCTGAAGTTGTGTGTGTCTCAAATGAAAGAGTGTTTAAAGAGCTGCAAGTCGATCACCAATAATTAAATTCAATTTGATAAACAAAAGAAATGCGGCATTCCTGTTCTCTCAGCGCGTTCAGAGCTTTGATTTGCATTCATGCAGTATCTAATCTACAACAGACTCTATTTATAGACTGAAGTAATTATGCAAATTTTCTACACAGGTCAGAGGTCAGAGGCTCCGAACTCATTTCGGATAGTTTATATACCGGTTTCGTTCGTGATTATTTGTATGTTGCAAGGAATTGTTTTGAACTTCACAAGAGTTATTGTAAATGACCGAACGCTGCACATTTACTATCAAATTTATTTGCGAGCCGGCGCTAGGTAAATTGCTCACGTGATAAAAACAGTTATATCATTCGATTACAGTTACATCAGCATAGAAAAATAAGTCCTATAATGTTTTCATATCACAGGCGATTTTGTAGCCTGTAAGTATTTATTTTTGACACAGTATTGATTTTTCAGCATTTTTGCTTAATTCTAGTTTACTTGTGATGTAGAGATATATACAATTGTTCGATCATATTTACACTATTTAGAGGTTATTCGGTTTTAAATCTAGGAGAACCTGGGTTGAAAACGTAGTACTATAGTTGGTGTGACTGACGTCACACACAACTGAAAACAGAGTCTATTCCAAAGATATATACGGCGTGTCTAGACAAGCATAAGGACAGTGTCAATGTTGGGTTTCCACACCACAGGTCTAGTGTGTCAACGGTTAAATACAAATCACTTTCAGCGACAACATCAGCAAGGACTAATAAATTAATAATGAGCCAAGCAAGGAGCTATACCAGTACCATTGTTTACGAATTTGGTATGTCGCGACCGTGGATATAAACCAACGAGGACCCGGTCCTTGGGCGGACGCTCTAACCTCTCGGCCAGCTTCGGGACCGGTGCTCCAGTACTAGTTGAATGTATCAAAAGATCATCAAGTATTCACATGTAATATGGTCCACAAGGAAACAAACATGTTAAGCTTTTTATATTATTGTGTCTATGGTACTGCATCTGTGACAATGCATTTTTCCACATCGCCAATGTATAATATTGCAATATCGGCTTGAGCCTTAAGGATTACCAAACTGTATTTCAGTGCCGTATAGAATAACGTGGCAGTGTGGGATTCCATGTCCTATAGCCGAAAGTGTTTCATCGAATAATATAATTAAGTTTGAACATATGGGACATCTACTTTTGCCTTCTCAGATGTAAAAAAAAAATCTTTAAAAACCGTTCGTAATATAAATATAAAAAAAAAACTCCATATAAGAGACGAGCGTGTTGGACTACTTTTCAATGAATAGTCATTTCACACTAGATTAATACTCAGTCGACAATTTTATAAGAAAGAAAAAAAAAACAGTAATATTCCCGCTTCACTTAAAAAATGGCTTTACTGGAAAAAGTACGTCCCGTCCTACTTTATTTCAATGTCCCCAGAAAAAAAACATGCTTGGAAAATTGGTGTTAGAGGGGCAATTTCAATGCTGCCAACATTGATTTCAAACTCAGGATTGTTTGTTTGTTGTTGTTTTTCCTATCAAATACAAGTGGGCCAATTTCTCTGTTACCAACATCGATAGTGATTTTTTGTACCAAATATGAAACACCAATGTTGTGGGGCATTGATGACGCTCTGTTATAATATACTGTAACGTTGGTCGAGACATATCTAAGAACATAAATGCTAACAGAGTTCGTGTTGAATCAGAAAAAATTATTATTTGCTTCTTGTGCGGCCAAAAGTTAAATCAACAGATACAGTAAAGTGTTAAGCTTCAGTTACATTTAACATCATGTTTTTTATAATAGAACCAAAGACCCAGTAACCTAACAGAGTTTCGAAACTGTATAGGTAAAGAGCAGGTCAAGAGAAAGTCTTACGGTATGAAAAAATGTGAAAATTGTCATACCAATTATAAATATACGGTTTTCTCTTCAATTTATTGCCGAATAAACCAAATATATATGTCTCTCATTAGATCAGATTTCTTTTATAAGTGACACTGTAAAGCGTATGTCCGTTAAGCGTCTACAAGATGTAATTCGCCTCAGCGAGACCTCGTTCAAATCCCGTTCACCTGTTGTTGTTTTTTCGTCGCGAGAAAAAACGTTATTTTAGACAGTTTCATATCTCTGTAGAGTATGTCTTTGATATAACAAAATCGTATTATGCGCGTAGACTACATGAATAGTTTAACACATTTAAATTTTGACATACGTGTACATGTATATATCTAGTTCTTAATATGAAAAAATGGAACAATGAACATTTATATGGAAAGTAATACATTAATGTGTAAAACCAGAACAATTGAAATATTTTAAACTCTAGTTGGCAATAGAACAAAAGAAAAACTTTCAACATTTAGAGTTCCTCTCAGACTGACTAGAAGGGTGACTTCCATTTGGCTTCAATTTGGCTTGCGGTAGAACGG
>CM037778.1:61152878-61202878 GCA_021229015.1 Solen grandis | reverse complement strand
ATATTTCAAACCATGTGCTTTCGAAGGCAATGAATTTCATATTCATATGACGTCATATAACGTCAAATTTGACGTCAGGTGAAAAAGATTGTACGCGGTCTACAGCCAATATTTCTGGACCGATTTTCATCAAAATTTCACAGAATGTGTATGTTAGGCTCTAGTTGTGCCTTTCGGTGTCCGTTTTTCAAAATTCGAAAAGTCCATGGTTCTATAGTGAATCCAAGATTCGAACCAAGGTCGTAAATTTTTAAATGCTTATAAAATCTGTCCTATTTAAGATAGAAAGTTGATATTTAGTCAGTATATAGGTCTCTAGAAGTTTTAAAAGTTTTTTGAAAATAAATGTCATATGACGTCACGTGACGTCATTATATGATAATGTATTTCTAATATTAACAAGAATATTTCTATATGTTGAAATTGTCAAAGGGCAAATTAAATTTAATGACACATGCTTCAAAGGCTGAAATTTTGATTTCTATGATTTTCATATGCCTGTGACGTCATATGACGTCACACTTGAAATATGCAACAAAAGTTTGTACGCGGTCTACAGCCATTGTTTATGAACCGATTTTCATCAAATTTTCACAGAATGTGTATATTCAGTTCTAGTTGTGCATCTCGGTGTCCGTTTTTCAAAATTCGAAAAGTCCATGGTTCTATAGCGAATTCAAGATTCGAACCAAGGTCGTAAATTCTTAAATGATTATAAAATCGGATTTATTTGAGATAGAAAAGTGATATTTGGTCAGTATATAGGACTCTGGGAGTCTGAAACATTTTGTGAAAATAAACGTCACATGACGTCCCTTGACGTCATTATATGATAATGTATTTCTAATATTAATAAGAGTATTTCTATATGTTGAAATTGTCGAAGGGCAATGAAAATTAAATGACAAATGATTCAGATGCTGAAATTTCGAATTCAATGATTTTCAGAAGCCTATGACGTCATATGACGTCACATTTGAAATTGACTACGAAAGCTTTTACACGGTCCAGAGCCATTACTCATAGGCCGATTTTTATCAAATTTTCACAGAATGTGTATATTACGTTCTTATTGTGTATACCGGTGTCCGTTTTAAAAAATTCGAAAAGTCCAAGCATCTATGGCGGATCCAAGATTCGAACCAAGGACGTCAATTTTTAAATGCTTATCAAAACTGTCCTATTCGAGATAGAAAGTTGAAATTTTGTCAGTTAGTAGGTCTCTTGGTGTCTAACAATTATTTGAAAATAAACGTCATATTACGTCACGTGACGTCATTTTTTTATTATTATTATTCTTTTCTTCTTCCTAAGTAAACGCTTATTTTAATATGTTGCAATAGTCCTAGGACCATGAAATTTTTATGGGTTATTAGTCACGTGAGTTAATTTTGTTTTCAATGATTGTCAGTAGCCTATGACGTCACATGACGTCACAGCTAAAAATAGTGAAAAATGGTTTTTGCGCTCTACAGCCGTCATTTATAGTCGGATTTTCTTCAAATTTTCACAGATGGTACATCTTGAAACTAAGGTGTACATTGCCTGTCAGCTAACCGAAATTCCGAAAGACCGAAGTTCTGTGGCTGAAATAAGATTCGAACATAGGACCGAAAATTTCATTTTAGCATTAAAGAGCTTCAGGATGAGATAGAAAGTTGAAACTTATACAGTTTGCAGTTCTGCAGAAGTTTTACATATATTTTGAGTCCTGACGTCATATGACGTCATGTGACGTAATAAGCATAATTCTTAATTTTTATTTTAGGGCAATGATTTCGACATGATGCCAGTTGTTCAGAATAATGAAAATTTCAGAGTTATGACAGTAAAGTATGCGCTTTAGAACAAAAGCATCTTCAGTACCCTATGTCGTCATATGACGTCAGAGCTAAAAATAGTGAAAAATGGTGTTCACGCTCTACAGCCGCCATTTATGGTCGGATTTTCTTCAAATTTTCACAGATGGTACATCTTGAAACTAAGGTGTGCATATCCTGTCAGCTAACCGAGATTCCGAAAGACCGAAGTTCTGTGGCTGAAATAAGATTCGAACATAGGACCGAAAATTTCATTTTAGCATTAAGGATTGAAGAGCTTCAGGATGAGATAGAAAGTTGAAACTTACACAGTTTGCAGTTCTGCAGCATTTCTACAAATATTTTGAATCGTGACGTCAGAGGACGTCATAAGCATACCACTTATTTTTAATTTGGGGCAATGATTTCGACATGATGCCAGTTGTTCAGAATAATGAAAATTTCAGAGTTATTGCAGTAACGTATGCGCTTTTGAGCAACAGCATTTTCAGCACCCTATGACGTCACGTGACGTCAGAGCTAAAAATAGTGAAAAATGGTGTTCGCGCTCTACAGCCGCCATTTATGATCAGGTTTTCTTCAAATTTTTACAGATGGTACATCTTGAAACTAAGGTGTGAATATTTTGTCAGCTACTTACACAGTTTGCATTTCTGCATAATTTCTACATATATTTTGAGTCGTGACGTCATATGACGTCATAAGCATACTACTACTACGGCTTCTTATTTTTTTTTTCTTCGTAACTAAACGCTTATTTTTCGCGGAATATAATGTCAATTGTTCAGCATGAACATGAAATACTACCAGAGGTGAGTCATTACATGAAACTTCAATCTCCTGCTTTTTGCATTAACACAGGTTGCAGAAAGTCCTATCATTCGTTTAGACGAATGACATCTAGTTATTCTTTTTTTCTTCCTCTTATATTTGTGTTAATTTTGAGGTGTTGCCATTGACTCAGAACAATGAAAATTTTATGGCGTATATTTCAAACCATGTGCTTTCAGATGCAATTAATTTCATATTCATATGACGTCATATAACGTCAGATTCGACGTCAGGTGAAAAAGATTGTACGCGGTCTACAGCCATTATTTCTGGACCGATTTTCATCAAAATTTCACAGAATGGGTATGTTAGGCTCTAGTTATGCCTTTCGGTGTCCTTGTTTCCAAATTCGAAAAGGCGAAGGTTTCATGGCGAATCCAATATTCTAACTAATGACGTCAAATTTCAAATGCGTATAAAATCGCTTCCAGAAGAGCTAGAAAGCTGATATTTTGACTGAATATTAGTCTCTAGGTCTTCTTTACATTACAAAGATGAACGCTATATGACGTCACATGACGTCATAATGCTAATAAAACTTTCGTATTAAAACTTAACGGTTTTTAAGCCCTGTAGGCTTTAATTTTTGTATGATTTGCTTGAAATTTTGTCTGAAGATGCAGTATTAGATTTTATGGAGCCTTGTCACTTCCGTTTCCCGAAAATCCCAAAGGTCAAGGTCATATATCAATTATCGGATTTTTATTCGGCCTTAAATATCTCAAAAACGGTAAATATTTTATCGAGACACTATGCGTAAAATGTGTAGTATTTAGAAAAACCTTTCAGATGATATTTAGTTTTTTGATGATCGGGGATGAATCGGTTGAGTTATGGCGGAAAAACGAAAATTTGGTAACCCTCAGTGTGTTTAACAGTTTATATCTCGAAAGCCTTTGATTTTTGAAAATATGATGATGAATAATATTTGTAGAACAATACTTGGCCGTTATTTTGATGCTTAAAGATTGACGATTGACCTAAGATTTATGGAGTAATAGGGAAAAAACGAAATTCGTGCATATAGCTTTGGTGATTTTTCCTTTTTTCAGGAGGTTTAAGAGCTTGTATCTCAAAAAGTATTAAAAATTTTCCTGTACATAAAGCGTGTGAAATGTAGAGAATTTTCAGACGATTATTTTGGTACCTAACGTTTTGAAATTGGTCAAAGAATAAGTAAGTTACATCAAAAATAAGAATTTAAACATGTAGAATTTCATCGATTCTGCCGTGTTGTCAATATTTTACGGTTAATATCTCAAAGCTCATTAGAAAAAAGTCCACACCTTAAGCCAGTGAGATGTAGAGAATTTTAAGACGATTATTTTGGTACCTAGAGTTTTAAAATTGATTAAAGTATAAGGAAGTTACATCAAAAATACGAATATAAACCCAAGTGTAAGAATTTTCGAGAACTATCCTACTTTCGCTTTCACGTTAATTGAAGCATTTTGGAAAATACAGCTTACAAATACAGAACTTTTTACTTATATCATATTGATATTACTAGCTAAACAAGCGTACCTTTTCCGGTGGCCGAGTGGTTAGAGCGTCCGCCTCGGGAGCGGAAGGTCGTTGGTTCGATTCCCGAACCGACATACCAAAGTCGTAAAAAATGGAACTGTTATAGCTCCCTTGCTTGGCGCTCAGCATATAAGGCTATTTGCAGGACTGGTTAGCTCGGTATCAGGATGATGTGACTGGGTGTGGTATCATGCCACATGTCTACGGCGTGATACTGCAGTGTGGTAGTCCTATACCCGCATGAAGTAGACATCGTGACTGGCTGAATTACTGTCGGTGGGACGTTAAATCCAACAAACACACTGATATCATATATGGCAGTGTTTACTACACCGATCACTACACACGAGGTGTACACACAGGCGCATGTTTGTCACGAGGTAGTCCTGGGGAATTAGAGGACTCCTCGGACCTCTATTAATTTCAGGGATCAATCTGAAAACTATAAGACGAAATACCTTTTCAGTATTTTTTTTTCTTTTTCTTTTATTGATATAATTATTTTAAAACAATCCATAATAAATACACATACACGGCAAGAACATTTTACACTAGAAATAATATCTAAATTGCATATAAATATATGAAATAACATTTTAAAATTATTACCATTTCTTAGCATGAATAATATCATGAAAGAATATTTAAATAGAAATTAAATGACAATTATCAATAAAATACTCAACATACAAAATACAATTAATAACAATATTTCCTTGCAAAAGCACAATCTTAATTAATAAAAAGAGACAATAATAATCTTTTGAATAACCTTAAATATCCCTATAAATAATATAACCAGTCAGTTAAATATAAGCTAACATAAATACGCTAAAACCCAAAAGTTAATTTAGAAAGTGCGGCAATAAATAATTAAAGTTAGCTTACCTATAAGACGAAATACCTTTTCAGTATCTTTGAACTGAAAATATTTTCGCCTTTGTTTATATACTGACCGCCCGCACCGCGGCAATGAATTAGGTTCATGGGTTCAGTGAACTGGTCTGTGGTTCTAAGAATTGCCTCCCAAAAATGGTTTGCCGCCTGCAGAATCACTTTCCACAAATGGCCAGCTCGTATTGTTTGTTATTTTTGTATCATGCAGACTCAGCGTAGTCTAGACAGTTGGGTAATCTATTTTTTCATATGCTTGCTGCCCCGGCCAACCAGGAATGTGACCTTATCTCTCTCTACCCTGTGTATACGGGGTCAGTTTCCCCCTGATCTAGTTTCATTTTCATTCACCTATTTCCAGGGTTGAGACTACACGCATACATACTTTTTGTATGTTGCTATTGGATGTCTATTGTGTGTTATTGTAGGCAGAGTATATATATGTCCTATTGTGTCTAATTTTCCGTGCTACGCTTTATATATTGGCTCTTTATTGTATTTGTATATAAATGAAGTATTATAAGACCTATCATCTCCCCCTATGCCTATTTGAAAAAAGTCCTCTTTTTTTTTTCTCAATATAAATGCGTACTACAAAATGAGTACACAACAACAATTATGATATATAATATACAAAGACAAACTACATCTAAGCATAAAATTGCGGCAGTATTCTGAAACACACAAACTTTCCCAATACATGTAATACAACAATAACTGCCAGAAATACAATTAAAAAAACAAATGGCATAAAAGTATGGAATATTGAGTTGTCAAAAATAAGAGATATTATTGTTTTAATTATCTAATGAACCATTTTCAAGCGAAAAATATCAATTATTTCGTTTATGTTGTATTTTTTTTAAGTAGCTTGAAATATTCAGAGTGTTTCGTTAATTTCTCAAGATTCCATTGCTTTTTTTTTTTTTACAAAGGCCATTTCTACAATTCATATATATTAACAATAAATAATAAAATGAATAACCAAAAACACACCATAGCACTGCACACTTCCCCACACGAGAGAGAATATTTATAATCACTTTTAACGCAATTTGCAGAATTATACGACAAAATTATTGTCATACTATAAGCTAATAACATCGGTCTGCAATCTTTGTTACACATATATATAAATATAGTCGTATTCTCTCTGGTGCTTAGAAATAAAATTCTCCGGGAATTATTATTCAATATTTGAATAATATTTGACATAATAAAAAGCATAATACAGCAGTTTTAACAATTGAAACCTTCATGTCAATGAAAAAAGCAAACCAAGCATTTCGATTGTTATCTTAACATAAATGTAGCTCAGTCTGTCCGTAAAGTGTAACATAACACCGTGGTTATCTCTGTTTCTTACTTTTGGCGCAGTGTGTGAGATAGTTATTTAGGATAGTCATCGTAATAAAGATAATGCTCAATTCCATGTTCACATTGTATGGATTCTTTAAAAAAATTATGAAAGATACCAGAAGGCGATACGGTTTTTGGATAAGATATTCTAATCTTGTGGCAACAATAGTATTCCATATGATAAAGTGTTTATGACAAGAGCGTATCTACGGTAGTAGTAATAGTACTCATGATTGTTACAACATGGATGTTATCCTCGTTCGTATCGGTGTATTTCCGCTATAAATGAACTGGTTAAAGTAGCAGTTTTTTTTTTTTTTCTTCTCATTCTTTTCGACTTTCAAGCAAAGTGAATTAATGAGAATTAATCCGTTCCTCATTTATCTAGTATTTCCCTAGATGTATGTTCAAACATTTCGTATTTTGGAAGTGAGATAGCTATTTGCTCCATTATATTATTACTTGATAATACATTACTATTATCATGCCATTAAAATATGATCCTAAGAGAGGTACATTAATTAGGTAAAGGACGTTAACTGTCCTTTCCGTTTACACAATTCTTGAAATTGTGATTTGTGATTTGATTAAAAAACCCTTAAATCTTAATGACAAGGGATTGTTATTATACCAAACTCACAATTTTGTTTTCTTTTCAATACAATCACTCGCAACGGTCGATTGTATTTATGCCATTCCCGTCTTGAAGCACGGTTTCAGCATATTCTTTACTATTTACCATAGTTACATATGGTGTTGATATTCGATTTATCGTCGTAGCGATATAATTTCGAATAACAGTTTGACTCACTAGCCGAATACATTAGATTTCCTTTTTTATATATAATAAATTGTCCAAATTCTTCGCAATCCATGAGGAAATCTTCACCTGATACCATAAACGAATTATCAATTTCATTGATAATGAAATACCTAGGATTTGATGTTAAAATATTGGTATCATTGTTCTTGATATCCTCATTAACGGGAATAGGAAATTGTTCTATCTCATATATTCGAAATTTTCCTTTGCGAACTATTGGAAAAATATTGATATATAAACGGAATCTTTATAATGGCCGTAGACACATTTTTGTAATTTCGTAATAATACGAAGGTTCATGTGAAATCAAATGGTAATCATTTGAAATTGAGTCAATCTTCTCACAGATACATAATGAATCATTTCATTTTCATCTGCCGTAATAATATATAAAGACAATTGTCATTATTTAGGTTATTTATACCTATTACTTTATTTATTATCTGGCAACTTTTCTGTATATATCATAATTACTCTTTTTTTTTTAATTTTTCCCTAATTGCTATTTTTCTTACGAATTCGTCAACCTTTTTTCTTTTTCTTTTTTTTATCTCCTCATTCAATGATGAGTACATAAATGGCTAAACACGTTTGTAACGTCGTTTATCTCTGCCATTATAGCGTATCCGTGTTCCATAGGATAGCTCTCTGGCTTAATAGCTCTGCTTAACACCTGTGTACCTTAATCTCTTACATATGATAATGCTTTTGATTTGGAGTATCAAATGAAACCGCCGGAAGTATTCCATTAACGGTTCTAATCAAATAGCGTTTCAATATTTTGTATCATCTGCAGTAGATGTGTCTCAACTTCCACTGCTAACGGATGTCCATTAAATGTCTATTTTATTAGCAAAATGCTACTTAATGTTCCTTCATTGGAGTTTTTTTTTTTTCTTTGCCGCGGTAACCGACGAGTACCCTATTGATAATGCTATTATTAATTACGCTTGCCTGTGATAGAATATAATATTATATTATTTCTTCCCTTTCTTTTTTTGTTTATTTGATTTGTTGATATAGAACTGTCTGATCAAAGCATCACTTACGTCCGTATGCTTAATCCAAGTGTCTTTATATTTTTTGTTTGACCACTGTAATAAGAAGTATTTTTCATTATCTATGAATTTAGCCTTCTTCAATCTTTTCGCTCTGTACCATTTTTTATTATCTTGTTTATCACTTTGGCTAGTTTCATTACTGGTATCAGTCGTATGGCTGTGCGAATTCAAGTCTAGCGTATGTTGTATTTCAGGAATTGTATTTTGCCGGTCCCGAAGTTCACCATTTCGTAAATGGAAATAATCCTTGTCCTCAACCGGTTGTCTACGATCTCTAGGATCTATGAATTCCTTTAATCGGTTTATATGTACTGGTGATTTGATTTCTTTGTTTGTATTTATATTTCGTAGAATAAACGTGTTTTTGGGTAGTACTTTAGTGATATAGTATACGTCCTTAGAAAATTTTCTGTATAATTTTCTAGAGGCATCTTTTGGAATTTGGTTTTGTTTTAATACCAGATTCCTAACTTAAAATACCGTTGTTTAGATTTCTTATCATAATTCTGTTTCATTTTAGATTTTGCTTGTTGTATGTTTTCGTTGCATAATTTCCATATCAACTTTAATCTGTCCGTTAATGCTTCAACATAATGTTCTGTCTTAGGTTTTGGTTTATTTTCAGTGAATAGTAAGGTTGTGATTGGTGAATTCATATGTCTACCAAACATAACCTGATATGGAGAATACTTTGTAGTATCTGCACATATTGTTGAGTTATATGCTATTTGAACAGAAGATAATTTGTCAGGCCATTCTTTTTCATCTAAAATTGTTGTTCTTAACATGCTTAGTAAAGTTCTCTGAACATTTTCCACTTGTCCATTTGTCATAGGGTGAAAAGAACTTGTGTTTTTCTTCTTTATTCCAAAAAAGCTGTACAGAACTTGCATTATGTTTCCGATAAAATTCTGACCTCTGTCACTTATTAAAATTTTAGGTGGGCCTAAAATTGAAAATATATGATGAAACATTTGTTCCGCTTTTTCTTCTGCATTTTGTGTTTTTAATGGTAGAAAAATTGCATATTTCGAGAATGCGCAGATAGTTGATAACACATACTTGTAGCCTTTGCTTTCTTTGGCAACGGTAATGATATCAACATGAACTACTTCCCATGGTTCTGATGGTATCGGCATTTCAGTAAGAGGTGCTGGTTTGTAGGTTGCGTCCCTTTTATTAACTTGACAAGATGTACAAGATATTATGTAATCTTTGATATCTTGATACATTCTTGGCCAATAGTAAAATTGTCTCACGGTATAAAATGTTCTATCAAGACCAAAATGTGAATTATCATGTAGGGAATACAAAATATCATTACGTAACACTTTGTGTAAAGCTAATTGTTTAATAATAGATGTATCTGCTGCTTTCTTTCGTCTCGGTTCATAGAAATGCCAAAGAATTCCATCTGAAATTTGGTATTGATTGCTTTCATATACAATTCTTTTGGCTTGTTTTGAATCTTCAGGTAAGATTTTATTTAAAATGTAATTATAAATGTCTTTAAAGTCTGGGCATGATATTTGCAGTTGAGCCATATCAACACCATTTAAATTTTTCTTTATCTGATTGTTTTATCTGATTGAATAACATTTGGTTCGTTGGTGTCAGTTATTGTCATATCTGTAGAACTGAGGCGTTCAGTCTCTTTATTATGTGAACTATTTTTTAATTTTTCTGATTCATGCGTTTCCCTTATCTTTTTACGTTGTGCTCTTGTTAGGACTGCTAAAGTGTGAGGTGAAGGGGTTGTGTCTTGGAAGAGGTATTTAACATCCTCAATGCCAATATCTATGTCAGCGTTGACATTTTGAATTTTGTTATGGACTATTCTGCTAAGATAGTCAGCTGGGTTGTTGCATCCTTTATTGTACATTATTTCATAATCAAAATTTTCTAGTTCAATTGCCCATCTGTACATTCTACTGTTCGTATTTTTCATAGTATGCAAATATGTTAACGCTTTATTATCCGTTAATATTTTTACTGGGACATTCCAAAGGTAGTGCTTACAATCTCGTAGGGCAAATATAATTGCTAATAATTCAAGTTCTGAACTGCCATATTTTCGTTCATTATCTTTTAATGATCTTCCTCCATACTGTATAACATGCATTTTATTTGACTCTTTATTCATTTGACATAAGATATAACCTGTCGCTATGGTTGATGCATCCGTAAAAAGCATAAATGGTTCATTGAAATCAGGTAATTGTAAAATAGGTTTTGAAACTAGTGCCTTTTTAAGCTTGTTAAAAGCGTCATCGTGTTCCTCTGTCCATTTATAAATTGAGTCTTTTTTCAATAGATTGTTCAGTGGTGCGCATATCTTAGAATAATCTTTTATAAAACGTCTTAGGAAAGTTGTCATTCCAAGAAAGCTCTTTAATGCTTTCTGATTTTTAGGTATTTGACATTTTTCGATTACCTGTAACTTTTTAGGAAAACCTTCCAAGAAAGAAATTTATTTTGCTATTTACATTTTCCAAATGAAGTATAGATTAGCTTCTTTTAATGCGCGAAAAATTTGTTCCAAATGAACTACATGTTTTTTTAAAAAAAATTAATTTTGAAGTACTTTGTGTAAGAACATGGACCAATACGCTGGACTGACAAGTGTTCCAAATGGTAGGCGTTTGTACGCGTATGCGTTACCACTACTTGTTCGAAATGCTGTGTATGGTATACTATCTTTACTTAAAGGCAGTGTGTGGAATGCATTTTTAATATCAATTTTGGAGTAAATTAAAGGTTTTGAGTCCGAAATAATATTTTTGACATCTTCCAATGTTGGTAATTGAAAATATAACTTCTTCGAGATTTTGTTCAACAGTCTATAATCGATACACATTCTATATTTAGGTTTTCGCCTCTGCTGGGCGAAAACCTATTGTTCTTCTTCTGTTGATTTGTTTTTTTTTTTATTTTTATTATTTTTCCAATTCCACCCATTTTTGTGTCCAGCCTAGCGGCCAGATGAAAAAAGCTACAGCTATGAAATTTTGGGCATGGAGTCATCTTTATCTGAACATGTGCCTAATTGGTCAAACTTTTCAAATTTATTTCTGATTTAGCCACTAGGGGGCGCAATGCATGTAATCACTGTTTTGCTAATAACTCAAAAATTTGAAACCTGATTTAGATGCGGTTTTTTACATAATGTTCCTTGTTGACAGCCCAATTAAATATGATGGATACCTTATCATCGAGTACGGAAAAAATTGTTCTAGGAAAGGTTGAATGTTCGAACCTTGGAAAAAAGTGGAAAAATGAGGGTAGGTCTACGAAAAACCTACCCACTTTTGTTAGAGATCAGATAGAAGAATTCTGTTTGCTGCATACGATTTGCAAGACATATACGCACAAAATATATGGGGTGGCGAATTAAGGAAATGCGTGGTTTGTCCTCTAGAAACGGTCAAACTTCACTAAATTTTAGGAAAAATTAAAATTTCAAAAACATGTTTTTGTCGCTCCTGACTTTATTTTCTGTTCATTCTTCATGAAATTTACACACGATATGTATTGTTATGTTTGAAAGGGCCTCACAATTGAAAAAATAAAAAAGAATTGAAAAGGTCAAGGTCATATTACGATTATTGTGTTTTTATTCGGCCACAAATAGCTCCAAAACTAAAAATATTTCATTGAGAGTATATGGACAAAAGTTTTAGTTCTTCAAGAGGTCTTTCCAGTGATACTTAGTTTTTGAAGATCGGACTTGTTTTGGTCATTATACGGCAGTCCAAAGTTTGATTCTTTTTTGGAATAATTGTAAATCAGGTTTTATGCTTCAAATTCTGATACATAAGAATAAAAAGTTTGACTTGTGCGACTAACGTTAGTATACTTGATTGAACTATTTGCTGCTTTGCTAGGTACCTAACAGTAAAATTTTAATCAATTTTCTTTCTCATTTTGCCGCTAGGGGTCGCTTTTCTTGAAATCATTCTTTTGCTTATAACTCAAAAAGTTGAAATCCGATTCGAATGCGGTTTTTTGCATTCTGTTCCCTGTTGATAGCTTAATAACATATGATAGGATTCGAGGGTCCGTGTGGCTGAAAGCTTTTGAGCTACGGAAGGTTGAATGTTCGAGCCTTGCAAAAAAAAACAAAAAAAAAAAAACAACTGTGCAAATGAGGGTAGGTCTACGAAAAACATATCCGTTTTTGTTAGAGATCAGATAGAAGAATTCCGTCTCCGGCATACCATTTAAAAGACGTATACACACAAAATATATTGGATGGCGAATTAAGGAAATGCGTGGTTTGTCCTCTAGAAACGGTCAAACTTCACTAAATTTTAGGAAAAATTAAAATTTCAAAAACATGTTTTTGTCGCTCCTGACTTTATTTTCTGTTCATTCTTCATGAAATTTTCACACGATATGTATTGTTATGTTTGAAAGGGCCTCACAATTCAAAAATAAAAAAGAATTGAAAGGTCAAGGTCATATTACGATTATTGTGTTTTTATTCGGTCACAAATAGCTCCAAAACTAAAAATATTTCATTGAGAGTATATGAACAAAAGTTTTAGTTCTTAAAGAGCTCTTTCCAGTAATGTTTAGTTTTTGAAGATTGGACTTGATTTGGTCATTATACGGCAGTCCAAAGTTTGATCCTTTTTTGGAATAATTGTAAATCAGGTATTATGCTTCAAATTCTGATACATAAAAATAAAAAGTTTGACTTGTGCGACTTATATACTTGTTTGAACTATTTGCTGTTTTTGCAATTTTGTTTCTAATTTTGCCGCTAGAGGGCGTTTTGCTTAAAATCACTCTTTTGCTTATAACTCAAAATGTTAAAGTCTGATTGAAATGCGGTTTTCAGCATTTTGTTCCTTGTTGACTGCACCACAGAATGTGATGGATTTCAAGGGACAGGGTATGGGAAAATATTTGCGCTAGAAGAGTTTGAATGTTCTAACATTGCAAAAAAAACACAACAAAAAAAACTGTGCAAATGAGAGTAGGTCTTCAAATACCTTTTCGTTCTGTTTCATATTGAAAATTGTGGCTGAGTTGAAATAAAGTGTTCAAGTTGATTAGGTTAAAAGCGAAAACCGAGATACCGCTTGCGGTTCTAGTCTTGTTTCTGTGTTTCTGAAACTTTCTTTTTCTTCACTATCACAATTGGACTGCTAAATATAGAAGATGATGGCTCAATTATACCTTTGTCTAAAAGTTTTTTAATCTCTTTCTCTTCAATTTCTCTCATTTTGGGATTTAACGCGTATGGTTTACTTCGAATGGGCATCGAATTTGGTAACAATTCTATTTTGCATTCAAAGTCTTTGACTTCCCCTACTTCTTCCTCTTTATTTGAAAAAATGCTTTCATAATTTTGCAATACTGATAACAAATTTGGATTGTTTTTATAAGAATCTCCTATGTTGAATAATTTAGATATTCTTGAAAAATCAGATTCTAAAGTCGAATTGATATTTTTGGTTTTAGGTATTGAAAAGATGTTGTCTTTCCCCTCAAGTTTCTCGAGTTGTGCAATAATTGTGCCCTTTGTAATTGCCTGTCTTTCCTGTGAGTTGTTTACAAGAGGTAACAAAATGGTTTGATTTTTATTTTGTCTACATAGTATGTCTGTCGGGCAAGTTTCGCTCTTGCTATTTATTATGAATGTATCATTCCTAAAGTTATTTCCGATGTGAATTGGAATTTTACGAACCGAGTTAACTGATAGCTTTATCTTTTTGTTGGCAGTGATGTTATATATTTTATTATTTTGCATTTTAGTTTTTAATACATCCGGAATACAGAATTTGCTTTCTCTAAAATTTATAAATGCATTAAAGTCCTTGAAAAAATCCACCCCTAATAGAACATTATGAACTAATCCTGAAATAATATAAAAATCATATTTGATAATTGTTTTGTTGATTTGAATTGGTATGTTTACTTTCCCTTGTACTGTATGTTTTGATCCTGATAAAGCTGTTTTAAATTGGAGAGATGTCGGTTTAATTTTAAAATTGGCGTCATTTACAGTTTCAAGAAATTCGAGACTTATAGCAGATATGTTACTTCCTGAGTCTAACAGAATAGCTGTATCTCTGTTGTTTATTTTTCCTGTTATTAAATTTTCCTGGAAAGACGTTATTAAAGATATCGCGTGATTGTATCTTTTATGCGTTTTGTTTATTGTATTTCTTTGTTGAGTTTTTTCATTTTTTGTATTAAATTTCTGTTTCTTGTGCTTACATTTGCTCTGATCATTGACACCGTTCCGTCAACTTCTTGCTTTTAGACACATTTTTCGGAAATGACCGATTTTCTTGCAAAATGTGCATTGTTTATTCAAAGCTGGACAATTGTGACCTTGATTGAAATTTTGTCCGCATCTATAGCATGGGTTAAATCTTTGAACCCTTGGGTTAACAGTGTATTGATTTATTAATTTTGGTTTCTGGTATTCAAAAGGTATGCTTGTTTGTCTAAAAGGCCTTCTAAAGTTATTTGAAAAAATTTGTGGAGTCATGGTGTTGACATAAGTCCCGTCATTTTTTGAATGTACTTCCGTCTTCAGCCCCTTAATTTCGTCAATCAAAACCTGAAATTTCGTATCAATAGCATTTACTGTCAACGCGTTTGTCATTTCGCATAACTTGATGTATTTGCTTAATTCAGACAGTGATGTAGGTTCTTTCAGTAATACTTTTGTCCGAATATCATCATGAAGACCATTGACCAATAGTGAGATTAAAATTTTCTCGTCCAGTTTAATGTCAGTTGCCATTTTTAATCCCCTTGTCATGTATTCGTCTGCAGTTTCTAACGGTTTTTGTTTGATAGAGATAAGATTATAGTCAAGTTCCTTAGTTTGAAATCGTTTGGCTAAGGCATTGACTGTCTCGTCAAAGTTTGATTTAACAGTTTCGGGTAAGTTATCATAGTACGTCTGGGCAGGTCCCTCTAAATAAAAATTTAAAACATCATTTTTGTGTTCCTGAGATACTCCATTTAACAGACAGAATTTATGAAATCTAGACAGAAAACTAGTAAAACTCTCGTTATCTCTACCTGTGTAAGGGATTAACTTAATAAATTTGTGAGGATTAGACATATTACCTCGAAAGCTTGTTGGTGCTGAAGGTTCCGGATAATCCATTCTTGAAAATTCCATTTTATTGTCAATTAATTGTTTTTCTACAAAACGTTCACTGGTTTCCTGTACTGTCACTGGTTCCAGTGTTTTGACGGTACTGTAATCTTGTAGTTGTGGGCGGTCTGGGCGTGTAGACGGTTTCCTCAGTAGATTATCCGCAGGTGTTTGAATGGATTGTTTGTAGGAGCTGTTTATCAGCGTTTCTGTAGGGTGCCGATCCGTGAATGAGGTAGTGTATGGGTTATCTTCCTCTCGATCTTGTAGCGGTGAAGTAAATGTTAGTTTCTTAATGAACGTATCGTCTCTCACAGTGCCGTCGATATGCGGGGTTAATTTAGATGGGTCATTTACACTTTCGCTTTGTGGAGGTGTTAATAAAGTACCCGAGTTTTTGCTCCTAGAAGAGCCTAGAGTTCTGTAAAAATCCTCTCTAAGCTTTTTATGGCGTTTTTTAAGGGTTTTTATACTGTCTAAAAGTTTAGATTTTGGCTTATTTCTAGGTGACCCGTTGTTGTCATTATTTCCAATATTGTCTATGTCAGACTGCATCTTAATGTATTAATTGCGTATTTGTCCATTTCTCGCTTTTTCTTTGACGGAATACACAAAAATTAGCTAGAGGATGTCGGTGACTGATAATAAAGTTTGTAGCATTATATTGGTATGTGTAATGAAAGCGTAGTACCTTTGTTAGCCATGTTCTTTGTATTCGTCATTATCCATTTAAGTTAAAACACGATGTTGCGTCCGGGAAATATCCATTGTTGCGTTTCGTCCGGTAAGAATCACATTCGCCACATGATGCGTTAATCCGTGATTTTCCACCATTGTCAATCCCCGGCATCTCCACCATGTGTCACGAGGTAGTCCTGGGGAATTAGAGGACTCCTCGGACCTCTATTAATTTCAGGGATCAATCTGAAAACTATAAGACGAAATACCTTTTCAGTATCTTTTTTTTCTTTTTCTTTTATTGATATAATTATTTTAAAACAATCCATAATAAATACACATACACGGCAAGAACATTTTACACTAGAAATAATATCTAAATTAAAATATGAAATAACATTTTAAAATTATTACCATTTCTTGCAAAAAATCTTAAAAAAAAAAAAAATAATAAATTTTAATAATAAATATCCCTATAAATAATATAACCAGTCAGTTAAATATAAGCTAACATAAATACGCTAAAACCCAAAAGTTAATTTAGAAAGTGCGGCAATAAATAATTAAAGTTAGCTTACCTATAAGACGAAATACCTTTTCAGTATCTTTGAACTGAAAATATTTTCGCCTTTGTTTATATACTGACCGCCCGCACCGCGGCAATGAATTAGGTTCATGGGTTCAGTGAACTGGTCTGTGGTTCTAAGAATTGCCTCCCAAAAATGGTTTGCCGCCTGCAGAATCACTTTCCACAAATGGCCAGCTCGTATTGTTTGTTATTTTTGTATCATGCAGACTCAGCGTAGTCTAGACAGTTGGGTAATCTATTTTTTCATATGCGTGCTGCCCCGGCCAACCAGGAATGTGACCTTATCTCTCTCTACCCTGTGTATACGGGGTCAGTTTCCCCCTGATCTAGTTTCATTTTCATTCACCTATTTCCAGGGTTGAGACTACACGCATACATACTTTTTGTATGTTGCTATTGGATGTCTATTGTGTGTTATTGTAGGCAGAGTATATATATGTCCTATTGTGTCTAATTTTCCGTGCTACGATTTATATATTGGCTCTTTATTGTATTTGTATATAAATGAAGTATTATAAGACCTATCATGTTGACGTCTTTTGTAAACGTTTATTAAAGTTGCTTAAATAATCATGTTTATAGATAAACATTTACATAAGAATGAGGAGTTTCGGAAATATCTTTTGCAAAGGGACTCCTAAGGAAAGAATATGATGCTAAATTAAATACTAAAATACAAGTTTAGTTTATTAGGTTTAACGTCCCACCGACAGTATTTAAGTCTTTTGGAGACAATGTCTACTTGAGACAAATGTAGTGTTGTCACACTGCACAGTATCACGTCGTAGACAGTTGGCATGATACCACACCCAGTCACATTATCCGGACACCGGGCCATCAGTCCTGGAACTACCCTTATTAAGCTGAGCGCTAACCAAGGGAGCTATACCAGTACCTATGTTTACGAATTTGGTAAATACAAGAATTGAAATAATTGATATAACGTTTTTAAACAACTTACAGATCATGTGTTATCTCGTTTGATTTGGTATTTACGGGGTATTCCTAGCCTTGGTATCTTCCGCTGACACCGACTTTTTTAAACGATTATTTTTTACATATTTCGTTCTTTCCTTAATGTCAATCAGTTGATATGTTTTGATTTCTCAACTAATTAAAACAAGATAAATAAATTAAAAAAAACAGCCATCACATAAATTGATTGAAAGAAATGAGCCGACGGTCAAAAATTCGCGAAATTTATGTGTTACATCCATATTTGAAAAGCACGTGCACGTGTGTGAATACTTTAACAACACGCTGACGTAACACTTATATGGCGCCATCTTCTAATATAGTATCATAACGTAGTAATAGGGCGGGCCAAACTCTAAGTTAGTCAGTGTTAATTAAGTATAGTTTATTGTTCTTTTAGTAAGCATTAATGAAATTAAATCGGTGTGGCGCGGCAAAGCCGCGCGACCGATTTAATGGACTTAATGCTTACTAATAACACTAACCTACTTAGTGTTTGGAATTATGTTTTAAAATTTAACGCAGTCGCACATTCCAAATATAGTATTGATTTTTTAGACTCCGTCCTATCAACCTGTTCCCGGCGTGAATTACATCACGTGACATGTAACATGTTATGTCAAAGGTCAATGCGTCGCTCTAGCTGTGTATATCTATGTAGATCTACGCTCCAAATGAGCATTGAACCGGAAGCCGACTTTGATCTCTTCGGCAAAAAAGTGGTGATTGAAATTTGAATAAAAGATACTGTTTAGAAAGGTTCATATATCTGCACCTATATATGTTGTGTTTTGGACATTTTTTTTTTATTTAAGTAACCCTTGTTTGTTAGTGTTTTTTTTTCTTCTCTTCTCATTATTTATATACATTTTTCAATTTGAATTTATTTAATCGGATATTTACTTAAGTTTGTTTAGTAATTAGTTATATATTGCCCATTCTGTGTTAACATGCGTAGACATTGAAATTACACAAGTGTCTTTAAAGCGATGACCGATACTAATGTTGTTAGAACTTGTGGTCAAACCCTCTTACTTATTTTTTAAAATTTTCAATGTTGTATCACCATTACTTAGGCAATAATACATGTTTAAACTAAACTAAGCGGAAGGACAGAGTTCTTTTGTTATTTTGGATTAATCAGAATGCTGGTGAGTAAATGTTTGTTCTCTATGGTTGCTGTGTATTATTTTTTGTCGATGTTCATGCGTTCACATCAAAAATCCCTGTAACACGTTACACATGCGTGCTGTAAGGGACATTGGCATCCAGACTTACCCTCATTAGATAGATCTATTCAAGAGAAATAATTCTGTACATTTTTAACATGGAGTCACCCGACTACTTTTTGACCTATTTAAGCCCAAATAACATGCGTATGAATTTAGTGCACCGGTCGGCTTGAAGCTGGTTTTAAATTTATCAGTTGATTTAGCGGAATAGTGTTTAGTGACAAGTTGATGCCGATTAAATGAATTAAATGGAGACAAAATTTTGAGAAAAAAAATGGAATGATTTCATTGGACAAAATAAATTTCAAACACTAAGAGAGAATTAAGCAGTTAAGAAGCCTTCACTCGCTACGCTCATTCTGGCTTCTTAACTGTTAAATTCTCTTTTAATAAACACTAACTATAACGTAATACAGTCGTCTCCATCGTATGTACAAGCATTATTGAAATATAACTCACGAGGCTACACGCGTCGACGAATCTATTGCATGGTAGCATTTACGGTTTTATTCCCGCGACTGTACACGAAATTAAAAAAAAAAGAATTTTGATATGCAGAATTAATAGGTTTAAGTTTAATTGCTTATATTTTGAAAACCTATAAAACTAGACCCAAATATGCTACAATTGAATTGTAGGGATTTTCAGGACATTTATTTTGGTACCGAGAATACTAAACTTGGAATCTCTCAGCCCCTCACCGCTGTGGGTTCGAATTCCGGTAGAGACTTCGGATTTTTCATGTGAGGAAGCCTTCCAGTTGGCTTGCGGTAGGTCGGTGGTTATATCCGCGTATCTTTGTGTACTCGGGGTCTTCCTCCACCTGTAATTAGCTGGACGTCTCTATATGATTGAAATACTATCACAGCGACGGTAAACCCCAATACAACAACAACAACAACTAAAATTGGTCAAGTTATAAGAAAGCGATATCAAAAAATTTTTTTTAATTTATTTTCGACATATGGCTTATTTCACAAAATTCATGCATGAGAAGTCCATACGAAAAGAAAAAAGTTAAAGGTTTAATTAATCTTTACATTTCAAAATGTTGCAGAAAGTCCTATCATTGTATCAACAATGCAATCTAGATCTTTTTTTCTTCCTCTTATATTTGTGTTAATTTCGAGGTGTTGCCATTGACTCAGAACAATGAAAATTTTATGGCATATATTTCAAACCATGAGCTTTCGGATGCATTGAATTTCATATTCATATGACGTCATATAACGTCAGATTTGACGTCGGGTGAAAAAGATTGTACGCGGTCTACAGCCATTATTTCTGGACCGATTTTCATCAAAATTTCACAGAGTGTGTATGTTAGGCTCTAGTTGTGCATTCCGGTGTCCGTTTTTCCAAATTCGAAAAGGCAAAGGTTTTATGGCGAATCCAAGATTCGAACTAATGACGTCAAATTTCAAATGCGTATAAAATCGCTTTTAGAAGAGCTAGAAAGCTAATATTTTGACTGAATATTAATCTCTAGGTTTTTTTGACATTCTGAAAAGATAATGCCATATGACGTCACATGACGTCATAATGCTAATAAAACTTTCGTATTAAAACTTAACGGTTTTTAAGCCCTGTAGGCTTTATTTTTTGTATGATTTGCTTGAAATTTTGTCTGAAGATGCAATATTAGATTCTAGGAGCCATGCCACTTCCGTCTCCGGAAAATCCCAAAGGTTGACATTCTGAAAAAATTTATCGAGACACTATGCGTATAATTTGTAGTGCTTAGAAAGACCTTTCAGATGATATTTAGTTTTTGATGATCGGGGTTGAATTGGTTGAGTTATGGCGGAAAAATGAAAATTTGGTAACCCCCAGTGTGTTTAACAGTTTATACCTCGAAAACCTTTGATTTTTCAAAATATGATGATGAATATTATTTGTAGAGCAATGTTTGGCCGTTCTTTTGATGCCTAAACTTTAATGATTGGCCAAATATTGATGGAGTAATGGGAAAAAAACGAAATTTGTGTATGTAGCTTTGGTGAATTTTTCATTTGTCAGGTGGTTTAAGAGCTTATATCTTAAAAAGTATAAGTAATATTCCTAAACATAAAGCGTGTGAAATATAGAGAATTTTCAGACGATTATTTTGGTACCTTAAGTTTTGAAATTGAACAAAGTATAAGGAAGTTACATCAAAAATAAGAATTTAAACATGTAGAATTTCAGCGATTCTGCCGTGTTGTCAAAGTTCTACGGCTAATATCTCAAAGCTCATTAAAAAAAAGTCCACACCTTAAGCAAGTGAGATGTAGAAAATTTTAAGACGACTATTATGGTACCTAGAGTTTTAAAATTGATTAAAGTATAAGGAAGTTACATCAAAAATACGAATATAAACCCAAGTGTAAGAATTTTCGAGAAATATCCTACTTTCGCTTTCACGTTAATTGAAGTATTTTCGGAAAATATGTAAGTTTACAGCTATGTATTAGTCATATAAATTGCAAACAACTTTTTACTTATATTATATTGATATTACTAGCTAAACAAGCGTACCCTTTCCGGTGGCCGAGTGGTTAGAGCGTCCGCCTCGGGAGCGGAAGGTCGTGGGTTCGATCCCCGACCCGACATACCAAAGTCGTAAAAAATGGTACTGTTATAGCTCCCTTGCTTGGCGCTCAGCATATAAGGGTATTTGCAGGACTGGTTAGCGCGGTATCAGGATGATGTGACTGGGTGTGGTATCATGCCACATGTCTACGGCGTGATACTGCAGTGTGGTAGTCCTATACCCGCATGAAGTAGACATCGTGACTGGCTGAATTACTGTCGGTGGGACGTTAAACCCAACAAACAAACTGATATCATATATAGCAGTGTTTACTACACCGATCCCTACACACGAGGTGTGACACTGGCGCATGTTGACGTCTTAATAAACATTTATTAAAGTTGCCTAAATAATCATGTTTATAGATAAACATTTACATAAGAATGAGGAGTTTTGGAAATATTTTTTGCAAAGGGACTCCTAAGGAAAGAAAAAGATGCTAAATTAAATACTAAAATACAAGTATAGTTTATTAGGTTTAACGTCCCACCGACAGTATTTAAGTCTTTTTGAGACAATGTCTACTTGAGACAAATGTAGTGTTGTCACACTGCACAGTATCACGTCGTAGACAGTTGGCATGATACCACACCCAGTCACATTATCCGGACACCGGGCCATCATTTTTGTTAACATTTATTAAAGTTGCTTAAATAATCATGTTTATAGACAAACATTTACATAAGAATGAGGAGTTTCGGAAATATTTTTTTGCAAAGGGAATCCTAAGGAAAGAAAAAGATGCTAATTGATTTGGTATTTCCGGGGTATTCCTAGCCTTGATATCTTCCGCTGACACCGACATTTTTAAACGATCATTTTTTACATATTTCGTTCTTTCCTTAATGTCAATCAGTTGATATTTTCTGATTTCTCAACTAATTAAAACAAGATAAATAAATAAAAAAACAGCCATCACATAAATTGATTGAAATCTGAAAAAGAAATGAGCCGACGGTCAAAAAATGCGCGAAATTTATGTGTTACATCCATATTTGGAAAGCACGTGCATGTGTGTGAATACTTTAACAACACGCTGACGCCATCTTCTAATATAGCAGTATAACGTAGTAATAGGGCGGGGCAAACTCTAAGTTAGTCAGTGTTAATTAAGTATAGGTTAGTGTTTTTTTAGTAAGCATTAAGTCCATTAAATCGGTGTGGCGCGGCAAAGCCGCGCGACCGATTTAATGGACTTAATGCTTACTAAATAACACTAACCTACTTAGTGTTTGATATTATGTTTTGAAATTTAACGCAGTCGCACATTCCAAATATAGTATTGATTTGTTAGACTCCGCCCTATCAACCTGTTCCCGGCGTGAATTACATCACGTGACATGTAACATGTTATGTCAAAGATCAATGCGTCGCTCTAGCTGTGTATATGTGTAGATCTACGATCCAAATGAGCATTGAACCGGAAGCCGACTTTGATCTCTTCGGCAAAAAAGTGGTGATTGAAATTTGAATAAAAGATACTGTTTAGAAAGGTTCATATATCTGCACCTATATTATTATTTTTTTTTATTTAAGTAACCCTTGTTTGTAAGTGTGGTTTTTTTTCTTCTCTTCTCATTATTTATATACATTTTTCAATTTGAATTTATTCAATCGGATATTTACTTCGCAAAGGCAAAGATAGTATGGCGAATCCAAGATTCGAACCATTGACGTCAACATTCAAATGAGTATAAAATCGCTTCCTAATGAATTAGAAAGCTGATATTTGCACAGATTATAATTCTCCAAGTGTCTTTTACATTCTGAGAAGATGAACGGCATTTGACGTCATATGTCGTCATAAGATCAAAAAGAATTTCTTAGATCTATGCCTAAATTTATATATGTTATAAAGTTTCCAGGACCATGGAAATGTAATTACATATGCGTCAAACCATGTGCTTTGGAATGCATTGAATTTCATATCCATGTGACGTTATATTACGTCAGATTTGACGCCAGGACAGAAAGATTTTACGCGGTCTACAGCCATTATTTTCTGACCGATTTTCATCAAAATTTCACAGAATGTACAAGTTACGCGTTAGTTGTGCATCCCGGTGTCCGTTTGTCTAAATTAAAAAAGTCAAAGGTTATATGGCAAATCCAAGATTCGAACCATTGACGTCAAATTTTAAATACGTATAACATCGCTTCCAGATGTATTATAAAGCTGATATTTAAACTGAAAATTAATCTTAATGACTTCTGTTTATTCCGTGAGGCAGAACGTCATTTGACGTCATATGACGTCATAAGGTAAAACAGAATTTCTGATATCTACGCGTTTATTTCTATATGTTGCAAAAGTCCCAGGAGCATGAAAATTAATGGCGTATATTTCAGATACTGAATATTTCATTTCATTGATTGTCTTATGCCTATGACGTCATATGACGTCAAATATGATGTTGTCTACGAAAGATTTTTCGCGTCTACAAACATTATTTTTCGACCGTTTTTATTCAATTTTCAAAGAATGTGTAAGTTTCGTTAAAATTATGCAGCCAGGTGTCTTTCTTTCCATATTCATAAAGGCAAAGGTTCTATGGCAAATCCAATATTCGAAGCATTGACGTTAAATTTCAAATACGCATAACATCGAGTTAGAAAGCTGAAATTTTGACTGAATATAAGGCTCTGCGTATGTTTTACCTTATAAGAAGATGAGCGTCATATGACGTCATGTATCGTTTCAAGTCCTAAACACTTTTTTACTTTAATTAAATGGTTTTTACGGCCTATAGGCCTGATTTTTTTTAGTTTGCATGAATTTTTTACTGAAGATGCAGCATTAGATGCTATGGCATAATGCTACTTCCGTTTCCAAAGAACGGTCAATGTCATATTTCAATTATCGATATCTTTCTTCGGCCTTAAATATCTCTAAAACAATAAATATTCTATGTTGACACTATGCTTATAATTTGAAGTGCTTTGAAAGACCTTTCGGCTTTTAATGATCGGGGTTGAATCAGTTGAATTATGGCTGAAATATGAAAATTCAGTTAGCCTCAATGCGTTTAACAGTTTATATCTCAAAAATTTTGATTTTCGAAAATTGTTTGAGCAATGTTGGGTCGTTCTTTTGATGCTTTAAGTTTAACGATTGACCCAAAAATCATGGAGTAATGCAAATAACAAAATTCGTTTATGCTTTTTAATGATAGACCCAAATATATTGCAAAAATTGGGGATTTTAAAAACTAATTACTGAAATAAGTAACATGTAAGAAAGTGATGTTAAAATAAGAATTGATGTTTAGTTAATTTTGCCATGCAATATGAAGCTCTTACGTTTGACAAATTTAGCAGAAAGTCCTATCATTCGTATCAACGAATGAAATCTAGTTATTATTCTTTTCTTCCTCACGGATTTTCATATGTTGCAATCGTCCTAAGAGAATGAAATTTCGATGGCATATTATTCATATGCGTAATTAAAAAATTCTATAATTTTCATATGCCTATGACGTCATATGACGTCACACTTGGCAATTTGCTACAAAAGTTTGTACGCGGTCCAGAGCGATCATTAATAAACCGATTTTTATCAAATTTTCACAGAATGTGTATATTAAGTTCTAGTTGTGCATCTCATTGTCCGTTTTTCAAAATTCGAAAAGCACAAGGTTCTATGGCGAATGCAAGATTCAAACCAAGGACGTCAAATTGATAAATGCTCATAAAATCGTCCCTAAATGAGACAGAAGGTTGATATTTTGTCAGCATATAGATCTCCGATAGATTTAAATATTTTGTGAAAATGGACGTCTTGTGACGTCATATGACGTCAACAAATTTCTAATTTTTAAACACATAATTATTAGTTAATATGGTCCAAGGACAATGAAATTTTGAGGTCATATTCTCCAAGAAATGTTATTTTGATTTCTATGATTTTCATATCTCTATGACGTCATATGACGTCACACTTGAAATAAGCTACAAAAGTTTGTACGCGGTCCAGAGCCATTATTAATGAACCGATTTTCATCAAATTTTCACGAATGTGTAAATTAAGTTCTAGTTGTGCATCCCGGTGTCCGTTTTTCAAAATTCGAAAAGTCCAAGGTTCTATAGCGATTCCAATATTCGAACCGAGGTCGTAAATTTTAAATTCTTATAAAATCGGTCCTATTTGAGATAGAAAGTGATATTGGGTCAGTATATAGGTCTCTGGGAGTCTTAAATATTTTGTGAAAATAAATGTCATATGACGTCACGTGACGTCATTATATGATAATGAATTTCTAATTCTAACAAGATTATTTCTATATATTAAAATTTTCGAAGGGCAATGAAAATTTAATGCCGCATGCTTCAGATGCTGAAATTTCGATTTCAATGACTTTCAGAAGCCTATGACGTCATATGACGTCACATTTGAAATTGGCTACGAAAGTTTGTACACTGTCCAGAGCCATTATTAATGGGCCGATTTTTATCAAATTTCACAGAATGTGTATATTAAGTTCTTATTGTGTATACCGGTGTCCGTTTTTCAAAATTCGAAAAGTCCATGGTTCTATAGCGAATTCAAGATTCGAACCAAGGTCGTAAATTTTTAAATGCTTATAAAATCGGCCCTATTTCAGATAGAAAAGTGATATTTGGTCAGTATATAGGTCTCTGGAAGTCTTAACATTTAAAAAAATACGTCACGTGACGACTATAAATGAAGATGTATTTCTAATATTAACAAGAGTATTTCTATATGTTGAAATTATCGAAGGACAATGAAAATTTAATGACAAATGAATCAGATGCTGAAATTTTGATTTCAATGATTTTCAGAAGACTATGACGTCATATGACGTCACATTTGCAATTGACTACAAAAGTTTGTACACTGTCCAGAGCCATTATTAATGGGCCGATTTTCATCAAATTTTCACAGAATTCTTATTGTGTATACCGGTGTCCGTTTTTCAAAATTCGAAAAGTCCAAGCATATATGGCGGATCCAAGATTCGAACCAATGACGTCAATATTTAAATGCTTATAAAAACTGTCCTATTTGAGATAGAAAGTTGAAATTTTGTCAGTTAGTAGGTCTCTGGGTGTCTTAACAATTATGTGAAAATAAACGTCATATGACGACACGTGACGTCATTTGTTTATTATTATTATTCTTTTCTTCTTCCTAACTAGACGCTTATTTTAATATGTTGCAATAGTCCTAGGACGATGAAATTTTTATGGGTTATTAGGCACGTGAGGAAATTTTGATTTCACCCCTACTGCATATATGTAGCCATATCTCAATAGATATCGATTTTTGTAAATATATGTATGAATAAGAATTATAGCTGAATAATTGACGTTTCCAAAGATATTTAGTTTATTAAAATTGGTTTACGCAATACAACGTTGTAAGCAAAACAACTAAATGAAATGAAGCTAATTTTGCTGATAATATGCTGTTTTCTTGAGGTTTAACAGTCAATAAAACGACTGAAGATAAGTTCATACATTATGCGTATAAGATTACATGTTTTAAGAGCTTTCTAACGGTACCAAGTTTATTGAAATTAGACTTCATATAAGAAAGTTACATGGTCACGCGCAGGGGTCACCAAGCTTAAATACTTGCGCAACGACTTAAAAAAAAAAAAAAAAAAAAATATCAAATTGCAATTGATGGGCTATATCTTGATTTTTTTTTTTTTTTTTTTTTTGTCGAATGTTGACTGTTTCCAAAATAAGCATTGAAGTTAATACATGTACAACGGCACAAGACAAAAATCCGTATTTGCAACACTATGTAGCTAGCGAGCAGTTTGCAAGTCTTGAAAAGTTCACACGCAGCCCCACATTTTAGACCATCTAAAAACTGCATTGTTATGCTAACGATATTCATATTGCATCAGTTTGTAGGCTGGGATGTTACCTTTCAAAATATCACCATAGTTCGAAATTCCAGGAATTTATGGCAAAACTACGGAAGCCCAAACACGCCAAAATCGCTAAATACGTTTAACTACGTTACAGGTGTCGAAAGGATATAGCACTATACAAATATTCAATATTTCTTCCTACTGAGGCTAAAATTAAACAAGGTTACAACTGAGCTGGAGTGATGAAATTCTATGTGTGATGAAAGTTAGAAACTTACATTTGAACACTGTTTCATTTTTCTTTCATGTCATATGACATAGTATAAATTTTGTATGTAAACAACATGTGCAAGATATGGGCGGACTTTTATTAAAATTCACAGAATGTGTTCTATGTATACTATATAAAGCAGATGTTGCAGAAAGTCCTATCATTCGTTTAAACGAATGACATCTAGTTATTAGGACTTTCTGCCTAAAGCAGAAAGTCCTATTGGGTTTGTTATGTTTATTATTAGGTTTTCGCCTCTGCAGGGCGAAAACCTATTGTTCTTCTTCTGTTGATTTGTTTTTTTATTTTTAGGTTTTCGCCTCTGCAGGGCGAAAACCTATTGTTCTTCTTCTGTTGATTTTTTATTTTTTTTTTATTTTTATTATTTTTCCAATTCCACCCATTTTTGTGTCCAGCCTAGCGGCCAGATGAAAAAAGCTACAGCTATGAAATTTTGGGCATGGAGTCATCTTTATCTGAACATGTGCCTAATTGGTCAAACTTTTCAAATTTATTTCTGATTTAGCCACTAGGGGGCGCAATGCATGTAATCACTGTTTTGCTAATAACTCAAAAATTTGAAACCTGATTTAGATGCGGTTTTTTACATAATGTTCCTTGTTGACAGCCCAATTAAATATGATGGATACCTTATCATCGAGTACGGAAAAAATTGTTCTAGGAAAGGTTGAATGTTCGAACCTTGGAAAAAAGTGGAAAAATGAGGGTAGGTCTACGAAAAACCTTCCCACTTTTGTTAGAGATCAGATGGAAGAATTCTGTTTGCTGCATACGATTTGCAAGACATATACGCACAAAATATATGGGGTGGCGAATTTAGGAAATGCGTGGTTTGTCCTCTAGAAAAGGTCAAACTTCACTAAATTTTAGGAAAAATTAAAATTTCAAAAACATGTTTTTGTCGCTCCTGACTTTATTTTCTGTTCATTCTTCATGATATTTTCGCATGATATGTATTGTTATGTTTGAAAGGGCCTCACAATAAAAAAATTAAAAAAACATTGAAAAGGTCAAGGTCATATTACGATAATAGTGTTTTTATTCGGCCACAAATAGCTCCAAATCTAAAAATATTTCATTGAGAGTATATGAACAAAAGTTTTAGTTCTTAAAGAGCTCTTTCCAGTGATGTTTAGTTTTTGAAGATCGGACTAGATTTGGTCATTATACGCAGTCAAAGTTTGATCCTTTTTTGGAATATTAAAGTGTTTTTATGTTTAAAATTGTGATATAGAAGAAAAAGAATGTTCGATTAGTGCGACTTATATACTTGTTTGAACTATTTGCTGAATTTCTAGGTACCTAATTGTAAAATTTTTATCAATTTTTTTTCTCATTTTGCCGCTAGAGGGCGCTTTGCTTAAAATCACTCTTTTGCCTATAACTCAAAACGTTAAAGTCTTATTGAAATGCGGTTTTCAGCATTTTGTTCCTTGTACCACAGAATGTGATGATTTCAAAGTATAGAGTATGGGGAAATATTTGCGTTAGAGGAGTTTGAATGTTCTAACATTCCAAAAAAAAAAAAAAAAAAAAAAAAAAAAAAAAAACTGTTCAAATGAGAGTAGGTCTTCAAAAAACCTTTGCATTCTGTTTCATATTGAAAATTGTGGCTGAGTTGAAATAAAGTGTTCAAGTTGATTAGGTTAAAAGCGAAAACCAAGATACCGCTTGCGGTTCTAGTTATTTATTTTTTTTTCATCCTAACTAAACCCTTATTTTTATATGTTGCAATAGTGCTAGGAAGATGAAATTTATATGGCTTATTATTCACGTGAGGAAATTTTGATTTCAATGATTTTCAGCACCCTATGACGTCACATGACGTCACAGCTAAAAATAGTGAAAAATGGTGTTCGCGCTCTACAGCCGTCATTTATGGTCGGATTTTCTTCAAATTTTCACAGATGGTACATCTTGAAACTAAGCTGTGCATATCCTGTCAGCTAACCGAAATTCCGAAAGACCGAAGTTCTGTGGCTGAAATAAGATTCGAACATAGGACCGAAAATTTTATTTTAGGAATAAAGAGCTTCAGGATGAGATAGAAAGTTGAATCTTACACAGTTTGCAGTTCTGCAGCAATTCTACATATATTTTGAGTCGTGACGTCATATGACGTCATGTGACGTCATAAGCATACTTCTTAATTTTCATTTTAGGGCAATAATTTTGACATGATGCCAGTTGTTCAGAATAATGAAAATTTCAGATTATGACAGTAATGTATGCGCTTTTGAACAAAAGCATCTTCAGCACCCTATGACTCACTGACAACTAAAAATAGTTAAAAATGGTGTTCGCGCTCTACAGCCGTCATTTATGGTCGGATTTTCTTCAAATTTTCACAGATGGTACTTGTCGAAACTAAGGTGTGCATATCCTGTCAGCTAACCGAAATTCCGAAAGACCAAAGTTCTGTGGCTGAAATAAGATTCGAACATAGGATCGAAAATTTCATTTTAGGATTAAAGAGCTTCAGGATGAGATAGAAAGTTGAAACTAACACAGTTTGCAGTTCTGCATAATTTCTACGGATATTTTGAGTCCTGACGTCAGATGACGTCATGTGAAGTCATAAGCATACTTCTTAATTTTTTTTTTTAGGGCAATGATTTCGACATGATGCCAGTTGTTCAAACTAATGAAAATTTCAGAGTTATTACAGTACATTAAGCGGTTTTGAATAATAGCATCTTCAGCACCCTATGACGTCACATGACGTCACAGCTAAAAATAGTGAAAAATGGTGTTCGCGCTCTACAGCTGTCATTTATGGTCGGATTTTCTTCAAATTTTCACAGATGGTACATCTTGAAACTAAGGTGTGCATTTCCTGTCAGCTAACCGAAATTGCGAAAGGCCGAAGTTCTGTGGCTGAAATAAGATTCGAACATAGGACCCAAAATTTCATTTTAGGATTAAAGAGCTTCAGGATGAGATAGAAAGTTGAAACTAACACAGTTTGCAGTTCTGCATGATTTCTACGGATAGTTTGAGTCCTGACGTCATGTGACGTCATGTGACGTCAAAAGCATACTTCTTAATTTTCATTTTAGGGCAATGATTTCGACATGATGCCAGTTGTTCAGAATAATGAAAATTTCAGAGTTACTACAGTACATTAAGCGGTTTGGAATAATAGCATCTGCAGCACCCTTTGACGTCACATGACGTCACAGCTAAAAAAAGTGAAATATGGTTTTCGCGCTCTACAGTTGTCATTTTGGTCGGATTTTCTTCAAATTTTCACAGATCGTACATCTTGAAATTAAGGTGTGCATTTCCTATCAGCTAACAAAAATTCCGAAAGGCCGAAGTTCTGTGGCTGAAATAAGATTCGAACATAGGACCGAAAATTTCATTTTAGGATTAAAGAGCTTCAGGATGAGATAGAAAGTTGAAACTTACACAGTTTGCAGTTCTGCAAAATTTCTACATATATTTTGAGTCGTGACGTCATATGACGTCATGTGACCTCATAGGCATACTTCTTAATTTTCATTTTAGGGCAATGATTTCGACATGATGCCAGTTGTTCAGAATAATGAAAATTTCAGAGTCATGACAGTAAAGTATTCGCTTTTTAACAAAAGCATCTTCGGCACCCTATGACGCCATATGACGTCACAGCTAAAAATAGTGAAAAATGGTGTTCGCGCTCTACAGCCGTCATTTATGGTCGGATTTTCTTCAAAATTTCACATATGGTACATCTTGAATCAAAGGTGTAAATATCCTACCAGCTAACCGAAATTCCAAAAAATATATTTTGAGTCGTGACGTCGAATGTCGTCATGTGACGTCATAAGCATACTTCTTAATTTTCATTTTAGAGCCACGATTTCGACATGATGCCAGTTGTTCAGAATAATGAAAATTTCAGAGTTATGAGAGAAAAGTATACGCTTTTGAACTAAAGCATTTTCAATACCCTATGACGTCATGTGACGTCAGAGCTTAAAATATTATAAAAAACAGTGTTCGCGCTCTACAGCCGCCATTTATGGTCGGATTTTCTTCAAATTTTCACAGGTGGTACACCTTGAAACTAAGGTGTGCATATCCTGTCAGCTAACCGAAATGGATTAAATTAGGTAGTAAAAGTTGAAACTTACACAGTTTGCAATTCTGCAGCATTTCTACATTTTTTTTTAATCGTGACGTCATAGGACGTCATAAGCATACCACTTAATTTTAATTTGGGGCAATGATTTCGACATGATGCCAGTTGTTCAGAATAATGAAAATTTCAGAGTTATTGCAGTAAAGTATGCGCTTTTGAGCAACAGCATTTTCAGCACCCTATGACGTCACCTGACGTCAGAGCTAAAAATAGTGATAGATTTTCTTCAAATTTTTACAGATGGTACATCTTGAAACTAAGGTGTAAATATTTTGTCAGCTAACCTTAATTCCGAAAAATCGAAGTATTGTGGCTGAAGTAAGATTCGAAAATAGGACCTTTAAACTAGAAATCAAGTTTGCAGTCATGTCCTGACGTCATATGACATTATGTTACGTTACAGACAAATACTTAGTTCTTATCATTTGCACTAATTTCGGAATATAATGTCAATTGTTCAGCATGAACATGAAATACTACCAGAGGTGAGTCATTACATGAAACTTCTATCTCCTGCTTTTTGCATTAACACAGCTTGCAGAAAGTCCTATCATTCGTTTTCACGAATGACATCTTATTAGGGCTTTCTGCTTTTCGCAGAAAGACCTATTGGGTTTGTTCTGTCTTTTATTATTAGGACTTTCTGCCTAAAGCAGAAAGTCCTATTGGGTTTGTACTGTTTATTCTTCTTCTTCTTCTTCTTATTATTATTATTATTCTTTTTATCTTCCTAACTAAACGCTTATTTTTCTATGTTGCAATAATCATAGGACGATGAAATTTTTATGGCTTATTAGTCACGTGAGGAAATTTTGATTTCTATGATTTTCATATGTCTATGACGTCATATGACGTCACAATTGACATATGCTACAAAAGTTTGTAAACTGTCCAGAGCCATTATTAATGGACTGATTTTCATCAAATTTTCACAGAATGTGTATATTAAGTTCTAGTTGTGCATTCAGGTGTCCGTTTTTCAAAATTCGAAAAGTCCAAGGTTCTATAGCGATTCCAAGATTCGAACCAAGGTCGTAAATTTTCAAATGCTTATAAAATCGGTCCTATTTGAGATAGAAAGATGATATTAGGTCAGTATATAGGTCTCTAAGAGTCTTAAACATTTTGTGAAAATAAACGTCATATGACGTCACGTGACGTCATTATATGATAATGTATTTCTAATATTAACAAGAGTATTTCTATATGTTGAAATTGTCGAAGGGCAATGAAAATTTAATGACAAATGATTCAGACACTGAAAATTTGATTTCAGTGATTACCATAAGCCTATGACGTCATATGACGTCACGTTTGAAATTGACTACGAAAGTTTGTACACGGTCCAGAGCCATTATTAATGGGCCGATTTTCATCAAATTTTCACAGAATGTGTATATTAATTTCTAGTTGTGCATCCAGGTGTCCTTTTTTCAAAATTCGAAAAGTCCAAGGTTCTATAGCGATTCCAAGATTCGAACCAAGGTCGTAAATTTTCAAATTCTTATAAAATCGGTCCTATTTGAGATAGAAAGATGATATTTGGTCACTATATAGGTCTCTGGGAGTCTTAAATATTTTGTGAAAATAAATGTCATATGACGTCACGTGACGTCATTATATGATAATGAATTTCTAATTCTAACAAGATTATTTCTATAAGTTGAAATTTTCGAAGGGCAATGAAAATTTAATGACACATGCTTCAGATGCTGAAATTTTGATTTCAATGATTATCAGAAGCCTATGACGTCATATGACGTCACATTTGAAATTGACTACGAAAGTTTGTACACGGTCCAAAACCATTATTAATGGGCCGATTTTCATCAAATTTTCACAGAATGTGTATATTAAGTTCTCGTTGTGAATCTCGGTGTCCTTTTTTCAAAACGCGAAAAGTCCATGGTTCTATAGCGAATTCAAGATTCGAACCAAGGTCGTAAATTTTTAAATGCTTATAAAATCGGTCCTATTTCAGATATAAAAGTGGTATTTGGTCAGTATATAGGTCTCTAAGAGTCTTAAACATTTTGTGAAAGTAAACGTCATATGACGTCACGTGACTCATTATATGATAATGTATTTCTAATATTAACAAGAGTATTTCTATATGTTAAAATTGTCGAAGGGCAATGAAAATTTAATGACAAATGATTCAGACGCTGAAATTTCGATATCCATGATTTTCCAAAGCCTATGACGTCATATGACGTCACATTTGAAATTGACTACGAAAGTTTTTACACGATCCAGAGCCATTATTAATGGGCCGATTTTAATCATATTTTCACAGAATGTGTATATTACGTTCTTATTGTGTATACCGGTGTCTGTTTTTCAAAATTCGAAAAGTCCAAGCATCTATGGCGGATCCAAGATTCGAACCAAGGACGTGAATTTTAAAATGCTTATAAAAACTGTCCTATTTCAGATAGAAAGTTGAAATTTTGTCAGTTAGTAGGTCTCTGGGTGTCTTAACAATTATGTGAAAAAAAACGTCATATGAGGTCACGTGACTTCATTTTACATATATTTATTATTATTATTCTTTCTTTCTTCCTTACTACACGATTATTTTTCTATGTTGCAATAATCCTAGGACGATGAAATTTTTATGGCTTATTAGTCACGTGAGGAAATTTTGATTTCTATGAATTTCATATGTCATATGACGTCACAATTGACATATGCTACAAAAGTTTGTACGCAGTCTACAGCCATTATTGATGAACCGATTTTCATCAAATTTTCACAGAATGTGTATATTAAGTTCTAGTTGTGCATCCCGGTGTCCTTTTTTCAAAACTCGAAAAGTCCAAGGTTCTATAGCGATTCCCAGATTCGAACCAAGGTCGTAAATTTTTTAAATGCTTATAAAATCGGTCCTTTTTGAGATATTTGGTTGATATTTGGTCAGTATATAGGTCTCTGTGAGTCTTAACGATTTTGTTAAAATGAACGTCATATGACGTCATATGACGTCTTTACATGAAAATGTTTTTCTAATATTAACAAGAATATTTCTCTATGTTGAAATTATTGAATGGCAATGGAAATTTAATGACATATGCTTCAGATGCTGAAATTTCGATTTCAATGATTAACATAGGCTTATGACGTCATGTGACGTCACAATTGAAATTGACTCTGAAAGTTTGTACACCGTCCAGATCCATTATTTATGGGCCGATTTTCATCAAATTTTCACAGAATATGAATATTAGGTTCTTATTGTGTATCCCTGTGCCGTTTTTCAAGATTTGGAAGAAGACAACGTCAAAATCCATTCAAGCATAACATCTTATCCAGATGAGCTAGGATACTGATATTTAGATAGCATGTGTAAAAGGATCAAAGTGACCCAGTCGCTCAAGTTTGACTCAGTGTCGCAGAAAGTCCTATCTTTTGTCAGAACAAAAGAACATCTAGTTATTATTCTTTTTTTCCAACCTTTTCATGTTGTTATTTCATTAAGTTGCTGAAGGTCTAGGACAAAGAAATTCTATCAACAGACACCTGAAGCAATGGCATTTTGGAATATATTATTTTTATCTTCACATGACGTCACATGACGTCAGAACTAAAAATAGCTACCAAAGTTTGTACGCGCTGTACAGCCGTCATTTATGGACGGATTGTCATGGAGTTTTCACAGAAGTTATATATTAAGACCTCATTGTGCAGGATTATATAGGTTTGCCAAGATTCGAATGAACTAAGGTTCTATGGCGAATCCAAGATTCGAACCAAGGACGTCAAATTTCAAATCCATATAAAATCGATTCTAGATGAGATAGAAAGTTGATATTTGGCGAGATTATATGTCTCTGTGTTTCCTTTGCATTTTGTAAAGATGAATGTCATATGACGTCATTTGACGTCATCAAGTTGTATAGAATTTCCGATTTCTTGATGTCAATTTACTCATGTTGCAAGGTTTCATAAACAATGGAAATTGGAAGTCTTTTGTAGGTGATCCTGTTCATTTTGATCCAATGTTTAAAAATTTCATATGACGTCACATGACGTCAGAACTAATAATAGCTACCAAAGTTTGTACGCGCTGCACAGCCGTCATTTATGGACGGATTGGCATGGAATTTTCACAGAAGTTATATATTACGACTTCATTGTGCAGGATTATATAGGTTTGCCAATATTCGAAAAACACCAGGTTTGTCATGGTTTGCAGTGCAGAAAGCCCTATCTTTTGTTCAAAACAAAAGAAGTCTAGTTATTATTATTATTATTCTACTTTTTTCTTCCTTTTGAGGTTCAAATTAAAACAGGTTGCCGATGAGCTAGCAGCATGAAATTTTAACAGTATGCACAGTGACTTTGGCGCTTTTGATTGTCTTTTTTTTTCTTCATGTGACGTCACATGACGTCAGAGCTGAAAAAAGCTACAAAAGTTTGTTCGCGCTCTACAGCCGTCATGCCTGGACCAATTTATTTGATTTTTTCACAGAATGTATTGATTAAGTTCTTGTTGTGCAGGATTATATACGTTTTGCAATATTTGAAAAGATCAAGGATCTATGGCTGAACCAATTTTCGAACTTTGGACCAGAAAATGTATTGAAGTATTACGAAGCACTCAGATAAGCTAGAAACATGAAATTTGAACAGAGTATGTGTCCTATTGATTTCTTTCGGTTCTGAGAAGATTGACGTCGTATGACGTAAAATGACGTCATGACGCGTTATCAAATTTTTTATCCAAAATATACGGGTTTTTAGCACTGGAAGACAAAGTTTTTGACCGATTTGCATAAAATTTTCACTGAAGGTGCAACATAGCCTCTTATTGTCATCAGTCACTTCGCTTCCGGAAAATAGCTAAGGTCAAGGTCACATTTCAATTATCGGTTTTTTCTTCGGCCTTAAATATCTCAAAAACGAAAAATATTTTATCGAGACACTATGCGTATAATTTGTAGTGCTTTGAAATGTCTTTCAGACGATATATAGTTTTTGAAGATCAGGGTTGAATCAGTTGAGTTATTGCAGAAAAACAAAAATGCTGCAACACTAAACGCACTTAACTACTTATATCTCGATCATTATTGATTTTTGTTAATAAGAGTATCAATATAATTTGTAGATCAATGCCCGGCCGTTCTTTTGGTGTTTAAATTTTAAAGATTGACCTAATATTCATTAAGTTATAAGGAAAAACAAAACGATATGAACATATTTATCCCCGAATTTTGCCGTGTGCTCAAGGTTAAACCGCCCGTATCTACAAAGTGTTTAAAGATACATACAATTATGAAGCGAGTGAATTGTGGGAAATCTTAAAATTGGACGTAATATAAGGAAGTTACATGAAAAATAAGAATTCAGTAAAACCGTACTTTCATGCACTCCCGCAGTAAGTCCCGATCACTTGATTCCTTTTTTCGAAGAAACTATTTTTTTTTTTAAATAACATATAGAACATTTTTATTTTTTTTGCATGATGTAATGCGGTTCTAATGATATGCAGATTTTAATGATCGGACCATAAATTATAAAGTTATTTGTCGAAAGGCAATAATAGACATGAACATCTTTTTGCCGACTTTTGCCGTTTTCTTGAAAAATAACTTTCTATATCTCAAAACCCGTAATAGAAAAGTTGAAACATGAAACACGTGAAATGTTGGAAATTTAAAGGCCTTTCTAATGGTACTTAGCGTTTTAAAATTGGACATCGGACATCCTATAAGGAAGTTAGATGAAAAATAAGAATTCATTTAAACCGTTCTTTCATGCATTTCTGCAGTTAGTCCCTATCATTTGATTGCTTTTTTTCTAAGAAACTATTAATTTTTGAAAATAACATAAAGAACAGTATTATTAGCGTGATGCAATGCGGTTCTAATGGTATGCAGATTTTAATGATCGGACTATTAATTATAAAGTTAATTGTCGAAGGGCAATAATAGACATGGACATCGTTTTGCCGATTTTTTGCCGTTTCCTTGAAAAATAACTTTCTATATCTCAGAACACGTAACAGAAAAGTTGAAACATGAGACAGGTGAAATGCTGGAAATTTAAAGGCCTTTCTTTTTTAAAATTGGACATCATATAAGGAAGTTAGATGAGAAATAAAAATTAATTCATACCGTTCTTTCATGCAATTCTGCAGTAAGTCCTTATCACTTGGTTGCTTTTTTCTAAGAAACTATTAATTCTTAGCTCACCTGATCACATGTGCTCAAGATGAGCTATAAGAATCGATGACTGTCCGTTGTCCGTTCGTCTGTCCGTCCGTCCGTCAATCCGCCGTCCGTCCATCGTCCACAGTTAGTTTGCACTCTAGCATTTTCATTTCTTAAGCAATCATCTTCAAACTTTATGAAAATGTTTATTACCATAAAATCTTGGTCAAGTGCGATTATGGCTGATATCAGCCTGTTAGGTCAGGAGTTATGCCCCTTTTGATATTGAAAAAAGCTAGATTTCACATTGTCATTGACACTTTGCACTCTAGCATCTTTATTTCTTAAGCAATCATCTTCAAACTCTATGACAATGTTTATAGCCATATTCTTTTGGATAAGTTCGATTATGGCTAATATCTGTCAATTAGGTCAGGAGTTATGCCCCTTTTGATATAAAAATGTAATATTTCACTTTATTTACACTCTAGCATCTTCATTTCTGAAGTAATCATCTTCAATCTTTAGAACAATGTTTATAGCCATATTCTTTCTGCCAAGTTCGATAATAATGCTGACATATTACGTTCTTATTGTGTATACCGGTGTCCGTTTTTCAAAATTCGAAAAGTCCAAGCATCTATGGCGGATCCAAGATTCGAACCAAGGACGTCAATTTTTAAATGCTTATAAAAACTGTCCTATTTGAGATAGAAAGTTGAAATTTTGTCAGTTAGTAGGTCTCTGGGTGTCTAATAATTATGTGAAAATAAACGTCATATGACGTCACGTGACGTCATTTTTTTATTATTATTATTCTTTTCTTCTTCCTAACTAAACGCTTATTTTAATATGTTGCAATAGTCCTAGGACGATGAAATTTTTATGGGTTATTAGTCACGTGAGGAAATTTTGATTTCAATGATTATTAGCAGCCTATGACGTCACATGACGTCACAGCTAAAAATAGTGAAAAATGGTGTTCGCGCTCTACAGCCGTCATTTATGGTCGGATTGTCTTCAAATTTTCACAGATGGTACACCTTGAAACTAAGGTGTGCATATCCTGTCAGCTAACCGAAATTCCGAAAGACCGAAGTTCTGTGGCTGAAATAAGATTCGAACATAGGACCGAAAATTTCATTTTAGGATTAAAGAGCTTCAGGATGAGATAGAAAGTTGAAACTTACACAGTTTGCAGGTCTGCAGAATTTCTACATATATTTTGAGTCGTGACGTCATATGACGTTATGTGACGTCATAAGCATACTTCTTAATTCTTTTTTTAGGGCAATGATTTCGACATGATGCCAGTTGTTCAGAATAATGAATATTTCAGAGTTATGACAGTAAAGTATGCGCTTTTAAACAAAAGCATCTTCAGCACCCTATGACGTCAAATGACGTCAGAGCTAAAAATAGTGAAAAATGGTGTTCACGCTCTACAGCCGCCATTTATGGTCGGATTTTCTTCAAATTTTCACAGATGGTACATCTTGAAACTAAGGTGTGCATATCCTGTCTGCTAACCGAAATTCCGAAAGACCGAAGTTTTGTGACTGAAATAAAATTCGAACATTGGACCGAAAATTTCATTTTAGGATTAAAGAGCTTCAGGATGAGATAGAAAGTTGAAACTTACACAGTTTGCAGTTCTGCAGAATTTCTACAAATATTTTGAGTCGTGACGTCATATGACGTTATGTGACGTCATAAGCATACTTCTTAATTTTTATATTAGGGCAATGATTTCGACATTATGCCAAATGTTCAGAATAATGAATATTTCAGAGTTATGACAGTAAAGTATGCGCTTTTGAACAAAAGCATCTTCAGCACCCTATGACGTCATATGACGTCAGAGCTAGAAATAGTGAAAAATGGTGTTCACGCTCTACAGCCGCCATTTATGGTCGGATTTTCTTCAAATTTTCACAGATGGTACATCTTGAAAATAAGGTGTGCATATCCTGTAAGCTAACTGAAATTCCGAAAGACCGAAGTTCTGTGGCTGAAATAAGATTCGAACATAGGACCGAAAATTTCATTTTAGGATTAAAGAGCTTCAGGAGGAGATAGAAAGTTGAAACTTACACAGTTTGCAGTTCTGCAGAATTTCTTAATATATTTTGAGTCGTGACGTCAAATGTCGTCATGTGACGTCATAAGCATACTTCTTAATTTTCATTTTAGGGCAATGATTTCGACATGATGGTAGTTGTTCAGAATAATGAAGATTTAAGACTTATGACAGTAAAGCATGCGTTTTTGAACAAAAGCATCTTCATCACCTATGACGTCTTGTGACGTCAGAGATAAAAATATTGAACAATGGTGTTCGCGCTCTACTGCCGCCATTTATGGTCGGATTTTCTTGTAATTTTCACAGATGGTACACCTTGAAACTTAGGTGTACATATCCTGCCAGCTTACCGAAATTCCGAAAAACCGAAGTTCTGTGGCTGAAGTAATATTCGAACATAGGACCAAAAATTTCATTTTAGGATTGAAGAGCTTCAGGATGAGATAGAAAGTTGAAACTTGCACAGTTTGCAGTTCTGCATTATTTCTACAAATATTTTGAATCGTGACGTAAGAGGACGTCATAAGCATACCACTTATTTTTAATTTGGGGCAATGATTTCGACATGATGCCAATTGTTCAGAATAATGAAAATTTCAGAGTTATTGCAGTAAAGTATGCGCTTTTAAGCAACAGCATTTTCAGCACCCTATGACGTCACGTGACGTCAGAGCTAAAAATAGTGAAAAATGGTGTTTGCGCTCTACAGCCGCCATTTATGATCAGATTTTCTTCAAATTTTTACAAATGGTACATCTTGAAACTAAGGTGTGAATATTTTGTCAGCTAACCTTAATTCCGAAAAACCGAAGTATTGTGGCTGAAGTAATATTCGAACATAGGACCAAAAATTTCATTTTAGGGCTAAAGAACTTCGGGATCAGATAGAAAGTTGAAACTTACACAGTTTGCAGTTCTGCAGTATTTCTTAATATATTTTGAGTCGTGACGTCATATGACGTCATAAGCATACTACTACTACTGCTACTTATTTTTTTTTCTTCGTAACTAAACACTTATTTATAATATAATGTCAATTAATCAGCATGAACATGAAATACTACCAGAGGTGAGTCATAACATGAAACTTCTATCTCCTGCTTTTTGCATTAACACAGGTTACAGAAAGTCCTATCATTCGTTTAGACGAATGACATCTAGTTATTAGGGCTTTCTGCTTTTCGCAGAAAGACCTATTGGGTTTGTTCTGTCTTTTATTAGGACTTTCTGCCTAAAGCAGAAAGTCCTATTGGGTTTGTTATGTTTATTATTAGGGGGTTTTTATTATTCTTTTTTATTCTTTTTTTCTTCCTCTTATATTTGTGTTAATTTCGAGGTGTTGCCATTGACTCAGAACAATGAAAATTTTATGGCATATATTTCAAACCATGTGCTTTCGGATGCAAGGTATTACATATTCATTTGACGTCATATAACGTCAGATTTGACGTCAGGTGAAAAAGTTTGTACGCGGTCTACAGTCATTATTTCTTGACCGATTTTCATCAAATTTTCACAGAATGTGTATGTTAGGCTCTAGTTGTGCATCCCGGTGTCCGTTTTTCCAAATTCGAAAATTCCATGGTTCTATAGCGAATCCAAGATTCGAACCAAGGTCGTAAATTTTTAAATGCTTATAAAATCTGTCCTGTTAAAGATAGAAAGTTGATATTTAGTCAGTATATAGGTCTCTAGATGTTTTAAACATTTTGTGAAAATAAATGTCATATGACGTCACGTGACGTCATTATATTATTATGTATTTCTAATATTAACAAGAATACTATATGTTGAAATTGTCGAAGGGCAATGAAAATTTAATGACACATGTTTCAAATGGTAAAATTTTGATTTCTATGATTTTCATATACCTTTGACGTCATATGACGTCACATTTGAAATATGCAACAAAAGATTGTACGCGGTCTACAGCCATTGTTTGTGAACCAATTTTCATCAAATTTTCACAGATTGTGTATATTAAGTTCTAGTTGTGCATCTCAGTGTCCGTTTTTCAAAATTCGAAAAGTCCATGGTTCTATAGCGAATCCAAGATTCGAACCAAGGTCGTAAATTTTTAAATGCTTATAAAATCGGTCCTATTTCAGATAGAAAAGTGATATTTGGTCAGTATATAGGTATCTGGGAGTCTTAAACATTTTGTGAAAAGAAACGTCATATGACGTCACGTGACGTCATTATATGATAATGTATTTCTAATATTAACAAGAGTATTTCTATATGTTGAAATTGTCGAAGGGCAATGAAAATTTAATGACAAATGATTCAGACGCTGAAATTTCGATTTCAATGATTTTCAGAAGCCTATGACGTCATATGACGTCACATTTGAAGTTGACTACAAAAGTTTGTACACGGTCCAGAGCCATTATTAATGGGCCGATTTTTATCATATTTTCACAGAATGTGTATATTACGTTCTTATTGTGTATACCGGTGTCCGTTTTTTCAAAATTCGAAAAGTCCAAGCATCTATGGTGGATCCAAGATTCGAACCAAAGACGTCAATTTTTAAATGCTTATAAAAACTGTCCTATTTGAGATAGAAAGGTGAAATTTTGTCAGTTAGTAGGTCTCTGGGTGTCTTAACAATTATGTGAAAATAAACGTTATATGACGTCACGTGACGTCATTTGTTTATTATTATTATTCTTTTCTTCTTTCTATCTCAATAAATATCGGTTTTTGTAAATATATGTATGAATAAGAATTATAGCTGAATAATTGACGTTTCCAAAAATATTTAGTTTATTAAAATTGGTTTACGCAATACAAAGTTATAAGCAAAAAAAAAAAAAAACTAAATAAAAATGAAGCTTATTTTGCTGATAATATGCTGTTTTCTTGAGGTTTAACAGTCAATATCTCAGAAACGACTGAAGATAGGTTTATACAGTATGCGTATAAAATGTAGCATGTTTTAAGAGCTTTCTAACGGTACCAAGTTTATTGAAATTTGACTTCATATAAGAAAGTTACATGGAAAATAAGATATTTCATAATCATGCATCATAAAAATATGGAAAAGGTCACGCGCAGTGGTCACCAAGCTTAAATACTTGCGCAACGACTTAAAAAAAAAAAAAAAAAAAAAAAAAAAAAAATATCAAATTGCAATTGATGGGCTATATCTTGATTTTGTTTTTGTTTTTTTGTCGAATGTTGACTGTTTCCAAAATAAGCATTGAAGTTAATACATGTACAACGGCACAAGACAAAAATCCGTATTTGCAACACTATGTAGCTAGCGAGCAGTTTGCAAGCCTTGAAAAATTCACACGCAGCCCCACATTTTAGACCATCTAAAAACTGCATTGTTATGCTAACGATACTCACATTGCATCAGTTTGTAGGCTGGGATGTTACCTTTCAAAATATCACCATAGTTCGAAATTCCAGGAATTTATGGCAAAACTACGGAAGCCCAAACACGCCAAAATCGCTAAATACGTTTAACTACGTTACAGGTGTCGAAAGGATATAGCACTATACAAATATTCAATACTTCTTCCTACTGAGGCTAAAATTAAACAAGGTTACAACTGAGCTGGAGTGATGAAATTCTATGTGTGATGAAAGTTAGAAACTTACATTTGAACACCTTTTCATTTTTCTTTCATGTCATATGACATAGTATAAATTTTGTATGTAAACTACATGTGCAAGATATGGGCGGACTTTTATTAAAATTCACAGAATGTGTTCTATTTGTGCTATTTTATTTAGAAATAGAGGAGATAGAAAGTTGCAATTTGGACAGATTATCTATTATGTCATCTTCTATATATATACTATATAAAGCAGATGTTGCAGAAAGTCCTATCATTCGTTTAAACGAATGACATCTAGTTAGGACTTTCTGCCTACAGGCAGAAAGTCATATTGGGTTTGTACTGTTTTTTTATTATTCTTCTTCTTCTTATTCTTTTTTTCTTCCTCTTATATTTGTGTTAATTTCGAGGTGTTGCCATTGACTCAGAACAATGAAAATTTTATGGCATATATTTCAAACCATGAGCTTTCGGATGCAATGAATTGTATATTCATATGACGTCATATAACGTCAGATTTGACGTCAGGTGAAAAAGTTTGTACGCGGACTATAGCCATTTTTTCTGGACCGATTTTCATCAAAATTTCACAGAATGTGTATGTTAGGCTCTAGTTGTGCATCCCGGTGTCCGTTTTTCCAAATTCGAAAAGTCCATGGTTCAATAGCGAATCCAAGATTCGGACCAAGGTTGTAAATTTTTAAATGCTTATAAAATCTGTCCTATTTCAGATAGAAAGTTGATATTTAGTCAGTATATAGGACTCTATAAGTTTTAAACATTTTGTGAAAATAAATGTCATATGACGTCACGTGACGTCATTATATGATAATGTATTTCTAATATTAACAAGAATATTTCTATATGTTGAAATTGTCGAAGGACAATGAAAATTTAATGACACATGCTTCAAAGGCTGAAATTTTGATTTCTATGATTTTCATATGCCTATGACGTCAAATGACGTCACACTTGAAATATGCAACAAAAGTTTGTACGCGGTCTACAGCCATTGTTTATGAACCGATTTTCATCAAAATTTCACAGAATGTGTATATTAAGTTCTAGTTGTGCATCCCGGTGTCCGTTTTTCAAAATTCGAAAAGTCCATGGTTCTATAGCGAATTCAAGATTCGAACCAAGGTCGTAAATTTTTAAATGCTTATAAAATCGAATTTATTTGAGATAGAAAAGTGATATTTGGTCAGTATATAGGTCTCTGGGAGTCTTAAACATTTTGTGAAAATAAACGTCACAAGACGTCACTTGACGTCATTATATGATAATGTATTTCTAATATCAATAAGAGTATTTCTATATGTTGAAATTGTCGAAGGCAAGGAAAATTTAATGACAAATGATTCAGACGCTGAAATTTCGATTTAAATGATTTTCAGAAGCCTATGACGTCATATGACGTCACATTTGAAATTGACTACAAAAGTTTGTACACGGTCCAGAGCCATTATTAATGGGCCGATTTTTATCAAATTTTCACAGAATGTGTATATTACGTTCTTATTGTGTATACCCGTCTCTGTTTTTCAAAATTCGAAAAGTCCAAGCATCTATGGCGGATCCAAGATTCGAACCAAGGACGTCAATTTTTAAATGCTTATAAAAACTGTCCTATTTGAGATAGAAAGTTAAAATTTTGTCAGTAAGTAGGTCTCTGGGTGTCTAACAATTATGTGAAATAAACGTCGTATGACGTCACGTGACGTCATTTTTTTATTATTAGTATTCTTTTCTTCTTCCTAACTAAACGCTTATTTTTATATGTTGCAAAAGTCCTAGGACCATGAAATTTTTATGGGTTATTAGTCACGTGAGGAAATTTTGTTTTCAATGATTGTCAGCAGCCTATGAAGTCAAATGACGTCACAACTAAAAATAGTGAAAAATGGTGTTCGCGCTCTACAGCCGTCATTTATAGTCGGATTTTCATCAAATTTTCACAGATGGTACATCTTGAATCAAAGGTGTGCATATCCTGTCAGCTTACCGAAATTCCGAAAGACCGAAGTTCTGTGGCTGAAATAAGATTCGAACATAGGACCGAAAATTTCATTTTAGGATTAAAGAGCTTCAGGATGAGATAGAAAGTTGAAACTTGCACAGTTTGAAGTTCTGCAGAATTTCTACAGATATTTTGAGTCGTGACGTCATATGACGTCATGTAACGTCATAGGCATACTTCTTAATTTTCATTTTAGGGCAATGATTTCGACATGATGCCAGTTGTTCAGAATAATGTAAATTTCATAGTTATGACAGTAATGTATGCGCTTTTGAACAAAAGCATCTTCAGCATCTTTTGACGTTTCATGACGTCACAGCTAAAAATAGTGAAAAATGGTGTTCACGCTCTACAGCTGCCATTTATGGCCAGATTTTATTCAAATTTTCATAGATGGAATATCTTTAAACTAAGGTGTGCATACCCTGTCAGTTAACAGAAATTTCGAAAGACCGAAGTTCTGTGGCTGAAATAACATTCGAACATAGGACCGAAAATTTCATTTTATGATTAAAGAGCTTCAGGATGAGATAGAAAGTTGAAACTTACACAGTTTGCAGTTCTGCAGAATTTCTACATATATTTTGAGTCTTGACGTCATATGACGTCATAAGCATACTTCTTAATTTTCATTTAAGGCAATATTTTTGACATGATGCCAGTTGTTCAGAATAATGAAAATTTCAGAGTTACGACAGTAGAGTATGCGCTTCAGAACAAAAGAATTTTCAGCACCCTATGACGTCATGTGACGTCAAAGCTAAAAGAAGTCCATACGAAAAAAAAAAAAAGTAAAGGTTAGAGAATTTAATATATATTCTTTCTCACGGAATTAATCTTAATATTTTTCAATTTTAGCAGAAAGTCCTATCATTCGTATCAACGAATGAAATCTAGTTCTTATTAGGACTTTCTGCCTAAAGCAGAAAGTCCTATTGGGTTTGTTCTGTTTATTATTATTATTATTATTATTATTATTATTATTATTATTCTTTTCTTCCTCACGGATTTTCATATGTTGCAATCGTCCTAGGAGAATGAAATTTCGATGGCATATTATTCATATGCGTAATTAAAAAATTCTATAATTTTCAAATGCCTATGACGTCATTATGACGTCACACTTGGCAATTGCTACAAAAGTTTGTACGCGGTCCAGAGCGATAATTAATAAACCGATTTTTATCAAATTTTCACAGAATGTGTATATTAAGTTCTAGTTGTGCATCTCGGTGTCCGTTTTTCAAAATTCGAAAAGCACAAGGTTGTATGACGAATGCAAGATTCAAACCAAGGACGTCAAATTGATAAATGCTCATTAAATCGTCCCTAAATGAGACAGAAGGTTGATATTTTGTCAGTATATAGATCTCCGATAGATTTAAATATTCTGTGAAAATGGACGTCTTATGACGTCATATGACGTCATACTTGAAATAAGCTACAAAAGTTTGTACGCGGTCCAGAGCCATTATTAATGAACCGATTTTCATCAAATTTTCACAGAATGTGTATATTAAGTTCTAGTTGTGCATCCCGGTGTCCGTTTTTTCAAAATTCGAAAAGTCCAAGGTTCTATAGCGATTCCAAGATTCGAACCAAGGTCGTAAATTTTCAAATGCTTATAAAATCGGTCCTATTTGAGATAGAAAGATGATATTGGGTTAGTATATAGGTCTCTGGGAGTCTTAAACATTTTGTGAAAATAAATGTCATATGACGTCACGTGACGTCATTATATGATAATGAATTTCTAATTCTAACAAGATTATTTCTATATATTGAAATTGTCGAAGGGCAATGAAAATTTAATGACACATGCTTCAAACTCTGAAATTTTGATTTCTATAATTTTCATATCTCTATGACGTCATATGACGTCACTCGTGAAATAAGCTACAAAAGTTTGTACGCGGTCCAGAGCCATTATTGATGAACCGATTTTCATCAAATTTTCACAGAATGTATATATTAAGTTCTTATTGTGTATACCGGTGTCCGTTTTTCAAAATTCGAAAAGTCCAAGGTTCTATAGCGAATTCAATATTCGAACCAAGGTCGTACATATTTAAATGCTTATAAAATCGGTCCTATTTGAGATAGAAAAGAGCTATTTGGTCAGTATATAGGTCTCTGAGAGTCTTAAACATTTTGTGAAAATAAACGTCATATGACGTCACGTGACGTCATTTTAATATTATTATTATTATTATTATTATTATTATTTTCTTCTTCCTAACTAAACGCTTATTTTCATATGTTGCAATAGTCCTAGGACGATGAAATTTTTATGGGTTATTAGGCACGCGAGGAAAATTTGATTTCACCCCTACTGCATATATGTAGCCATATCTCAATAAATATCGATTTTTGTAAATATATGTATGAATAAAAAAAAAAAAAAAATTCCAATTGATGGGCTATATCTTGATTTTTTTTTTTGTCGAATGTTGACTGTTTCCAAAATAAGCATTGAAGTTAATACATGACAAAAATCCATATTTGCAACACTATGTAGCTAGCGAGCAGTTTGCAAGCCTTGAAAAATTCACACGCAGCCCTACATTTTAGACCATCTAAAAACTGCATTGTTATGCTAACGATATTCATATTGCATCAGTTTGTAGGCTGGGATGTTACCTTTCAAAATATCACCATAGTTCGAAATTCCAGGAATTTATGGCAAAACTACGGAAGCCCAAACACGCCAAAATCGCTAAATACGTTTAACTACGTTACAGGTGTCGAAAGGATATAGCACTATACAAATATTCAATACTTCTTCCTACTGAGGCTAAAATTAAACAAGGTTACAACTGAGCTGGAGTGGTGAAATTCTATGTGTGATGAAAGTTAGAAACTTACATTTGAACACAGTTTCATTTTTCTTTCATGTCATATGACATAGTATAGATTTTGTATGTAAACTACATGTGCAAGATATGGGCGGACTTTTATTAAAATTCACAGAATGTGTTCTATTTGTGCTATTTTATATAGAAATAGAGGAGGAGATAGAAAGTTGCAATTTGGACAGATTATGTATTATGTCATCTTCTATATATACTATATGAAGCAGATGTTTCAGAAAGTCCTATCATTCGTTTAAACGAATGACATCTAGTTATTATTATTATTATTATTCTTTTCTTCTTCCTAACTAAACGCTTATTTTTATATGTTGCAATAGTCCTAGGACGATGAACTTTTTATGGCTTATTAGTCACGTGAGGAAATTTTGATTTCAATGATTTTCAGCACCCTATGACGTCACATGACGTCACAGCTAAAAATAGTGAAAAATGGTGTTCGCGCTCTACAGCCGTCATTTATGGTCGGATTTTCTTCAAATTTTCACAGATGGTACATCTTGAATCAAAGGTGTGCATATCCTGTCAGCTAATCGAAATTCCGAAAGACCGAAGTTCTGTGGCTGAAATAAGATTCGAACATAGGACCGAAAATTTCATTTTAGGATAAAAGAGCTTCAGGATGAGATAGAAAGTTGAAACTTACACAGTTTGCAGTTCTGCAGAATTTCTACATACATTTTGAGTCCTGACGTCATATGACGTCATGTGACGTCATAGGCATACTTCTTAATTTTTGGGAATTTCGACATATGAAAATTTCAGAGTTATGACAGAAAAGTATGCGCTTTTGAACAAAAGCATCTTCAGCACCTTATGACGTCACATGACGTCACAGCTAAAAATAGTGAAAAATGGTGTTCGCGCTCTACAGCCGTCATTTATGGTCGGATTTTCTTCAAATTTTCACAGATGGTACATCTTGAAACTAAGGTGTGCATATCCTGTCAGCTAACCGAAATTCCGAAAGACCGAAGTTCTGTGGCGGAAATAATATTCGAACAAAGGACCGAAAATTTAATATTAGGATTAAAGAGCTTCAGGATGTGATAAAAAGTTGGAACTTACACAGTTTGCAGTCCTGAAAAATTTCTACATATATTTTGAGTCCTGACGTCATATGACGTCATGTGACGTCATAAGCATACTTCTTAATTTTCATATTAGGGCAATGATTTCGACATGATGCCAGTTGTTCAGAATAATGAAAATTTCAGAGTTATGACAGTAAAGTATGCGCTTTTGAACAAAAGCATCTTCAGCACCCTATGACGTCATGTGACGTCACAGCTAAAAATAGTGAAAAATGGTGTTCGCGCTCTACAGCCAACATTTATGGTCGGATTTTCTTCAAATTTTCACAGATGGTACATCATGAAACTAAGGTGTGCATATCCTGTCAGTTAACCGAAATTCCAAAAGACCGAAGTTCTGTGGCTGAAATAAGATTCGAACATAGGACCGAAAATTTCATTTTAGGATTAAAGAGCTTCAGGATGAGATAGAAAGTTGAAACTTACACAGATTGCAGTCCTGCAGAATTTCTGTGTCTGTTTTT
>CM037778.1:61123042-61150505 GCA_021229015.1 Solen grandis | reverse complement strand
TATATTAATTTTCCATGTTTACTATCATTTTTAAAAGCATTAGTTTTTACATGTGTTTATTTATCACTTAAAATAACCTTATAATATTTAATTATAAGAAAAACTGTTTCTGAAATGATCACCCAACTCTTAATCAAATCTTCACCAATACATAATTATTTATGACTAGATGTCTTGACTACAGCTGATCTTAAAAAAGCATCACGCTTGTCAAACAGAGAATCAAAAAGGTAGTGTAGCTTAAGTTACATGTACCTGTTCCCTTTACATAACCTGGTCTAATGAAGTAGTTTTCATTTCTTGTCAGTTCTTTGGCATATTCATCACCATAGTACACCAGGAGCTCTGCTCCTAATGAAATGGTTTTGAATGTTCGATAGTAGATCTCCCCTTTGAACTGAAAAGCTACCAGGTTCTGTTCTGCCTCTGAAACTGCACAATTGACATATCTCATCCAGTTGGATGTGGTCTTATCCTGGGCATCTACAAAATGGCTTGGTTTACCATCTTTGTAAATCTGTAAGAACAAAACTGTATTTTTTGCTATTTCACACAAAATTTGACAAAAAAACAAAAAACAACAAAAAAACATCTACTACAGTGTTTGTGATTATGGTGTCTGCATAGAAAAAAAATGCACTGAAGTTTGCTGGAATGAACAACTACAATGATTAGGCTCAATACTATTATTTCAAACAACAAAATGTTTGCTTGCTTTTCATGTCAAATGAATGAATTTATAAGGAGCTCCTTGCAACTAAAATATTTGGTAAAGAGAATGTTTATCCATGCCATATTGACATAAGCACAAATGTCTTGACTTGAATAAAGTTTTGCTTTGATGCATATGGATTTTATTTGACATTGTCATGTTTGCAAATCAGACACAACTAAAGCAGCTCATGTCAGTTCCTAATTTGATGCTGACAATATCATATTCGCTGACAAAATACATGGTTCATATTGGATTTTCTTACCTAAATTTAAGGATTTTCAAGGATATTTCAAGGCTAAAGCTGTTTTTTTAAGGCGACTTTTGGAACATTTTATTCTTTTATGGCCACTATTTGAGTGCTAAATAAATTGTCTCAAATATGGTAAACAAACAAGAAAATTACCATTTACACAATGTCTGACGAAGTTTTACGCAACACTTATTCATATTTTCATTTCCAAGAGCATTTCTTTCACAAATATACATCAGTTTCTATTTGGATGAAGAGCTTTTTTTTTTTTTATTTCTTTTGATTGATCAATTTTTGTATTTAAAATGCAATGCTTATGCAGTTCTGAATATTCAAGGTTGTTTACTAAAATTCAAGGACTTTTACTGAAATTCCAGAACTATTTTTATGTTTTCTCAAGACAACACTTAATTCAAGTATTTCTCAAGGTTAAAGTCATTTTCAAGGACTTTTCAAGGTCTGTATGAACCATTAAATAGAAATACATATTTAAGAGATGGTTAAATGACACTAAATTCAAGGATAGGCTTATCAAACATAATGATAAAGATTCCATTTGAATGCACTATAACATATGTATCATTACCGAAGTAGAAATATATAAAATGTTTACTATCGAAAAGGGTAAAATAATAAAGTTGCTGGGACAAAAGACATCAGGACTCCGTAATTTTTTTTTGTAGAACTCAAGATTTTCAACCTCATGGACAAATCCATAAGATAGCCAGCAGCACTGTACAATAATGTAATATGTGAAGAGAAAAGAGATAAGTAAACATTTACTTTAATGCCAAAACTGACATCAAGAACAAAGTATGAGGTTGACAGAGCATTTCCGAAATGTGTCATAGATAATATTGCCTTCATTGTTGAAATGCTTTACAGTGAAACCTATTTAGACTGGAAATTCTGTTATCTATTATTTTTCTGAATACAATGGTGTTGATTTACCTGAAAAAGAAAATGATAGTCATAAAACTGTTTTTTTTTAAGTTGTTGTTATGCTCAAAATGTTAATTACGAGACAATAGTTATTGTTGTTCTTTAATTATGAATTTAAAACTGATTGGATTTTGCATTCAGTCAAAAACAGTGACACAGTATAGTGCACTTGCCATGAATAGTTATGCATATTAGCACCAGGTATAATCATGCTGGATAAGGTAGTCGGTTCTCAGGGTTATTATACGCCATAAGCACCGACTTGTTTCCTGTCTACATTCTGATTTTCTACCCTATTTTGCAGTGTATGACAACCTAACATTCACCATACTATTATCTTGTTTTTCTTTTTTTTATCTGTATTTAATCGAAAATATTTCTTTTCTTATGCATATTATTTAAAAAAAAGATTGCCTTGATGAACTAAAAAGACAATCTGAATGCCTTGCACTCACCTGCCAACAGTATCCAGAGGAATGAGCCAGATCTGTGTTGGTAACCTTAACACCACCATAAGGTCCAAACATTACTCTAGCAGGAATCTCTTTTTCAGCAAAGACACCAAGTCCAGCATCAGGTAAACAGGACTCCTTGACCACTAGTCCACTTGGCAGACTATGGAGGGCCTTGTCAGGATCAGTGTCATCGGATACCTGATAATGTAATTAGAGGCATGAATGAGAAATGGAGTAAATAATATATAATTTTACAGATGATAGAAAAAATTCAGAGATGTAAACAAGAGTGCTGGTTATTGCAAAATATGCCCATCCAGCTATTTTATCAATCCAAGGGCTGTAACTCTGGAGTGACTGTAACTCTGACCAAGTTTGGTAAAGATTGGTTCATGTTTGTTAGAGTTAGGGAGTGGACACTTACTATTGCATTTTTTCATCATAAGGGCCTTAACTTTAAAGTGTCTGGGACACTTCAGACTGGTTATAGAATTTGTCCAAGATATCAAGTTTGCAAAAGATCAGTTCACGTTTGTTAGAGTTAGAGAGCAGACATCCTCAATGGATGCAGCCACCGCAGGTGAATCCATCATATGTCCCTTTCTTTGATGGGCGTATAAAAATGTCATATTTTACATTACAATCCAATCTTGGTTATTTTTAACTTTCAACTTCCAAAGTGTATAGTTGAAAGTTGCGTCATCTTGCCATTTGAATCTGGACTTGACTATCTGAGTTAACCGTCGCTTCAACAGTATTTCAGTCATATAGTGACGTCCAGCTAATTACAGGTGGAGGAAGACCCCGAATGCACGGAGGCATCCGGGAAGAATTACCAACCTATCGCAAGCCAGCTGGAAGGCTTCCTCACATGAAAATTTGAATTACCCTTCCGAGATTCGAACCCACGCGGTGAGGGGCTGAGTGAGTGTTAAAGTCAACAACTTTACCCTCTCGGCCACAGAGGCCCCCATTTGAATCTGGGTCATAAGCCTGCACAACATATCCTCATGCTGAACAATTGTGTTAAATTATCAAAATCATTCAATGCATGAGGAAATTACAGTCCAGACAATGCCTATTTGACATGTTTTTGTCTCTCAAGGTGTAACCTTGACCTTTGATACAGAAATGTCTGCACACTGTCTCATCATGCTAAACAAAGTTATGATCCAAACAAGGGAAGTTCAAGCCTGCCCAGCAGCCCACCTGCCTGGCCAAACTAATAACAAGATTTTTTTCTTCAGAAAACCTGGTTAATATTTAAACAAACTTACTACTGTGTCTTTTATGTAGTTCAGTGGTCCATGCACAGGACAATCCATATCATATTCTTTGTTACATTCCTCACAGTCTATGGAAAAAAATAAAAAAATATCCCAATATCTAATAAGCAAAAATGTTTAAATCTGAATATCTTCATTCTTTAGCCCAACACATCACATGAAACACAAAATATATAAAAACTGAAAACAAAATTTTCAGGTTTTCTTTATGCTGTATTGAATTCTTCTTGCTTAAAAATGACCAAACTATTTCTTTTTTATTCACTTTAAAATGAAGATTTCTGTAACACATAGTATCCAAATAACCTACATAAAAAACTATCATCATCGGGAGGTTCAAGATTCATGAAGTTTGTTGTGCGATGTTGTCTAAAATTATACCCTTCTCTTGGCTCCTCTTTAACAACTTCAGGTTTCTCAATCTTTCGTTTCTGTAAATGTATATAGCAATCAATGAAATCTTGTCAAATCAGGATTAGGATCTATTTAGAAAAAAAATTCCTTTAATGACAGTGTCTTCAGGTGAAATGTAGTAAGTACTGGTCTGAATTATGTCATTGAAATAGACCATATTAGTTATGCTTTGTTCCCCCCCTTTTTTTTCTCTTCAAAGCTGACTATACAGTAAAGGAGATGTATCTCTGGGACATGGAGATTGAGTAATAAAACCATGACATAAAACAATCTTTACATTATGGATAATGACGGAGTTCAACCAAGAACTGAGAGCAACCTTTGATATGGCAGCACAGTTCATGGTCATGGAGATCATATGAAATTATTTCGAAATCTGACCAATAACATGACCCATAAAGTAATACTGTTATAACCCAAGCAGAAAGACCTGTCACCACAATAAATGTAATTTATGAATGCTTTTGAATAGGTTCAAACAATCTTTGTGCCCTTGATTATGGAGCTGCCAAAATACTTCTTGCATTGAAACAAGTCTGGTCATTTGACATTTGCACCAAATTATTCTTATATCCTTTGCTAACCTGTAACAAAGTGAAGCGGTTTAAAAAAAATTATTCCCTCAGACACGTGCCAATCTTTTCAGTGAATGCCTGTAAAGTATTTAAACAGCCAAAAAAACGTTCTCCTCAAAACCTTACCACATTATAGCATAGGAATCCTGAAAATATAAAATTTTAGAAAAATAATTATCAAACTGTTGTATTTTATCAAAATAGTTTTATCAAAGTAACTTAAAATGTAATTTGATAGTTGTGTTCAATAAGTGTTTCCATTTGTTTATAATTATTTAAAGTTTCAATTTTCTGGAGATATAGGTAATATTGTTTCAATCAGAAAAACAAGAGGGCCATGATGGCCCTATATCGCTCACCTGAGTACCACTGCTCTAAAGGCAACCTTAAGTATTATGGACCATAACTCTCATACAAGGCATAATAATCCTTGGTTTATTAACATTATGTATGTATTATGTATTTACTTTCTAAATAATCCCTAGGAGGCTGAATTTTATGATCATCATACCTAACTCCTAAAGAAGTTATATGACGGAAACAAAAAATCTATTTTTAGCAAGTGACCTTGAACTTCACCCTACTGGCCTGAAAATCAATCCCAACCTTCCTCTACATTAAGGTTTCTACCTACCAAATTTGATTACTCACATGTGTTTTGATATTAAGCGTAACTGATTAAATGCTATACTGAACTACACACCTTTAACGTTGAAAAAAGTATTTCTAACCGGTTTCAATATCAATCTTATTTTATGTTATACCAAAATATTTAACATTCGTATACGTCCTATATGGTGCATTATAGCCTTTAAATATGTTTTCATTCACTTCAGTAGTTCAACTGTGCTCGAAAATGAAATGAAACCAGTAAAAAAGGCACCTGTCTCATAACGTTGCAAGTAATCACTGTAAAGATTGGCCTGTTTCTGTTGGGCAACAATTTTTTTACCCTTTTGTGCTACAGGCATTGCTACAAAGATCGGCCCAAGTCGCCAACCATGACCAATAAAGTAATGGCCCTGATATAAACAACCTTCATTAATTTGAAAACTAAAAAACAGACAAATCCACATATAATCCCACCAGCTTTAAAAAAAAAAGAAAAAAAAAGGCAAAGTTAATTGTTTGGTGTTTGCATAATTATATGAAAATCAGACTGATAATAATAACTCCTGGAGTAATTTAAAACCAATGATTGTTCTCTGACCTACAAAATGTTACAAGAGGGCAATACATTCCCAAGTCATATTACAAAGTACCGGTACTGTTTTAAATCTATGAGGACACAGTTTTGCTGTTGTTTCTAAAATGCTCATGTCATGGATAATTAATTTGTGTACATGTGGAGAAAAAAAAAGAGTTCATAACAAAAGTTTTGTGCTCAAAAATATCTTATTCTATTATTAGTAATGGAAGGTAATGATGAATTCAGTACAGATAATAACCAAAACTGAACTTGTCCTATATTTTTATATTATACACTTAAAAGCAATGTGAATGAGATACATGCAGCCTTTCAAAGTAATTGTGTAGAAACAAGACATAATAATTCACATAAAATTTGCCTATAATGCGCACATAACTCTATAATGAATAGGTGGATTATAATCAAAATCTTGACCTGTATTTTGATATTACATACATGCATACCAAATATGAATTCAATACACAGATGGACAGACAGTGCCATACCATAATATGTCCTGTCATTCCACAGGCATATAAAAAACTGATAAATAATTGGCCGAGTAGCTTTGACTAATTCATTACACACAAACAACACTGTTCCAGAATTGGCTTACCTTTGAGGCTGTGTGTGGTTTACCTGATGTAAAGCCCTTTTGTGCAACTGCTGCTTTGAAAGAGGGTGCTAACAACTTTTGTTCTGAAATATTTTCATTCAAAAAATGAAGAAAAATGCAGGGATTATATCCAGGGAGATATTTTGAGAAATTTGCTTTATTCTTGTTTAAAATTTCATTGGAACCTGATAAATGGGAAAAATACCTTGTAAAATACATATGACTTAAGTCTCTCATTGGACACAGACAAGTTCTCTTGTTTTGACAAAATGAGACTTTTTTCATCATGATTTTTCCAGACAGGATTACCCCCTGAAAAGGTATTACCAAAGAAATACTAAAATTTCCAGGGTGTATGGGAATTTCAGTAGCAGACCTTGTAAAATGGATACATTTTAATATCTGAATTTAGCATTAAGCCCCAGCATGTCAATAATGATTTAAACTTATAGTTATTTTCAGTCTTATGGGTTTTTTTTAAATATAGTTTTATATAAGAATGAAATAAACCTTAAATGAAATGCATAAGATCACTGCTTTTTTGGCTCTAAAATAGTTGCACTCTTTAACTACATGTATATAACTGGCAGACAGACTGACTATTGGACATAATTCTCAGCAACATGCCTGTTCTTGAAGTGGGGCGTAATAAAATATACAATCAAATTGTTCAGCTTTTACCTTTCTGATTTAGCAAACTCTTTCCAATTGTAAACACTACTTCATAGTTTTTATGAATCAACTTCAAAATATAGAGAGTGATGCTGATTATTTTATCTATATTATTAATGCCCCCACTTCACTTCTATTCCTTCTCTTCATCCTGTCCTGTTTTTTGAAAAGAAAATATATTTTCAAAAATTGTTTTGTTATCTATAAGCATAAACACATTTTTACTATTCACACACATCTGCAGAATGCAAATAGTGACTTGTTCTAAAGAAAAGGCATCTAGTATCTAGTAATTAATCATCTGTTCACCTTTCAGTTTCCTCCTTCTCTCCATGTCTGGAGTCCACTCTTCATCACCACTGTTAGTGTCAGATGCTGAAACCTCTGCATAGGACATTTCTCTTGCCTTAGCCTGTCTAGCTCGATAAGCTGGCCCCTTCATAAAGTCTGGCTTCACTGCAGGCAGGCCTTAATTTCCACAAAATCAGATTTGACAGAACTTATATATCAACATGAAATGCAAATCATTTTGTACCTACTCAACATACAGATCAACTTGTTCCACATGACCATCCTGTACATAGCTGTATTTGACAGTTTATTGTCAATTTATGTTACTGAACAATAATCATGGCAAAATGTATGATAAAAGTCACTAACAAATTCAGGCATCTAGATAAAACAGGTGTATGCAAGCACTTTGAATTATATGCTTTATTTCAATATTAGTTTATAACAAGAGTGTTTTTTGGAACACATGTGTCACCTGCTGAAACATGACGGAAAAAGTGTGACGAACAGACAGACGACGGAAAAGTGATCCCTATGTATCCCCTCTGCTTACAGCAGGTGACACAAAAATGTAGCTGAAGGTGACACAGACTTGAGTATTAAATTGTGTGATAGCCTTCTTTACTATCAAATACATTTTAATGAGATTAAGAGACCATTTGAACGGATATGTTCTTTCTTTGTATAAATCCAATATCCATAAATAATTTAGTACTTTAGTCTACAGAATCAAGTTGTTACGGTTAAAAGGAGTGTTCAAATATGATTGCATTTAAGCACATAGAAATGTATCCTTGATAGATTCCAATGAAAATTTTATTTGGTCCCCACAAAGTATTCACCTCCAACAGATATGTAAAGTTTCAGTCTGATCCAATCCTTGAAAGCATTTTCATTGTCTTTTCTAGAACCAAGGTATTGGCACTGAACAAATTTTCAAGCTGAAAGGAACCTTTTGAGCCTTGGGAACAAAAAGAATTTACATTGGGCAAGGTCAGGCCAAAACACAGGGTGAGGGAGCACAACCTTTTCCTGCTTCTGATGCCTTGTCAGTGAGAAATCTGACATTAGCAAACCTTGTTGCCGGTGATTTTTAAAAACAAATTCTTGCGTTTTTTAAAAACTTTAGTCTTGTAAAACTTCGCATTTACTGCTTTGCCTTTAGGTACAGCAACCTGAATGGCAGGACCCTGAGTTGTGAAGAATATGGCATACTTTACCTTCTTGTCACTTAAGGTCTGCTTTGCAATGCATGTTTTTTTTTTCATTTGGGCTAAAAAAATTGAACCCATGGCTTGTCATAAGTGATGGCATTTGCAAAAGACTGTGCATTGTAATTTGCAAACTATTTAAGCAACATTTTCGCGCATTGCAATCATGCTTTTTTCTGCTCATCTGTAAGCAGATAGGGAATCCATCTAACATAGATCTTTCTCATTTTCAAATTGTGTTTGGGAATTGTATGAGCTGCTCCTTAATGAGATACAACCATACTAACTATTTGCCTAGCTGTTAATCTTGCATCAGAAGCAACTATTTCTTTTGCTCCAGCAACCATCTTCTGTTGAAACTAACCCACATTTGAATTTTTTAATTCAAAAAGTAACTGAGGAAAAAGACATTTCATTATGCCCATAAACAGAATATATTTCATCAAAAGTGTATATACACCCTATGCCAAGGATACAAGGATTCTTAATATAGGACAGTATTTCAATAGCGTACTCTGATCTTCTTCCAACCATTTTGTATTAGCATATATGAGTAGGCCAGGGATCCTAAAATTTTGGAATCTCAACCGGTCGACGGCAAAATCCCCCCCCCCTTTACAACAATTCCGTTCCGTATCCCCCCCCCCCCCCCCCCCCCCCGAAAAAAAAATAACATTGATATTTTCAATCAACATACCCTGAATCATTTGCAGTGTGAAAATAGATCTTTTATTATATTTCAGCATCCTGTTAGCATAATAAGGTATTTTTCTGCAATATTTACCTCTACGAAATCGAAAGTTTGTTTACCGGAAGTGCATGTATATGACGGTCTGTATATGACTCTAACGAATCAATAAATTGTTGGAAGCAGTCGTTTTGGTGTTGTTTATTATGTGCCTTTGTGTTTATATATATATTTTTTTGTCAATAACTTTTATTTATTTTTGATTATTTTTTTTATTTAAATGCGTTGTGCTGCAGCTAGCCACTACCATGTGTGTAAGTAAGTAAGTAGCGTTCGCCCCTGTGATTGCATTTCATAATAGAAAATGCATCACGGGTTGCCCCATTCCCAGTGTTTTCGACCGGTTTGCCAGGCCGGATTTGTGTGCATATCGGGTTGCCAGTCCGACTTTGAAATGTACTTTTTACTGGGTCACCACTCCCGTTTTCTTTATCATCATGAGCCGGGTTTCCAAGCCGGTCATTTGATTTTTTAAACATCGCAAGTAAATTGCGCTGAGCCATTTCAACGAAATGCAGCCTTAGCTTGTCACTGATACCATCCCCTTATATACCAAATATAAAGTTGAGTAATAACACCAAACAGTTATCAGTTTTTTTTAATTCTTTTATTTTGTTCTTACAAATTACAAATTACTAAGGAGATCAAACATTTTGATTAGCCTTTGATATTGTCATTAATTACCGCATTTAAAAGTCGACCGGTTACAGTTTGCAAACAAGCAATGGTCCATTATTACGGCATAGATAATTACTCGGCACCGTCCAAATAACCGCTAAGTACAAACCGTCAATCCATTCATCTTAACTGCCCAATAATGACCTAGACGGGTGTCCCTGCCTGGCCCCCACTGACACCTGCCCCGAGGGCACACCGGAAATTCAAGAAGTAGGTCAATTGGTGTGTAAGAGATTCTATTATGAACCGTTTGGACCGATTTTGAAAGTTTTAGACGAGGATTATGGATTTTTTTTCGACCGATTTTTTTGGTACTTTTTGAAATCTGAACCGGTCGATTGAGATCAAAATCGGTCAAAACCGGTAAAAAATCGGTTTTTAGGATCCTTGGAGTAGGCAATGTTTAGCGAGCGATAGACACAGCTAAAGTGAACATATTATAATGGGTTTAGTATAAATGTGAAGCTAACATGATATATCTACTCAATAATCTTGATATCCTCGTGATTTTTGCATTACTGAGCGGAGATAATGTTCTAGATGCATTCATATAAAATTTGAACAATTCTCCTACATAATTATGTTCACATGATAGCATTTCCCTGAAAGACGATAAGGACAGTTTCTATCATCAAGCACAAGTAAATTTTACACTATCACCCGAAATGCAACTAAAAGTTTCCATATAAATGGAAAAGTCAAAACTGAAAAAGAGTTATGCTTCAACTGCAAAGTATTCAGTTTTGTTCTAACAGCCAACTTGAGAAACCCATTTTGAACCAGTGTTAGGATAGATATTGCCGTAATTGTCTACTATTCTGTACAAATTAATCATGGCGACTGTCGTTATATGCTGTAGTCATAAAAGAGTGTTTAAAACAATTAACAGAATCAGAAACTGCAACATACCAGTTATTCTTATATGAAATGTACTCGGTGTTTTCGGTAGAAAGACAACAGACCTATGAATATTTATCTATGCCCAAATTAAGTCCTTAGTAAATGCCCAACCCATAAACTTAAAATGCATTTTCTAAAACATAGGCCCTCTGATCTATTTTATTTAAGCTTTATTCTTATAGAATAGTATGTTAATAGTATACATTGAAGAAATATGAAAAACCTGAATGTTTGAACATTCGAAAAAAAAGTTAAAAATGAAATTTTTGAAGTAAAATTAATTTTAATTAGTAAATACTTACCTGTTATTACTTCAGGTATGTGTCTATTTGTGCACAGCTTCCAAAACAGAGTCCGCAAAATAAACCATTCCCTAAAACCCCCTAGTTACCGGAAGTGTAACCCCCGTTCTCCAATTGTATATGAAGCCATCGAGGGATACAACCGCCAGCAAGCGGGGAGGGAGGTGGGACTCTGTAATAACAGGTAAGTATTTACTAATTAAAATTAATTTTACTTCAAAAATTTCATTTTAATAGCATAAATACGTTACCTGTTATTACTTCAGGTATGACTTCGTCGCTAAGGCGGGAGGTTGCTAACGAAGAACCTTGATTGCAGCGACACCCGAAGTAGGAAACGACCAAAGCCGCCGAGGCATCAGACATGATGATTAAACTATTGTCTGAGCCACTACAAGTGGACCCAAATCCACAAGGTTTTGTGATTGGTTAGCCAGTGAGCGGAGATAAAAGGAAGAAAACGTAGTAGAAGACTTCCAAGAGGCCGCTTTGAGAATATCATCCATGGGAGATTTATTCAAGAAAGCCCAAGAAGCAGACAAAGCACGGAGCTCATGTGGTCTAATTCTTAAAAAGGATAGATCCCTGTCCGAAAGATCCGAATAGGCAAACTTGATAGTTGAGGCTACCCAACGAGATATTGATGCTGCCGAAACTTCGCCCCCCCCTTTTATTGGGAGGAAAAGTCGAAGACGACGACCTCGTAAAGATTTAACCTTCTGGAGGTAAAACTTCAAGGCTCTAACTGGGCAAAGAAGCCGATCAGGATCTCCCCTGGCGCAAGACCTAGCAAGGCTCGGAATAACTACCGGAGGGGGACAGACCGAAGGGAGCTGGGTTTTCGCAAGGAAACCAGGTTGAAAGCTCAAAGATACAGAGCCATCAGATTTGTTAAAGCGTAAATAGCCTTCCTCAGTAGAAAAGGCATGAATTTCGCAACGACGTTTAGAAGACGCCATTGCTATAAGAAAGACCGTCTTCCATGTTACGTGCAGCAGAGAAGCCTCAGAAAGAGGTTCAAAAGGTGCCTTAGTAAGAGCCAGTAAAACACAAGAAAGATCCCACTTTGGAGTTAACGAACGAGAAACTGGCCTAGACAGTTCAAACGAACGAATAATTTCCGAAAGATAATGATCCGAACCAAGGGAAGAGGATCTGTGAAACTTAAGAGTGTTCGATAACATAGACCTATAACCCTTGATAGAACTGACCGCAAGTTTTTTCTCGTTAAAAAGAAAAACTAGAAAGTTAGCGATTTCTCTGACAGGAGCTTTGACCGGATTAATCTGCCGTGCGATACACCAATCACGGAAGACCTTCCACTTTGCCTGGTAGACAGATCGAGTAGATTGTCTCCTGGCTTTAGAGATAATAGAGGCAACTGTTGCCGAAAATTTCTTCTGTCTAACTCGCTGTTGGATAACATCCAAGCGTGAAGACGAAGAGCGCAAGGATTGTCGTGAAGGACCCTGTTCCGACCTTGTGACAGAAGGTCCGGAACCTGGGGAAGTTCTACAGGATCGTCTATCAGAAGATCCAGAAGATCCACGAACCAAGATCTCGTTGGCCAAAGTGGAGCTACAAGGAGGATCCGGCACTGAGATCGCAGGATTTTCCTTAGAACTAAGGGAATCAGAGAAAACGGTGGAAACGCATAAGCAAATAGATGATCCCAGTTTACAGACAGAGCATCTATCGCCCAAGCCCGGTGATCCGACACCGGCGACACAAACAGCGGAAGCTGGTTGTTCAGCCTGGTAGCAAATAGATCGACAGACGGAGACCCGAAAATCGCAAACAGAGTTGTCGCGATCCGAGGAAGTAACTTCCATTCCGAGGGGAGAAGAGAATGTCTGCGGGACAGTTGGTCCGCTAAAACATTTAGACGACCCGGAAGATGTCTGACTTGAATGAGTACCGAAGACACCTGACACCAATGAAGAAGGTGCCATGCTTCCATGCACAGAGAAGGCGAGTGCGTCCCCCCCTGTCTGCGGATGTAAGAGACAACAGTCGTGTTGTCTGTAGATACTAGAACAGATTTGCCTCGAATGAGAGGAGAAAACTGTCGTAAGGCTAGTAGAACCGCTTTGAGTTCGAGGTTGTTGATATGAAGAGAACTGTCCTGAGGGGACCAAAGACCCGAGGTCGTGAGACCCAGAGGTTCCAGATGAGCACCCCAGCCTGACAGACTGGCATCCAAGAAGAGGAACAGTTCCGGTTGAGGAGGAGAAAGAGGAACACCCTCTCGGAGAAACGAGGGGGAATTCCACCAACTGAGATGATGAACCAATTCCGGAGAAACCGGAAGAATGGTCTGTAAATGGTCTCGACTGGGACGTCAGATCGAGAGTAGGATAAACTGAAGAGGTCGCATGTGAAGGCGGCCCAGCGGAACAAGATCCGCTGCTGCATTGAGTACTCCGAGAAGCGATAGGAATTCGCGGGCTGAGATCGATTGCCGACGCGAAAACCCCCGAACCAGAGTTAGAAGAGACATAATTCTGGGTTCCGGAATTCTGATCCTGTTTAGGTCGGTCAGAAACTGCATCCCGACAAACGTGAAGTTCTGGGATGGGATCAACTCCGATTTCTCGGAGTTGAGGATGAAGCCTAGCCGGAGAGCTAGGTCTGTCACCCATCGAAGTTCGTCGAGAAGAGCGACTGGGTCCATGTGAAGAAGAAGCCAGTCGTCGAAATACGCCAGGAGGCGTGAGCCGCGAAAATGAACCCTGGCGACCAGAACCGAAACTATCTTGGTGAAGATTCTGGGGGCCGAAGACAGGCCGAACGGAAGGGCCTTGAACTGGTAGACAGTTTGGCCATCCGTAAAACGAAGGTATTTCCTGGAATGAGGATGGATAGATACATGGAAGTAGGCATCCGATAAATCCAGGGAAACAGCCCAGTGACCGGGGAGGACGGCTGCCCTGATCGACGAAGTTGTTTCCATTTTGAAGTGTTCCTTTGGAATGAAGGAGTTTAGATGAGACAGGTCTATGACCGGTCGAAACCCGCCGTCCTTCTTGGGAACCAGAAAGAGACGGCTGTAAAACCCCGGAGAGGTTGGAATCGAGACCCTTTCTACCGCTCCTTTTTTCAGAAGATCTGAAATGGCGAGTCCCAGACGAGGATGATTGGAGGAGAGATGAATGGGAGAGCGTGATAGTGGAGGAGGACGACTGAACGGAACCCGATACCCGTGTCTCACGATAGACAGGACCCATTGGTCGTCGGTGATTGTCTCCCAATGATGAATGAAATGAGTGAGTCTGCCGCCTACTGGAAGGGGCAGAAACACTCTTCCTCCTAATCGAACGTCTGGAAGAGGAAACGGAAGAAAGGACGTACCCCTAGGGCTTACTCCTACCCCTTTGACTGGTAGAGGTAGAAGAAGGGGTGGGGGGCGATGAAGGAGGAAATCGTGGTCGCTGCGGACCAGATTGTCGAGCGCCCCTGGAAGAGGGATTGCCTCTGAAAGGAGATTGAGGCTTGCCCTTTTCCGAGTCCTTCGGGGATTTACCGGAAGAAGCCGAAGGTTTCTTCGGTATCCGGAATTTAGGGGGAGCCGAAGTAGGAGTGCGGGGCTGGAAAGCCACCGCGCCGTGCATTTGCTCCTCCCTGGAGGCATCCGCTACTTCCTTGATTCGGCCCCCAAAGAGGGACGAAGAAGAAAGAGGGGCCGACCTAAGCTTTTCTCGAGAAGAAGAGAGAAGTAGCTTGTTGGGGCCGTCCAGGATGGCATCCCGCCTGCAGCGAGTCATCTCGGAAGAGAGAGAGAGAGATAGCAAAATCGAATGTTTTGCCGTCGCTGCTAAGGCCTCTAAAAGAAGCCTGACGGAAGCAGATAAGGCATCCTTTTGTTGTAGCTTGACCCAAAGAGCGGCCACGAAGGAGTCAGTATGCGACGAGATGCCGGAAAGAAAGCGGGAGCGTTGCTCCCAGCGATCCAGGACCTTCTGCTGAAGCGGTAAAGAGGAGGGGACCTTGAGCCGGAGCCGACTCGCATCTAGGTCCAGTTTCGGAGGGTGGATAGAAAAATCACCCTCCGGAAACTTGTAGGTCTTGGGGTTAAAACCCAAAGGCCGAAGGTCTGAAGTTGGAATAAACCAGCCCGGTCCTGGCTTAGAGGAGGATGAAGATTCGAAATCCTCCAGAGCCGAACGGACGACCGGAGAGAAAGGGAGCAACTCCGGTTCGACTGATTTGGATTCCTTAGGCTTACCGACGAGGTCAAGGTAACCTTCGCACCTCTTCCGGGAGGGAGGAGGGGCCGGTTTGCATACTGATGCAGGTAAGGTAGCAAAGACCTCCTGAACAGCCCTGTCCATGGAAAACCGACTGTCGTCTGACTCCTCGTCCTCGTCAGAGAGAGGATTGTCAGTACGAGGTTCGGAATGAGCGCTGGATCGGCGCAAGTGGACGAAAGAGGCACGTCCTCAGCAAATAAGGAGTCCTCCTCCGGAGCATGAAGGGAGATTTCATCCTCCAATTGTCTGCTCGGAGCTGTCCCACTAGGAGGGGGATTGCGAGTAGAGGGAGGAGACCCAGCCTCAGGGCGAGATGGGGGAGCATCCTGAGGGGGAAAGCCCATAAAGGGAAATGGAGGGAAAAAGGGCCACATAGGGGGCTGTGCGGAAGAAGCGCCCTGTGGACCCGAGGAGGGAGGAGACTGAAGGAACAGTCTGTGATCAAGGGTCTCTGGTGGAAGAGAAACCCGATCCCTCCTAGAAGAAGAAGGTTCACCCGGCATGACGGGGGAGGAGGCAGAACTGAAATGCCTGGCGTATTCCCCCATCATGTGGGACCACCATGTGGAAGGGTCAAGGGTCTGAGGTTGCGCTGAAACATCCGCACCTTGAACCTTCGAAAAAGTGGTGGAGCGTAAAGGGGACCGGTCCCAAGTAGCAGAGCTAGGGGACCGGTGACCGGAAAAACCCGGGGAACGGTTGTGGGACCGTTTCTTGGGCACCCTTGAACATGGAGGAGGAGGTGGCCGAAGCGGAGAAACCACAGGGCTACCTGAGGAAAAACTCGAGTCCGAATTCTCAGACAAAATCGGCGAAGACCGGCGACCCCACGTCTAGCAGCCGCCCCCGTTGATCTTTCCGATGACCGGTGGACCGGTCTTGGGTCTCTGACCGATGCCGGCCCGGTGGTCGGTGACCGGTCCTGACCGGTGACCGGTCCCTGGCAGATATACCCGGTGACCGGTCCCGTGATGGTCGGTGACCGGTCTTGACCGGTGACCGGTGGCTAGACCTGACCGGTGACCGGTCGTGAGCTTTGCTATGACTACGATCACGTACTTGACCGGTCATGCCCGGTGACCGGTCGGAGTAGTCTCCTTGACTGCTCCCCTGGGGCTGACACAAGGAGAGCCGGGCAGGGAGCCAGGAGATGAAGGCGGCCTCTCCGGAGAGGGGCGGGAAGCCTTCTTCCTGGGAGGGGGAGAGGGACTCCGACCCCAGCAGCGCTGAACCCGGAGAAGGAGGAGGAAGATGAGGCCTTCCTTTTCCGGGAAGAGTAAGACCGACGGGAGGAGGCTTTCTTCCATATCTCGTCTGTCCACGAAGCGCAAACGGTGCAGGTGTCGACCCTAGAGCACCCTGAACATGATAGGCAGGACTGATGGGAATCCCAGGACGCCTTGACATGTCCGCAGGAACCCCGAGACTGCGACATAGTAAAAAGCAATACAAAAGAACAATGTATGCAAAATAAAAAACGGGAAGACCGAAGAAAACCCGTACAAAGAAAAATCTCGAAACGAGACAACAGTATATACAAAATCAAGATAATAAAACCAGTGTCACGGGAGCCGAAGCACGGAAACCCGTGACACAAGGCAAAAGGTCCCGATACGGGACGGAGATTGGGAATTCTACACGTATATAGAATAAAACCAATAAGAACAATATAAACAACACAGCCGAGGCTATGAAAAGATAAGAAAGGAGAGCTGTAGCGCACAGAAGCTATCAAGAAAGGGACACGCAAGGTTACCCACTGAAACTCGATGGCTTCCAAAACACAATTGGAGAACGGGGGTTACACTTCCGGTAACTAGGGGGTTTTAGGGAATGGTTTATTTTGCGGACTCTGTTTTGGAAGCTGTGCACAAATAGACACATACCTGAAGTAATAACAGGTAACGTATTTATGCTATTAAAACAAATAATATTGGTTTGTACTTAATAAAAAATGAAAATAAAAAAAGGTGTGTTTTATTCATACATAATAGATGGTTACATAGTTATTTTGTTTCATTAAATTTGATGTTTCACTAATAAACATTTAATAATAATTATAATTAATTAAAAAAAAAAAATAGACTTAGTTCTCATCAACTTGACAGGATGTTACATGACACCAAATTTTATGTTCATTTTTATATTTTTATACAAATATGTATATACAGTGGAACCTCTCTAAACCGCATGGTGCCCGGACCAGCTAAAATGTCTGGTTTTCAGAGGTGTGCGGTTTACAGAGGTTTTTGCTCTTTCAGTGCTTATTTTGCTTTATGTATGGGATTCAATGTATATTCTTCAAATGTTATGTGTATGGTATTAATTGTATGTGAGGTGATAGAGAAAGCTCAGTTCGTCGCCGCTTAGCTGGCGGAGGTTCAGACATTTTTTTTTATACACTTTTTATTGTAACCTTATCAAACTCTAAAAGAGATATGACAAGGAAGTTAAAGAACCCTGAATATATCTCAGCCGTCATATTTACTCAATTAAAGTTAATCACAAAATGCATTCCACAGAATTAACATCAGAAGGAGCCGATTTATTTAACTTCATTTTGTCCGGTAACCATCAAACATTTATGAAGGAAACGAAATGATGTGTTTGTTGACGGTTTTCTTTTTAATTAATCTCTGATTTAATTATCATACACTTCTGATGCTCATTAAGTTTGATTAACACTATTATTACCGTATTCTGTAATTGATCAATCTAGTCAATGTAAACAACCACCGCTAATTGTAATTTCACACATATTGAATAATTGCAAAACCATATAACGACCATAAACACATAATTACAGTACAGAATTTCAAATTAATCATGCGGTTTTTTTTCTCGGACAGAAAATTTGTGTGTGGATTACAGAGGTTAAAATAGGCACAATTTATCTAAATATCCCAAAATTTTTGTGCGGTATTCGGAATTCAGGGGGTCCGGTTTACAGAGTATTTTTCAATATGAAATCAATATGAAATATATAGGGGAAAAATCGGGACTTTTGAAATCGTGCGGTTTAGAGAGTATTCCGGTTTTCAGAGGGTGTGGTTTAGAGAGGTTCCACTGTATATCTTTAGCACAATGATTTTTAAATATTTCAATTAATTGCTTGAAGGAATGATTATGTCTCACCATGTAGGTTATTTTGACAGTGTTCATTTTTTTTCATAAACTATTGCTTGGATTTCATTAAAACTAAGCATGATGTTCGAGGGCAATATCTAGATTAAATGCACATTTAATGCACCAAAATTTTGGTTTCTATGGCAATTGAAGTATTGTAAAATCGTTTATTTTTGCTGACATTAAATTTCATGGAATCTATGATTAAATCAATTTCGTTGGTACATAAATTCGTGGAACCATGTTCTAGAACACATAAGGTTTATGAAATAAAAAGTTTTTGTGGGAATAAATATTTGTGAATAAAGTCATCCATGAAATCAGCGAAAATTAGTCCCCCACGAAAATTATTGATTCTACAGTAGCAAAAATATCATGTTTTCAGATAGATTATGTGATAACTCACACTTAGTATTGTAGCTGGGTTCATGAAACTTGAGACTGGTGTAAATATAACTGACAAGGCTTAAACCGATAGGCTCCCGTGCTTTTGTATTGCTTGCAACAATTGGTTACTTGTTTTACTTTCAGTTATGTGCAGAGATTAATCTACCCGTGCATCAGAGAAGCATGAAATTCTGCCGAGACGCTAAGTCTATAAATATGTGCATTCTCAAGGATGCATATAAAAAATTTGGTAGTCGCTTACCGAGAAATGCCACAATCGGCAACTCAATCCGAGAGACAATTTTCTACTGTAACAACGGTGATGTAATTGAGTGTAATATAAACTATCACGTGATCGGCTTAAATCGAAAGCATATTGTAACTAAACCAATCACAATCAATGTACTAGGAGCTTCGATGGCGAGGTTTATTTTTGATTGCCCGGATGTTGGACAGTCATGCCGCCTAAGAAAATTGCTAAAGCTGACCTAAAACAGCCCAAATTACCATTCTTAACGAGCGAGAAAGAACAACAGCAACCACACAAACTGATATTACAACTGTGAAAAACCAACCAAGGTTTATAGTTTGAGAGTAATTGGCTGAAATCATACTCCTGGATGTGTAAGGATGCAGAGAAAAAGGTTTTTCTGTTCAGAACAGATTTTTTAACAAACTTAGGAGCAGGTGGAATGTTTCTACACAAGATAGATTAATGGCAGTGAAATTGTGCTCTGAGGCAGTTGAATATGACTATGTTGTTGGTTTGTGGAAGTGTAAGAAAGACAGGAGAGTGTATGAATTGAAGACGATTGTACAGTAGTTGCAAAGCAAAGACAGTAAAATCATGTTAATACATAGAGTTGAATCAGTTTCACAGAAATAAAATAACTTGTTACTTCAATAGCAATACCTTTATTTTAAACCCAATTTGTATTTAATGTGTTGAATACAATTGCTATAGCTCTGCATTAACTAAGTTTCAGCCAAGATATGAACTTGGACCTCTTCCAATGTTAAAAGTACTCTAGCCTTTATAATACTGAAACATTGCTGACTGCAGAGATAAAATGCATTTGTATTTTTTTTTTTTTAAAAAAAACCTCTTTCTAGATGAAATCCATGATTAATAACATCATGAAGACATAGATCTATGATTATGATCGAAATGATTTCATCAATTTTGCACAATATCGACTTATGAAGTTTGGACCCATTGTTTCATGTATTTGACCCATTGTTTTGGTGCTCAAACCCATTGTGAATTTCTAGATAAATTGTTGGTAAACTAAAAAAAAACAGCAGAAATTAATATGCTGTATTCAAAGAGAAAGATGCTGCCAAACAAAGAACACACAGAAAAGAGACAAGTTATGAAAAGAGAAAGGTATGAAATATATAAAAAAAGGAGCAAAATACAGAAACAACGGAAATAATGGCACTCAAAGGAAAAGGAACAACAGGCAAAAATGTCTACAGAACAAAGTAGGGCAAACAATGCAAAGAGAATACAGAGATATCATACATCAAAGGTCAGAAAGAATCTTCATTTTCTATGTACTCCCTCTCCCACTGAAGCAAAAGTGAAAAATGCATGAAAATTCCCCAAAGGGCAAAAACATTTGCAAGACCTGTAAGCAAACTTGTGAACAGTAGGGGTGTTCCGAGTTGGTTGGCGTCGGTTGTATGTACTTGTGAAATAGATTAATCGATCACCGTTTATCATGCTTGATCATGGTTCGACTATTTTTGTCTCTACACACATTAAAACATAGAAGCTTTTAGTCTACATGTTCTGTGTTCTGCTAAAAAAACAAAAACAAACAAAAACAAGAAATGTTTGTGAAACATATATATGACCCCCTCATATGCCATAATATGTATATAGCTATATTACATGCAAGGAGTTTGCCTTCATAATGTTGGCTTGTCACAAAAAATTCTCAAACTTCAAAAATTTGAAAATATAACGTGCTAAAATGTGGAACTAAACATTTACTGAAATAAATGGGCTGGAGAAATATTTACACAAGTCCACAAAGGTTTAAGTAAAAGAAAATTGTCAGTTAAAAACAATCAAAACATTAAGACTTAGTGCTCTAGGTTTATTATAAAAATTAACAAATCAGCCTTGCTAGCCATAAGCACAAACATCCACAATAATGAAAGAAAATGATACATCATCCTTCAAATATCTCAAACTTTAAAACAAAACAACATTACAACATAAATTATGTTATCTTGATCTAAGTAATAACAAGGCCAAGTCATCAAACATATATACAAATGCAACCTTGTGACCTTGACCTTTGAGGTATTGACACCAAAATTGATAGGGGTCATCTACTAATCATAAGCAACAACCACATGAAGTTTGAGACTTAAAGGTCAAATAGAACTTCAAGTTATCACTCGGACAAGGTCTGGTATTATACATACACAACATGTGACCTTGACCATTGAGGTATTGACACCAAAATTGATAGGGGTCATCTACTAATCATAAGCAACAACCACAAGAAGTTTGAGACTTAAAGGTCAAATAGAACTTAAGTTATCACTCGGACAAGGTCTGGTCTACCGACAGACTGACGGACCGAAATGAGCAAAGCAATATACCCCCTCTTCTTCGAAGGGGGGCATAATAAAATGACAAGTGTAAAAGGGAGGTAACTACTGCGGAGGTTCAATAGGGGGTATTCCATTTGCCAACTGGCTTCAACCTACGGCAAGTGCACTCTTTTTAATTCTGGTTCGGACAAAAATTATATCTTTTAGATAATGAATTTAACATCTTGCCAAATATATATTCTAGCCATTTACTCTTTTTTTTAAATCTTGGTCGAGTAATAATACCGATTTAAGCCGCCACTTAATCGGTTGAAGCTGTCGTACACCGTTTGTGACAAGCGAGTATCCCCATTAAATTACAGCTGTGAAAATGGCAGACGATAATGAACTGAAATTTGAAAACATGAAAGATAGAAAACTTGATATGACAAGAACGTTTTGTAGAAAGTGTGGACGGTCATACAAAATTAATACAATGTTAAGTTTGTCTACATCATCATGTTCAGTAAACCTAGCCACTTTCTGTTTGTGGCAAAACAAAACAGCAATTCATGATCATCAATAGTCGATCATCTGTCACTTATTGATCATGGTTTTACAAGTGATTGCCAACGCTAGTGAACAGCTGTACACCCTGTAAAATACTTGCTTTTGTCATCTTACACCAAACACAGGAGACATGAAACTAATGCCAAAAGTGTTGCCAATGTTAAACTTAAGCTCAAAGCATTGAAGTAAAGTCGAAGTGTTCGGTCAAAACAGATTTATTACATGAGCCTCATAGGAAAGCATGCTGTAAAAACAAACACCAGACTTAAAGCTTAGCTATTGGAAAAAACTTTGTCAGGTACAGGAAGAACCTAATTTCCAATGGTCACACCATCCTCTGAGGAAATGCAAGAGAGCATTTAAAATACTTCTATACGTTTGTATTAACAAGTTAGAGAACAAGATTTAAAAATTTTCCAGACAAAACGTGTTTTCCATGAATTTTCCAGGCCTGTGCAAATCCTGTTAGTAGGACTTCAATTTTTTCCTTTAAAATGCTTCAACAACGCGAAAATTCCCCTTCTGAAGGGTGGCAGGCGGCTTCACCCAGAAAAGAAAAAAAACAACTGTTGTTTTCAACATGTTATATTGGAAATTTTGCATTTGCGGTGGTGCAATTGAACTGGCTTTTGTGTACCCATTAAGAACGCGTCACAAATTAAATAGCCAGGATTTTGATGTGTAGAAAAAAATATACTGGTAAATTTATACGAGTATTAAATAACTATTTGCTAATATGTAAGTAAAATCAAAGGTGACAGTAACTTTATTCAAAGACAGTTTCATTAAGATGCTATGAATATGATTTTTTGGCCATTAGGCCATTTATTTTCACCCTGACTTTCTGTGAAACACATAGTAATGAAGCAGAATAAAATTAGGCTTTTCATTGGTTATTATATACTTTGCTAAATTCCCATTAGTCATTGTAAAATTAGTCAAAAGAAAAGAAAGGAGTTGCGGAAATGAGTTCTTTAGATCTCTGTTTTAAAAGTTGAAGTTTCCTTCCCCTGCGAACGATTTGTCTTGAGAATAGTAAGACACTGCACCTTTTTAAGGTAAACTGAAAGAGTAGAATGCTAAAAAGATAGGAAACACATAGATTTTGGAATTGATTGTTCGACCCTGACAGATCCTATATTCAACAAAAACTTAACATCCGGTTTCGTTTTGTAGCCCGCGAAACCGGATGTCTAATGAGCACAAGTTTTAAGGCTGAAAGTGTCTACCAAGATTGTACAAATTATTTGGATCCGTGGTATTTCAAAGAGCTGCACTGACACAGGAATTACACAACTATTAAACCAACAACAAAATCCATTACATGTTAAACCATTCAGATACTAATCATCAAGCTTGTTACCATGGCCGAGTATCTTTTTTAAGATATTTCTTGTTATTGATATCAATACCATTTATTGTTACAGAGTCATAAAAATCAAAAGTTACAGTTTTGTTATTCAAAGACCGTTTCATTAAGAGACCACTTTAACAATATCCCATGGATGGTCGCTTAAAACAAGTTTGATTGTAATTATACCAGTCCTTTTTATGTCTTTGGCATAGGGACAGAAAATTCCAAAATTTGTGGAACTTAAGATGCTTCATTCGTGATAAACTAAATTTTTTCCTTTCTGTTATTCAATTTATACATAAATCTTTTAAACTCTATATATCAGTACATCAGTTCATAGTTCAGGGCTTTCCCCCTTATATATATTCCTCTCGTAAATGGTACCATTCCCAGTGCAAAAGGTAGTCATTTTTTCCCCAATTGACTTATTATAATTCCGAAAATATGAGGGCCAGGTTCATTGAACTGTAACTTTTGTTGAAAATAAATGAATATCTTAAAGTAAATGTGCCTTGGTGTTAATTAAATTGTGTATCTGGATTTTTAGATATTACTTGAGCCAATATCATTAGTGTATAGAATTCTGAATTGGACCAAATTCCACTAATTTTCCCCAATTTCACCGGTACCGATACCATTCCCAAAATGGTAAGAAAAAAATGCTGTCAAGTTCTTACCCATATGCAACATGATCTCATAATTCTGAGCAATATTTTGATATCTCTTTATTTGATGTGGCCCCATCTCAGACAGCTCCTTTTTGCTGAAAAACTTGTCCAAATCAACCTCTTTATCCAGAAACTTGTCCAAATCATAACGATTTGAACTCTTAAGGTTGGGCAGATTCTGAAAAAGTGGAAAATAGAAATCAGAGTAAAAGCAATTAAGCTCAATTCCTTATTCTTTTCTCTTTTTTATTATTATTATTTTTTTTATCTTAATATCATGCTAGAAAGACACACTCTGCAATTCATAATAATCACTCCTAAACCATATACATGCATATATATATATGTAATGAAATAACACAATTTTCATGACACAATTTCAAATTTTCATCCAAAAACTATTGCAATTAACCCTTTACCTCAAGAATATTCAGGTAGAAATTCATTAATTGATGAACATTATTAAATGACTGAACTTTAAATGACATTTGTAACAATGAATTGTTCTTTGCTTTGCAGACTGAGTAAAATCTGAACTTTAATATTCTATGAGCAAACAGAAGATATCCCGATCAGACGTACAGCTCCCAATCTGGATCTGCTGTTTGCCAATGCTTCAAAATGAGTCTACATGACATATTACGGCCTTCAAATTAAGGACGAAATCAACATTGATGTTAACATATCTCTTAAAAGAAAAGTTCAGGTTGTTTGATTTAGATATTGTCAACTTTGGACAAGAATTACAGGGATGGAAATTAACGGGCGCCCACTCGCTTGGGCCAACCACTTTTTGATGTGGGCAAGTGTTTTTCTAAGGTTGGTAGTCCATCTTGGCGACTAGCATTTAACTGTGGCCAGGTTTTTTTTTTTCTTTCTGTAACAGCCGCCGTTAAACGGCAGCTTCTACTTGGTAAAAAAGCGATGTTTTTCCCCTCCGAGAAATAAAACAAGAAGGCCATGATGGCCCTGGATCGCTCACCTGGTATCATTAGGCTATGTAAAATCAAATGACCCCTGGGGCAGAGCCAATTTTGACCCCAGGGTCATGATTTGAACAAACTTGGTAGAGGTCTATTAGCCCATGTTACATACCAAATATATAAACTCCAGATCTTGGGGTTTTTGAGAAGAAGATTTTTCTAGTTTTTTTTTTCCAATATTTAAAAGTCTATGTAAAATCAAGTGATCCCTGGAGCGGGGCCAATTTTGACCCCAGCGTCATGATTTGAACAAACTTGGTAAGAATCAACTAGACAATGCTATACACCAAAATATCTAAACTCTATGCTTTGTGGTGTCTGAGAAGAAGATTTTTCAAGTTTTTTTTCCCTATTAGCCTATGTTAAATCAAGTGACCCCTGGGGTGGGGCCAATTTTGACCCCAGGGTCATAATTTGAACAATCTTGGTAGAGAGTCATGCTACATATTAACAAGATTTGAAAATATTCGGTACAGATCTGCTAGATGGTGCAACATGCCAAATTTCTAGGCTCCAAGCCAAGCTTTGTTCTCTATACATGTGTAAGCATATGTAAAAATAAAGAGACCCCTGGGGCGGGTCAAGTTTGACCCCTGGGCCATGATTTAAAAGAAACTTGATAGAGATGTACTAAACAATGCTACACACTAAATATCTTAACTCTTGACCTTGTGGTTTCTGAGAAGATTTTCCTTTCTTCCTCTATATAAACCTATGTAAAATCAAGTGACACCTGGGGCGGACCCAATTTGGACCCAAGGGCCATGATTTGAACAACTTTGGTAGAGATCCACTAGACAATGGTACAAGCCTTATATCTAAGCTCTAGGCCATGTGGTGTCTGATAAGAAAATTTTTCTAGTTTTTCCCTATATAAGCCTTTGTAAAATAAAATGACCCCTGGAGCGAGGGCAATTTTGACCCAGAGGTCATTATTTTAACAACTTTTATAGTAGTTCACAAGACAATTCTACATACCAAATATCCAAGCTCTAAGCCTTGCAGTATTTCAGGAGATGATTTTTCTATTTTTCCTATGTAAAATCAAGTGACCCCTAGGGCAGGGCCAATTTTCACCCATGGGCCATGATTTGAACAACTTAAGTAGAGATCCACCAGACAATACTACATACCCAATATCTTAACACCAGGCCATGTGGTTTCTGATGAGAAGATTTTTCTAGGTTTTCCCTATATAAGCCTATGTAAAATAAAGTGACCCCTGGGGCAGGGCAAATTTTGACCCTAGGGCCATGATTTGAACAATTTTTGTAAAGGTTTATAAGACAATTCTACACGCTGTAGGCCTTACAGTTTTGCAGGAGAAGATTTTCTAAGATTGCATTTTAAAATCTATTTTTAGCTCCTGTGACCTACTTTTTCAACCAATCATAATAATTTGTAAAATTTTGTTAGAGGACATCATAAGGATGATTCCTGTGAAATTTTGTCAAAATCCCTTCAGTGGATTAGGAGGAGATGTTGTTTAATGGAAAAAGTTGACGCAAGACGCACGCACGCACGGACAGATGGACGGACAACAGACGCCGGACAAAAGGCAATCATTGTGCTCAGGTGAGCTAATTATCTAAGCTCTAGGCCTTATGGATTCATAAAAGAAGATTTTAAAGATTTTCCTATATAACTCTATGTAAAACAAGTGACCCCCGGGGCAGGGCCAATTCTAACCCCAGGGTCATAATTTGAACAACTGTTGTGGAGATTCACTAGACAATGCTATGCCAAATATCTTAGCTCTAGGCCTTATTGTTTCATAGAAGAAGATTTTTAAAGTTTTTCACTATATAAACCTAAGAAAAATAAAATGACCCCTGGGGCGGGGCCAATTTTGACCCCAGGGTCATGATCTGAGCAACTTTTATAGATGTTCATAAGTCAATTCTACATACCAATTATTAAAGCTCTAGGCCTTACAGTTTTGCAGGAGAAGATTTTCTAAGATTGCATTTTAAAAATCTATTTTTAGCTCCTGTGACCTACTTATTCACCCAATCAAAATAATTTGAACAACTTTGATATAGGTCATGATAAGGATGATTCCTGTGAAGTTTGGTCAAAAACCATCCAGTGGTTTAGGAGGAGAAGTTGTTTAAAGGAAAAGTTGACGCAAGACGCACGCACGCCGGACAAAAGGCGATCACAAAAGCTCACCATGAGCACGTTGTGCTCAGGTGAGCTAAAAAACCCCTAAGAATACGATTTCCCCACCCATTAACTTAAAACAAAAGTGAAAGTAAATATAAACGCATATCACTCTACGCTGTATAGCACTTGCTGTAGGCAGATAAAACCACCAATGAAAAGGTGCAA
>CM037778.1:61072942-61122942 GCA_021229015.1 Solen grandis | reverse complement strand
GTTACGTTTAAGTTCGAAACACAATATACATGCATAAAATAAAAACGAAAGGCTATGTATTATATAGTTAATTTATCACAAATACGTTTAAGTCATCAGTTTTTCTCAACTAGTTACTAACAGTAGTAGAGTCTTTAGGGGTTCAGCGTTTAAATATACATGTATATGAAAATGACTGTGGCATAACTCAAAAGCAAACTAAAACTGTGAATACCTTATTGTCACAAGCAAAAACACTTACTCGGATTAACGGAAAACAATACTAAATAAATAGGTAAACACCAGTAGTACTACAGTAAGTCACAAGTGTGACCAGTAATACATCTACATATATATAAGGTGTTAGTACATATATATATATATAAAGTATATATAATGTAATAGTAATATCGAGGGGTGAGAACGAAACTATGCTGAAGTGCTTATAAATATATATGCACTTAGCCTAGTTTCGCTCTCACCCCTCGATATATATAATGCGATACTACATATATATAACGTGAAAGTATTCCTAATCTGACAAAGGCTTGATCAAGATCATACCATTTTTTTCTTAAAATTAACAAGTGCTAATATGTGTCTTTTTTCATAATCATAATAATTTATTGCTCCCAAGCTCATATCTATAATATAATAAACCATTTTTTGAATTTCGTCTTACAATTATAAAACACGATCTTTGATCACTTACATAATCGGTACTCGAAACAACATTAGTTCTATTCAGGTTATCTATTTATTTACCGTAATTGATCAAGCTCGAAAAATAGTCCGAACTATTTTCTTCTTTCTATTAATTCTCAGGTTTGGAAACGCTTCACAATGTACTAAACAGAGAGCCCGGGCAGTATGAACTGAGGATAGACCTCGAAAGTTTCGCTGGAGAACATTGTTACGCCACGTACAGCAGTTTCGACATTGCCGGGGCCAGAGACAAATACCGCCTGACGGTTGGAGGGTTCAATGGAATCTGCGGTAATGTATGAGTTATTATATGCAAAAATGAATGAATATTCAGTGACTTCCTACGCGGATATACATCATGTTTTCGGCCAGGAGATAGGGATGTATACGTAGATATTTCATGGTATTGAAAATGTAGAAGTTTTCTTGCTCGATTTAGATGTAATGTTGCTTAGTTATTTTCAATTGCACTGATATGGAATATGTATGTGTAAGATTATTTCTAGACGTATAAATATTTAAAACATAGTTTTAAATCTCTATATTGTCAAACATATATCTATAGCATATAGTCACTTATAACTCAGTTTGTGTTGTTTGAATAAATAAATAAATAAAAGATAAATGAGACGTTTTGTTTGACTGTCTTACGCTCCAAACTTCATGTTCTGGCGGAATAAGCTATTTATTTTTAATTTTCAGGTGATTCGTTGGCGTTTCACAATCAAATGCAGTTTTCAACTTTCGATTCCGACAATGATTTGAGAGATGCAAATTGTGCAGTTTTGTATAAAGGCGGCTGGTGGTACAACGCTTGCCATGCTTCTAATCTGAACGGATGGTATTACCCGACAGGAGGCACTACCACTTCGCACGCAACCCATATACATTGGTTTACTTGGCTCGGACATGATATTTCTTTAAAAACAACAGAAATGAAACTACGAATAAAATAAATAACCATAAAGAAAGTTTTAAAAATGTTCTAAAATATTTGAACCGTGTTTAAAAAAAACGACCTGATCCTATAAAAAGGAAAGAACACTAAGAATTTGGAAAAAAAAAACTAATTGGGGGGGGGGGGGGGGGGGGGGGGGGGGGGGGGGGGGGGGGGGGGGGGGGGGCTGGTTTGTGTCCATGATATTATGTACATCAATGATAAATTAGTGAACGTTATTGTCCATGTGATAAGAAACGCCCAAATCAGTAATGGTGTAAAACAATACAGCTTGTCATTCAAAGTATTAGTGACGCTATATATGAATAGAAAATTCATTCTATACAATACTATTTTACATCTGTTTAGCCAGCGGAATGATACTTATTTTTCTGTCTTGTGCCACCCTCTGTCTTCACTAGCCATTTTTGTTTGCGCATTTCTTTCATAAAACATACCGACCATCAATCGGTAATCCCTCATTTAATAACAAGAAAGATAACTCATCGAAGCATGCAAAATGAAGTAAGCAATCATGTTTTCGACAATTAAAAGGCATTGTTAACTATTTCTTTCTGGAAAATATTTTATTTAGGTTTGCAAGCAATCCCCTAAAATAATAATGTTTTCATATCATACATTCATCGAAATATTTTACATCAAACGGAAAAAGTGAAACATTTAAATTAACACAACTCCTAGTTCCGTATTTAGTTTTGCTTTAAAATTGTAAACCATTTTCTGGTTGCATCAGCATTCCAAATAGCATTTAGTTAGTAGGCATGTGTGTTGAAAATAACACAGTCTATGTTTGGCAATGGTTTGAGTCCGCATCTTTGGATGTCATTGCCTCTTGTGTGAATTTCTAATGTGAAGTGACATATATATTTCGTCATACTTACTTCATTTAATTATGAATAAAACCAATTAGTTAGCTTTCACATCGTTCCAAGTCAGTACTGATACACCCATCGCATATACCGAAGCTGAATATATCTCGGATATATCGTTTTTTCTTAATTCATTACATGTACATGTATTCAAGTATTATTTTAAACATAAATCGAAATACATTAACAGAAAATCACTTAAAATGAGTTCATACTTAATCCATAAACATTATCTGGTGTACCTTACAGTGTTACATAAGTTTATGTTTTAGTTAAAAATGGCACAACTATTTGATCAAGATCATATTAACCTTTTCACATTCTAGTTTTATTAATTCAGATTTCATTTTGTATCTTGGTGTACAGAAGCACACTGGGTTTTATCAATGCAACTAAAGATGTGTCATGGGTCGGTATTTCAATTAATATTTTGTCTGAACAGTTTGTGATTTGTCCATAATAAAAAATGAATTCTCTGTATATTTGTATTCACTATTTCATCTATAAACGCACCCACTACCATAAATTCGCCCGACATGTAGTACAGGATGGATATAAGACATATAAACAGTAATGTAATATTAAATTCAATTTAAAAAAGGGAAACACCACCTTATAGATACTCGTATATTAATTTCAGCGAAAATGATTACACTATGTTATGAATAATAATTGATTTAATTTGATGACTTGGATCTAATTAGTGAATGTGAAGTCAACGGTGCATATATTCACATGCATTAACAATGTTATTTTGCTTCAGTGAATTAGTTCCTAATGACATTTTATTGTACAGTAAACTAAGTATATTCAGGTATATTAGGAAGGATATACTATATACTAGAAATACATTTGTACAAACAATATAAAATGTCACTCAGTAAACAATGCATGCACAACAGAAATACACATTGACATGGAAATATATTTTAAAACCCATGCATGATAAACCTGTAGTTACTTGACTGTCTTATATATTGTTAGCACAGCTTCTTTTATCATAGCTAAAGCATGTATTAATGCGGTTAAGAATTGTGCTCATATTAACACAATAGAAAGGTTATGCACATGCTCCTAATGCGACGTCTGTGATTTGTTTCTGTTGTTTCGGTGTGTGGTGTGAGGGAGTGGGGGGATTGTGGAGAAAGTCGAACATTAAGATCATTCTAAAGGCTTTAGAAGTGTAGAAATAAGTTCTTCTTACAATAATAAAATGGGAAGATCAACAAATTTCTATAAACTGCATAAGAGAATTACTAAATTTATGCTTAATATGATATGAGATTAAAAAAAACTTACAAAATATCACTTTATTTTTTTTCTTTTAATCAGCTTACACAAAGTAGTAAAAAAAGCGAAACAGCATTTTAAAAATGAGATGCTTATATTAGAAATAATATATGCATTTCTCTATTGATTTTCGATGAGATACTGAAATAATAAAGTTAGATATGAATTATATCTAACTGTTAGAAAATGAGTGAGATGTAGAATTTTTGTTCCCGTTCTGTACATTGAAAAATCTATGTATGTTAAAGAATTATGTAAGATTAGATTTAACATCACCCTTAGATACGGTTTAGTTATGGAATTCTTGGGAAGTTTTATTATTCTGATGTGTTTGACGTAGTCACTTAGTTCATTGACATGCAAATCTATTTTGCTTAACTTTTTAACAGGAAGAACATCACCGATACAACACCAAAGGAAGCCCTGTTTCCTATGAGTCTAGTGTAAAAGAAATTATTGAAATGACACCAAACAATCCGGGGAAAGATTGTCAGCGTGTTGAAAACGTTGACGGTGTCAGTGTAGATGTAACTCAGTGCACCAAGGCTTGTATTATAGAGACAACACAAAAGGGGCATATTTGAAGCTGTATACTGACAACGTGTCCTTCTGATAAGCAAGGTTTTATATGTCTGGCAAACTGATAATGTTATCGAAGCAGTCTTATGCGATTCTGTCAGTCATTTGGAAACTCTTTCATATTACATATCTGACTTCCGCAAATAGGTAACCTTATAGCCATATTCCATATCTTGCCACTGGAATGATAATATTTCTATGAAACTTTGTCATTTTGAAGACATTCAGAAATGAAAATATTCCACCAAGATTGTTTCCAACTTTAATCTTATATGGGGGAGATACTCTGTATTTAATTTAGCATTGAATCCTATGGGAAATATACATTGTCTGTGAAAATGAAAAATTGAATTTGATTTATGCGAAAAACTCACGATAGAATGATGCGTTTTATCATTCTGTTTCAAAGTTCTAAAAAAAAATCTAAACTTTACCGTAGAAAGATGGATAAAGTCTTTTTTAGTTTTCAGGGGAGATAACTCATGACAGCAAAATTATCAAGAGGAGGTAATAAAAGAACTTTTGTTACATGTCATAAAATGTCAATTTACCCCTAAGATTTCCATTTTTGACATTTTAAAAGCTTATATTTGTCAAATTATATGCATGGCTTTGATGCAATTGATGGCTATTAGGGTTCTAAGACCTTTACTGCAGTTTGAAAAGCGAACGCGCACGTATATTCAACACGCGATTTCACAATTATTTTTACGTAATACTATTTGAATTTAATCTAATTTTAAATTAAAGAAGTTATTTGTTGATTACTATACTATTCCTATCCTACCTCAGGATGGTCAGAATAAAAAAAATGGTGACGTTAAATGTACATATTTCATTTTACATGACTGCAGGTGAAACATAATACGAGATTCAAGTTAGATATCTGTTACATAAACTCTTTGAGAAAATAGAAAACATGTGTTTGATAATAACAAGGTTACACATAACGTTCTCAGTTAAAATCAAATTTAAAATCACTCTATTTTGTCAAGATTACTTATAGCAATAACAGATATTAATATATAGGTTGATTAACAAACAATGGTAGCAGTAGCGGTTTTGGTATTCGAAGTCAGCAGTATTTTTAAAATAAAGATTTGTGATACCTGGTCTAAAGGAAAAAATATCTTAAGTATTTTAATGAGAATATGTTCATATTATCAACTAACGTATGTAGCTGATTAAAGATGAACCATCTGTGAACTATAAATAGATCAACAGGGTTTAGACAGTATGTAAATCAGCGAAATAGACATGAAGCATGAAATAGACATGAATCATATTGAAACGCATGCTTTTTCACTGTAAGTTGTTTGTACCCAATGAAAGGATTTCAAGGAAAAACTTCTCAGGATTTGTTTTGTTCGCAAGTATACCTTTGTGTTATAATTAAAGCTTTTGTTTACCGGTTCTCGAAATGACTTTAAGAGCAACGTTCAATGGAACAGCGCCCCTGACCGCGTGGGTTCGAATCCCGGCAGGGTAATTCGGATTTTCATGTGAGGAAGTCGTCCAGCTGGCTTGCGGTAGGTCGGTGGTTCTACCCGGATGCCTCCGTGCATTCGGGGTCTTCCTCCACCTGTAATTAGCTGGACGTCGCTATATGACTAAAATACTGTCGAAGCGACGGTAAACGCAAGTAGTCAAGTCAAATCAATGGAACTGCTATTACGACAGTACTCAAGAAAAACAGATAACGTACAGGGAATTCATGTTTTGGAGGGGGGAGGGAGGGAGATATGGATTATTGTTTAACACATGTATAACATACGTAAATGACATAATTTACAATTTTAAAAAGAGTATTCATTCTGACATTGACAGTTTGCTTATATCAAATACATTGTTAGAATTAAAGCAGTACATGGAATGATATATTGGTTAACAGTTTGCATTTGTAATATAGAAATTAACAAAGGTTCTAAAGGATATCGTAGTTTTGATTGTTGTAAGTTCTCTGAATTTGATCATATTTGGTTTATTGCTATACTTCTGTTGAATGTATCGAGGAAAAACATTTGCAAGACATTACATAATGGTATTCATCACCTATATCATTCATACATAAAAAGCGTTTTCTGTCTTCAAATGGCACCCCACTCCACCTCCCTTTTTCTACTGGTAGTTTATGATTTGAACTTCAGAATTTGAACAATATACGCGAGAGCTGCATCGGTAATAGTGTTAAATATTTTTTCAAATCTAAATTCACTTTTGAAAGATTCGTACATTTTCCCTTCATTTCATCCAATGAGTTTAGCACCCCACTCTTGTAGGTACTGGTTGAACAAGGTCTGTTTTACAATGTGGTATATAAACTTAGGATAATAAGTAGCAAACTAATGATTTTAAAAAAAATAAGATAAACCTGTATTGTCAGTATTAATTTTGACTTTTTTCTCTGTTTTGCATAATTTTAGAGTTATTTTCCTTTATTTTTCATACTTAAATTTTGTCCGGAGCATAGCACAAAAAGTATAGAGGTATCAACATGAAACTTCATAGGCAGATAGATTTCAATGAGTAGAAGTGCAGTGTACAAGAACCGCAACTCTGTTTTGCATAATTTTGGAGTTATTGCCCTTTGTTATTTTTCATACTTAAATTTTGTCCGGAGCATAGCACAAAAAGTATACGAGGTATCGACATAAACCTTCACAGGTAGATAATCTTAATGAGGAGAAGGCAGTGTACAAGAATCACTCTGTTTTGCATAATGTTGAGTTATTTCTCTTTGTTATTTTTCATACTTTACTTTTGTCCGGAGAATAGCACAAAAAGTAAACGAGGTATCAACATGAAACTTCATAGGTAGATAGATTATATTCAAAAGATTTCAGAAAAATAATCATATATTTATTTTCGCCGATTATCTTTAAGACTTACCTACTTGAAAATGAAAGAAATATAATTTCATGACCAATTTAAGTCTTGTGCAATGTTGTATTAGTACTTTATATTCTGTTGATAATTCTTCGTTCTTTGTTGGGTATACATGGTCTAATTACAACTTGATGATAAAATACTCTTAATAAAGACAGCACTAAATGACACAGTCAGGTATATCATCAAAGTGATTGTCATTTAAGTTTTGAAAAAAATAACAGAAGAGGAAACAGTTATAGAACATACATGCACAAGTGACTTAAATGGCTAGTTGAATGGATGATTTTGAATTTTAAAAAAGAAGAAATGATGAGAGTTTTTGTTTAATAAATTCAATAACGGTTTATACCCAATAGAAAAATCTAATGAAAAGACAACTATTTGTAATAATGCATTGCTGCGTATTAATTATATAATATATATAAAAAACCTAAAACTTATGTCATAAAAAGAATATTAAAATTGAATCCATGGTATCTATCATTATAAAAACATTATCTGATCGGATCCACTTTTTTGCTAGAGAGAGAGAGAGAGAGAGAGAGAGAGAGAGAGAAAGGAAGAAATATGCCGCGTTTTGTTTATTGGTATTTCAAAGTCTGATGATCAATAACTCAATCAAAGGCAATGCCAGAGACAATTCAACTAAATATCGTGATTGATTGCTTTTTAATTTAATTAATCTCCATACTGAATTTTTCTTCCATCCGTTTAGTTTCACAGTTCCATAAAGAAAGGCAATTTGTGTTTCTCTCTTTCTTCCTTCTACCTAAAATTTACTAGATATTTATCTCTCTAAATAAACATGAATATAGCGTCCTCATGCAATGTCGCATGCAATGTTTGTCAATCATCTTACAGTAGCCAGATTATCTTTATTTCCTGAATCACATCTCCGATAAAAAGTAATAATTTCCTTTCAAGCCTCAAAGTAAGGCATCCATAGTTTTGAATCGAAAGTTTATTAAACAAGATCACCATATATTACCGTATTAGCTTCATGAGCTAGACTTATGAAAAAGCATCGTATCTGGAGATACTCGTAGACAGAATAATGAATAATTAATTAAATACTAAGTTTCCTTGTTCTTACAGTTCAGCAGAAGTGAAGATTTTAATTCTGAATATATATAATATCTGTTTCAGAATATGTAGAAAAAATTTTGTACTTAAACTGAATGCGTGACTTGTTCAATAAATCTTTTTTGTGTATAGTTTGTTAACGAAAGGGGTTTGCCTGTGGTCAAAATTTGAAGTCAAAATTGACTGAGAGATTATGGCTATAAACATTGTCATGAAACATCAAAATGGTTGCTTAAGAAATGAAGATTCTATTGTGTAAACAAAGTGAAGTTGGCAACTTTTAATATTAAAAGAGCGTAACTCCTGACCTAATTGGCCAATATAAGCCAATCAAATTTGGCCAGGAGATTATGGCATAAAGTTTTAAGGTGATTAGTTCAGAAATGAAGATGCTAGAGTACAAATAAGCTAATTGTGGACGACGGACAATCATCGAGCCTAATAGCTCATCCTGAGCACATATGCTCAGCTGAGCTAAAAACGATTTCAAAATCCACGCCTCGGAAAATTGAAACGTTTTCAAAAGCCCTACCATGATTTTACTTTCCTCCTCCGGGATCTTACGAATGGCTTGAAATGCCACCCCTCCCATGTTGATGTTTTTTTTTTGGTTTTTTTTTTTGCTGGAAAATTATATGTATTTTTATATCTACTCACATTTAATTTTCCTAAATATAATTATATACAGTTTTAAAATGGAGGATGATCTCAAAATGTGTTCATAGCTTGTTGCACTGCATGTCTCTGTTGATAAATGATATTTTTGTCTAAAATTCAAGGACTTGATATTTAAGCGAAAACATTTATGTGTCTTGAATTATCAACTTTAAGAATATTTTTTTTTCAATAAACCCTCATTTCCATGCACTGCACACTCTCTATACGTCGTGCTCCTTTCAACTTTTATCTTTGATTCTAACCTACTACTAAAATTACTTTCATATATATTTTTCTCAAACGCCACTTTTCTTACTTTCATAAAAATATTATTCATTAGATCATAACTTTGGTAGAAATGGCAATTACTCGTACCAAAAAAAAAAAAAAAAAAAAAAAATAATAATAATGTTTTGACAATAGGAAATGTTTTTGTTACCTTATCTGACAATTTGTTTAAAGATAAAATATGTAGAATACATTATGTTTTCAAGAAAGCGAGATTATTTTCACGAACTTACAAGATTTAGTTTCGTGTTATATTAAGACATTTAGCACATGGGCATTTTCCTTCCGTCCAATCAGGTGCTAGTATTTGTTCATAGACACCGTGAACTATTACGCGTAGTCCAACACTTTTGTAAAAATCAATAAGTGTGAACTAAGCAACCACATAACTCACACTTTTGTGAAGTTTTGTCGCTAGTGGAAGGAAAATGCCATGTGCTAAATAGGTTTGTTCATAGTTGCCTTTAACTACTTCGCCCTCGTGACTATATCGTGTAATTTAAGGCAACTATGATTTAACCTATACATAACGATAGTGCTAAAAATACCGATGTTTATTGAAAGCTTCCTATTTGTTTACATTGCTTGGATTTCTCTGATGTAAGTACGTGTACCTGTCTTTACAGGTCAAAATCGCATTGACCTGTTTGAAAAAAAAATAGCATCGTTTCTTGTAACTTCCCTCTGTTTCTCTTTTCTTTTATATGATTACACAGGGGGTCGTATAGTATATTTTCTTTATTATTAGATATGTGTCAATCTTATTTCCAATATACGTTAGTTTAATATGAAAATAAATAAATAAAGGAAAACAATGACATAGAATTTAGGCATAATATGTCATATGAACTGTCTTCGTGATACATAGAAAAAAAAATATAGTTATTACATCCAAACCTATTAGACTTTTTTGATAACTAAATGACATTTGCTGTTAATACTCTGAAAGATAATTCGAACACTTTTTATTTTGTAAAGAAAGTAATTTTATTACTTTTTTATAATAACTACTTAGAAATGTTATACGTTTTTCTGTATCAAATGCAATAATTATTTGAAATAATTCGAGTCATTATATGATATTTATTATCATTTGTGGTGATAATGTTAGTTCGTGCAGCTAGGTGTCACCAAATTCTACGATAATCCTACATTGCATATCGTTAGAAAAGTACACCAATGTTTGTCAATGAAGACAGTAGTTTAGAGTCGAACATTTCGTACAATTAATATTGTATTTTATCAGGGTAAAAAATGTACCGTCTCTATTTTCTTTTACATATAGTCGGAGAGAAACGAAGACTGGTATAATCTTTGTTTACGTTCACAACTTTGATGGGTCGTTTTCACAATATATATCAGGTCATAGATAGCTATGTCTCCCGCATCTCTCTTTTTTCACAAGTCAATGGATTTAGTGGATATATCCAAACATGTTGGTATGATATTTAAAAAATTACAAGATTGCAGCGGCGCATCTCTATAATTGTCTTCCCCTCAAACGACACAGCCCACGTGAAGTGTCCGAGAGATTGCGATGTATGGGGTACTGCTCTTCCTGGTGGTTGTAGTGGACATAAACCATGCCATTAGCGAGACTAGGGGTATGTTACTAAACATTACACAGCACAGATACATGTCTGCTTAAAACAAATTTAAAATTTGCATTTTTTATTAACTATTCCTATTACAGATATTATATAATTTCTTAATAACCTATACAGACAAAGCTTACGTCAGTAACTAAAAAATAAAGCATATGTATACGTTTCATATCTTTAATAATTTATATACATAGACATGCTGCATGATACCACACCCAGTCACATTATTCTGACATTGGACAAACCAGTACTGGCACCACCTTAATATGCCGAGTGCCAAGCAAAGGAGCTATACATGTACCATTTTTACGATTTCGATATGCCGCGGCCGGGCATCGAACCCACCACCTCTAGATCCCGGGGCGGGAGTGTCAAGCTTTTGTTTGCTTGTTGGGTTTAACATCACACCGACAGTATTTCGGTTATTTGAAGGCGATGTCTACTTTAGACATAATGCTGCCACACTGCAGTATCCCGCCGTAGACATGTGGCAATATACCACACCCAGTCACATTATCCTGACACTGGGCCAACCAGTCCTTATATGCTGAGCGCCAAGTAAGGGAGCTATAACAGTACTATTTTTACGACTTTGGTATGTCGTCGTGGCCGGGGATCGAAACCACGACCCCACCCCCGCTCCCGAGGCGGACGCTCTAACCACTCGGACAAAGGGGACGGTAGTATCAAGTTGTGAATGCACCTCAGCTGATAACACGTATATATGCAAATTGATAGGTTACTGATTTATTTATTCATTTAATCCATCTCATACAATGCTAATAGTATACGTATAAAAACACATTTCAAATAATACCCAAAACGTCCATATACAATCATACAACTTATAAATTAATATTATAGTTAACGAGTCACACAGGTGATAAATTGATACAAACAATACGATTACAACATCAACTGATTGATTTCATTGAGAGAACTTACATTTTACAGGTTTTCATGTATAATTCGCGCAAATAAAAGTTATAAATCGTATGAGAGTGTCAACTTCTGGTTCCTGTGCTTGATACTTCTTTCAAATGTTCATATGAACATATTTATCAAAATTGAATGTAGTTATTACTCTATTTTATGAATGTTTTCTAGATAATATCGCGATTTACAAACCTGCCAAACAATCGACCACGTTATATTTTAAAAACTATCAATGGGTAGCAAGTTTCGCTACTGACGGCAACTCTGGATTTAACGAGGACTGCAGGTGTTGTAGTGGTACGTACAACATCGATAAACAGTCCTGGTGGGAGCTGGACCTGGGGAGGGAATACAACATCGGGAGGATTGACGTGTACGGTCGGAGCGACGCTGGCTTTAGTGAGTGAATCGCATATTGGATTTGATTAAAAAAAATCATTTACGTCCTAATATGTGTACATGCTTTTTTTTTTAGCAAGCAGTGGATTTCATTATTATTTAACCGGTCCCTAGGCACTATAACAAAGAATTGGCACACAGTATGATAAAATCATTAAAACAATTGATATCTATCAGATCAGATATATTATGAAAAGAAATTAATAATGTATTTGAAAAATGTATATAAGAGATATACGAAGAATGTTAAAAAGTAAGGTGTGTAGGAAGAGGAGGTGAAAAATAATAAAAGATGTTCTGTTTCTTGTAGGTGCAATGTACGTAATTCTTACTTTGAATATCAGTATAAATTTACGTTTACATTGTACGAATACTTGAAAGCAAATGTTATAAAATAACTCGGAACATTTTTGTACTAAGTATATAAAATTTTCGTTCACCTACATTAAGTTTAAGTGTTACCAATTTTTCAAAATATTGTGTGATAATGTATATTATAATTTTAAGTAACGTGAGGTATTACCCATACAAGGTGTATAAAATATTTACATTTCATTTCTTTCCCTTGCTTACGAGTTCAAATTCCATCAATGCCGCAACAGCAAAAACAACTGATCATGCAATTGATGCTGTTCAACTCAAAATGAGAGGAAGTAGTAACCAGATACGAATTTACTTCATTTTCTGTATTGGAAACACGCGTTTCGTCTTAAAATACATGATACCTAACCGTATTCAACTATTTTTTTCATTGTGATACAGTGCACTGTTATTTTTTTTAAATGTGGAGGATGGTCACACTTTAAATTGAGTTTGTTTTTTTTCAGAGCGAAATCATTGTAAAAAATAACACGTAGACAAACTATAACACATTAAAAGCGTTTATGGTTAGGATTTAAACGTCTAATTAATTCATTCCACTCATATTCGTTAGCGCAGAACGACTTGCGTGAATACGCTGCTGAATACGGAGTATTAAATCGGCTACGTCGATATCGATTCTAGCTCTATATGTACATAAGACTGCGGCTACGTCGATATCGATTCTAGCTCTATATGTACATAAGACTGCGGCTACGCCGACAGTCTAAAATGGGAAGTATTTGATTTCACGATTTGAGGTAGAATAAATGCACCATTACTCTGATTTATTCTGATTTTCTATCCATGTGAATATATTTTTGAAAAGGTTTCAGGTGTATTTACACGAAATTAGGACAACATAGTACAATTTAAAATTGGTACTTACCTTATTCATACAATGTATATAATGAATTCATTTTGTAAAAAATATTTCAGGTCAACTGCAAGGATTTAGTCTATATATTTCCAATGTCTCGCAGTCGATGACAGGCTTAATATATCGTGATAATGAGACTGAGATAAGTGAATATGTAAACAGGGGAGGTCACTACACCGTGTCAGTTGGACAGGTGCCAGGTCGATATGTGATGGTCAAACTGAATCGCTATATTCTAACCATTTGTGAAATGCAGGTTTTCCAAGGTAAGAATTAAACATAAAATGTATATTCACCTTTGTTTCCATAAGGATCTTTACTTAATCTCAGTGAACTGCAGCAACACTTAATAAATCTATACATTTTAGTCATATTCTCACTATTTCAAAATGGTTTCTTGAAGATATATCTGATAAGTTTGTATTCTGTTCGTTCATGTGAAATGTTTTGGATGTACTTTACACATCCCACCAACAGAACCGTTACACATAGCATTATCCGAAGGTACTGTGAAAATAAAATGACTGTGCAGAACAACGATAAAAAATGTAAACGAGATGACCATGAAGGCTCTGGAATCGCTCACCTGAGATTTGGGTATAAGAGGGGGGAAAAGAATCAGCAAATACATCAAAAATGGGCTCTTTCCCCTGTCAGCATATTTTTGACGGATCGGATTAATTATTAATATACCAACAATCTTGGTAGAGAGTGACCCAAGGAACATCTGTGCTGAAAAAACAAAACAAAAACACAAAAAAACACACAAAAAAAACTTTGAAATCCAATATGTACTTTTGGACAAGAATAGTTTTTGAATTTGTACTATAAACATATAAGGAATAAGGGCTCCTCCCCCTGGTGGCTTTTTCTCCTACCAATCTAATGTATTTTTATAATCATGAAAGTGAGTGACCCATGGAACATTTGTGCAAATATCTTTGAAATCCGGCAAGTACTTTTGGGAAAGAAGACTTTTCAAATTTGTTCTAAATATATATAAGGAAAAAAGGCTCCGCCCTGTAATTGCTATGTTTTTTGACGGATCCTTTTATTTTTTAGTCTTTGCAGCAAGTCACCCAATGATTGTCTGTGCAAAGATCTTTGAAATCCGGCAAGTACTTCTGGACAAGAAGAACTTTCAAATTTGAACTACATACATACATGTATAAGGAAAACAGGACTCCGCCCCCTGGCGGCCATGTTTTTCGACCAATCCAATATTTCTTTTTTTTTTAACAGTCTTGATAGAGATTGACCTAAGGAGCATCTGTGCCAAATTAACTTTGAAATCCAGCCAGTACTTTTGGACAATATTTTTTTTAACTTTGTACTACAAACATATAAGAAAACGGGCTCCGCCCCCTGGCAGCCATGTTTTTCAACGGATCAAAAAAATTGAACAATTTTGGTAGAGAGTGACCAAAGGAATATCTGTGCATCCAGTTAGTACTTTTGAAATAGAAGTTTTTTTTTAAAGTTTTCACATTATCTCCCCTTTTAGTTGCCATGGCAACCAGATTTTGACATGGAATTTAATTCTTTGAAGAACATTAAAAGGGAGCCACCAAAGGGACATTCCTGTATAGTTTTATAAAAGTTTACCCTGTTGTTTAGGAGATGTCGTTTAAGTTAAATGTTGACGACGGACGGACGGGCGACGGACGCTGGAATTCATCGGTCACAATAGCTCACTTTGAGCACGTTGTACTCAGGTGAGCTCAAACTACATGTAATGCTCGAGCGATGTATTTTGCCATTCCACCCTTTCGCCCCTTTTTTACGACCTCAGTCTAAATTCTGTAGAAAAATAATGATCATTTTTCATGAACTTTAAAGACTCAATTGTTGTAACATTAAGGCCCAACACACCTAGTAAAACGACCACTCATGCACAATGCAGACCCCATAGTGACATGATCTCCACGAAACAGCTGGTAAATGAAAATCTTAAAAAAAATAAAAAAAAAAAATACAACGCATAATTAGTATGATCCAGTCAATAGAGAACTTTTGTGAGTTCATCACTGTGTTCATTTCTGTATCAAATGCACAGATGTTGTCTCCCAAAGGAAAAGAAATCCGAAATTTCGTAAATTTTAAGTGACACTTAAATAACAAAAGAGAAAAAAAAATTGCAGGGTGGATGCCAACGCTCGTCTGTTAGGGATTTTAGTTTAAAAAAAGCGGGGACGGGGACGATAAATAAGGTCAAAATGGACCCAAGAGTTATGGCCCTTGATGAGAATGAATCTCTTGTGAAGTGAACAATGATATGAAGTTTGATGACAGAAGGTTTGATAGTTTTGATAGTTTAGAAGATATAGCCAAGGTTAAAGTTTTCCACAATGACGCCAACGACAACGACGCCGCCGCCGACGACGACACCAGATTGATAACAATACCTAAACATTTTTTGTGTGTGAAAAAACAGACAAGCTTGAAATGACTCATTAGAACATAGCTTATGCAAACTGATCAGTATCTCTCGTATATCGTATTGATGCAATATTATATCAAATGACAAATCTAAGGTTTTAATAGCTTATAATAATACAGGATCAAGTATATGTATATGAAATGTACCATGCAATTATAGTCGAATGATGTCATAAATACATAAATTAGTTCCCGATTTATGAGTCTACAGTTATAAACAGTGCCCTCCCTCCTGTTAAAATAATACAAAGCAGTCATTATTTGGCAGAAGTGAGGTCACAATTTTCATAAATCCTTACCAGGTGTCTTTAAATAGAGAATCAGACTACATGGTTACAAAATGTACATAGGTTCTGAAGGTGTGTTGAGACATGCATATACGATGTATCTTATTATTAGCATGTAACTGATTTATGTTCCTTGGTATCACTTTCTGTAATGCCTTTGTGTTTAATCATATGGAATTAATCATACATATATCCGTACTTCATACTGTCCGGCAGCATGTCCCGACGGACACCACGAGCCCTACTGTGACCCCTGTAATTGTGGAAGGAAACCCTGTAACAAATCCAATGGATCCTGTCTAGGTAGTTCGCAAATATTAACGTTTATCGTTAAGTATTGTAATATATTATGACGTATGTCGAGGCTCTCGGGCTGTAAAGTATGTTTATAAGAACTAAACAATATTATATACAAGAAAGCAAAATATATGAGACAATCAATGGTAAAGTGTTACTAGTGTTACCAGTTGTAACTTTGTTATGATATTTCTTATATTTAACCGCTTATATTGGACCGTTATGTCCAACTTGGCACCGAAAAACAAAACATACAAAACTACATTTTTATCATGAAATATATATCATTTATCACAAATGTGGCTAAACAATTCAATATCTTGTACAGACTCGGGAGTGAAAAGGAGAAGCACATTTGTTATATCTTTTTTTTACCTTCTTCAAAATTTGAGGCATTTTATTGTTGAATAAATATGTAAAACTATTACCCTATACCAAGGCGTTTAAAATGACAATCAGGAGGTGAAAAAAAACACCTAAAATCTGACATCTATCAAAACATAAACACGTTTTCCTCTCTAAATCTGACATGAGTGATACAGAAACAATGTTAAAAAATAGAAAGAAAAGTTTGACCCTTCTGGGATTATCGATACAATTCAAGGTATACTACTCAGTTCCAGGGGTAGCCAGGGAAATTTTGGAGCAGTTGTTTTTAGGGTGAACGCGGTAAACTTATCGATCTTTTGAATTTATAAGATACATGTTCAGATAAAAGTGTTCGATATAATCTAATTTAAATGCTTTATATGTATAACTTATTCGTTAACCTTATATTGTAGTGTAAAATTTGGTATTTTAAGGGCATGCTTTCTTGGTATGTATTCTTATTTACTGTAACAAGCACTGTCAGATTCAACTATAGCTTAATAAAGCAAACAAAATCATTTTTAAGCAGGAATAACGTGATATTTGTTATACTAATGTATATTATCATATTTGCTTGACAGAGTGCCCTGATGGGAGTTACGGCGCCCATGGCATGTCCTGTGGACACTGTCTCCATGACAACCTCCACTGCAATAAAACCACTGGTCAGTGTCCCGGCGGATGTTCGACCGGATTTACAGGGCCAACATGTCATCAGGGTTTGAGACCTAACTGTTTTATTTTCTCTCGTGTACTTTCTTGTTCAAGTTTAAATGTTTAGCATCCATTTTAGGTTATTGATATATCTTTAGATTATAGCGATGTATTATTGTAAATCGTGTTTCTTTTGTTCATTTTGTTCTTCCCTGGCCAGATATCTATATAATATCAATAACCACCCACAAAAGGTGGAGGTGATCATTTGCCAGGACATTTCATGCCGTGAGTGATGATCCGAAACATTAATTCCATTAGGTTCCTCCTGAAAAAGCTCCATATCTTTGCACTGCTAGATCTGGCAGGTGATGTGACTAAATTGCTACTGCAGAGAATCACGTGACTTTTGTGGTACCGCGTACTGACAATTTGGCGGACTGATACCTTCGATTCAGCCCTGTTTTTCGGGTTTCATTGTACATTATTTTCGATTAAGTTTTACTGTAATTATGTCGCATTTATTTTATATAGATGTATTACAGTAAATTTGATAGACGAGGGTCAAATTAATTCAATGTTATATATAATGATAAGTAGTTTTATATATGTGTATCTTCATGACGTTTTTATAATTATGTACTTTTTAGAATGCACTGGTCAGTTATTCGGACCTAACTGTTCTCACACCTGTCACTGTATAAATGATAGCCACTGTGACCACGTGGTAGGCACGTGCGATCGGGAGCTGTGTGACCCCGGGTGGCAGGGATTATCTTGTGATCAAGGTATTACACACGTTTTGTCCATGTTGAAATATCAAAAACAGTTGAATGCACTTTAATTTTGTGGTCTTGGATTTGGATGCTGCTGCAAATAGTAAAACCAAGGTAAAGCATAGCACTATTAATTAAGCCTATCCAAACAACAATAGTTTTCAATATATATGTTGTCAACATTTCATTTTATCTTTATGTTTTCTAAATTCTTTTAATATTCTTTACATGTGTACTTTTTAGAATGCACTGGTCAGTCATTCGGACCTAACTGTTCTCACACCTGTCACTGTATAAATGATAGCCACTGTGACCACGTGGTAGGCACATGCGATCGGGAGCTGTGTGACCCCGGGTGGCAGGGATTATCTTGTGATCAAGGTATTACACACGTTTTGTCCATGTTGAAATATCAAAAACAGTTGAATGCACTTTAATTTGGTGGTCTTGGATTTGGATGCTGCTGCAAATAGTAAAACCAAGGTAAAGCAAGCACTATTAATTAAGCCTATCCAAACAACAATAGTTTTCAATATATATGTTATCAACATTTCATTTTATCTTTATGTTTTCTAAATTCTTTTAATATTCTTTACATGTGTACTTTTTAGAATGCACTGGTCAGTCATTCGGACCTAACTGTTCTCACACCTGTCACTGTATAAATGATAGCCACTGTGACCACGTGGTAGGCACGTGCGATCGGGAGCTGTGTGACCCCGGGTGGCAGGGATTATCTTGTGATCAAGGTATTACACACGTTTTGTTCATGTTGAATATCAAAAACAGTTGAATGCACTTAAAATTTGGATGCTTATGTCCTTCAACAAATATAGTTACTAAGGAAAAACGAAGCACTATTAATTAAAGCCTTTCAAACTAAATTTCCGAACGTTATTTACATGCTTAAAGACATCGTTCATGTCAGTTGTGCATCAGTTGTTAAAATAGATTACAAATTATAAACTTTGGGCTTGAAATCAAATGTTTGACGTTATATTCATTACATTCATTACAGCAAAACCAGATTTGTGGTCGGCATTTCCTAAAACAAAATGGCAAGATGTTCCAGTCTGTTTGGGACTCATTATAGCCGTGGTGGTGCTGACAGTGATATGCGTTGCTCTTACTATATGCGTAACTGTATTATGCACCTCACGCTGTAATATACGGTAATACTTAAATTCCGTATCATCTCCAATAAATCTATGTTTGTTATCGGGTCGTCTGAGCTTAGCTGAAACATCACTCTATAATACGATTTATTCATATATATATGAGATATTTATTTTATTATTTTAATGTATTCGAAGAAGTCACTACGTTCATTGACATGTAAATCTATTCTGCTTACAGAAAGAACATCACCGATGAAAAAGCGGAAATCCACTCTGTTCTAAAAGAGTCCCATGTCAAGGAAATGGCTGAAATGGCCTCAAACAACCCGAAGAACGACCATCTACCAGTAGAGAACATTGACGGTGTCAGTGTTGATGTACACCCAGAGTACCAGGGCCTTCATTATAAAGACAACACAGAGGGGACATATTCACAGTTGTATACTGACAACAGACGTGCCCTTAACACAATTTCAGATTCTGCCAATGGACATGAGTATACAAATCTGTAAAGTAGACTCAGTTTTAAGTAGCCTTCTTATATCGGGACTTTTTCTTCATGAAACAGATATATTTCTGCTCACCATTATTTTTTTTTCCAATTGTTTAAGCGTTTTACAATCATTTTATGCAGCACTTGTTGTATATAATCTAAAATCAAACCTATTGAGATTTTGTTATTTTCATTATACTTCAAGGTTGATCGGAATCAAAAACACTACCACTAATCATGACGTCGCAAGTGTTTACATGTATTTCATTTTACATGACAGAAGCTGAAATAAAATACGATCTTGGGATGACAAAAGTGCATTCATTAGAAAGATTCAAGTGAGATATCTTTAAGCTTCCTTATAAGCTAAAAGTCAGTTAAATATAGGAAAATTATGTCTGGATGTTTTGTTAATTATTATCATACTATAAACACTTAGAGACAACATGTGAATGATAATATCAAGGTTTAGTAAATACACACACATACATATTAACATTCTTTCGTTTTTTCAGCGTGAACTGTCAATGTTTTCTCTGTAAATATTACACAATGTCAACAAGAATATATATATATATATATATATCAGAATATATTTTATTTACACAAGTACATGTATCATCTCGTCAAATAATATACATGCATACAATTGAATAATGAATGGAAAAGTAATAGTTAACATTGATAGTCTGGTTTTGTAAAAAAAATATTCTCAATTATCAAATCAAATGGAGAGTGGATACTGGAGGATTTAGGGTAATTTGTATGAAAACATTTCATTTAACATGTATATACATAATTACATCCTGTAACAGCCATTCGATATTAGAATGTATCTGTAATTATAATAACAATACAAACTAATTCACAATATTAGTTTTTGAACATACATTTTTCATGTTATTGACTTAAAATTTTGTTTCTGACACTAAGTGCTGTAATAACCTGTTCACAGGTTCTTATTGGCCTGTATCCAAATCGTGTATTGTTTGAAATGTATACATTTATTATTTGAGCCTTTCCTTAGCTATAATATCATGTAACACCTTTTTTGCATCGTGTATGTAAAATTTTAATCGCCAGCAAATGCTGGGGCTGTGTTAAGAATTTGACAGGAGGCCGCCATTTCTACTTTTGGGATGTCGCGAAGTAATGCAGAAAAGTCTGTTTTAGGATTTTGTCATCATTTTCCTACTGTCTATTCAGAAATTGTTATTTGTGAGAATAATTACATTTTAATGTAGCTTACTGACCTATTTCATTGTGGATGTTACAATTATTTAAGAGGCAGCAATGAACTATTTTATCGTTTATTGTGCGGAATGCTGGTGCTTTCTTATCATATCTTGTTAGATTTCATTCGTAATATGTCATGCGAGATACTGTGATTTAAATATTGAATATGTGACTGATTTATTATATCTTGTTTTGTTGTATGAATATGATTGTTCCGATACTTTTATTGTTGATGCTGCCAGCAACCAAATCACACTGTCACAGGAATTTTTATGGTGCGTGAAATGCAGTCTTTTGATTGGTTGCCAGCATGCCAGCATCCAATGGGTATAAAAACTGCTGCACTTGGTTATCGTGACCAGTTGCTAAGATCGCCATCTTACATAAACAACTTCTCGTCATAACAACAACGATGACTATTGTATTGCCCCCGGCAAACAAAACTCATGAAAGTTACTAGAATAAATAAATACCATAAGAACTGTAGTAGAATTTCGAGAACTTGATTCAATATCTCAATAAGCAAAAACTAAACGTTTTATTTCTAAATATCTGTTTAACTTCAACATCAAGTTTATTATTTCACTTCTAAATAGTTCGACTGATAGATTTAATGATTAATAACTATGACGTCAATAGAAAATAAACTCCAGTTAAATAAACATTAATAGAGCTATAAATTGTACTCTGGCAAGCAACTGCTCACGACTTAAGTCTTATTGAGTAAAGTTTTTAAGTCTGTTTGTAAACACATTCTCGAGAGTAAACTGAATTAAAGTTATTTTTTAGGATTGGAACGCGGCGACAGTTGTTTTCTTTATGTTTATTAAGCGTCACAAGAAACACATCAATTACATATCTAGATCTGTAGATAAACATGTAGCAAGTTGCAGTTTTGTCTCTTTGTATTATCCTTTCAGTACACATGTCCTTGTTTTCTGTTATTGTCCAAGAGAGTGACGATGTCAGAGAGAGTCCGTATGTAAACTGGTTGAGTGAGAACTCTATTATAAGGAAATACCCTGATTGGTTGGCCCTGCCCCTTTGTCCCTTTTTTTACCGCTTATAAGCCTCCACCTTTCTTATTAATCATTTACCGATCTGTCGCCGCCGACGCAAGTTGGTTATTTGATCCAGTTGTAATGTCGCTCTTACCTTTGAGCATTTATTATAAGTTTATTTAGACGTGCCTGGTAAGTTTATATTTGTACTTCAGTGATTTAAATATAAATTTTCCACGTAGAGTATTTCTCGCGATGATTTGTGAAATCTTCGATTTATTTCGTATTTATTACTTTGTGTCCGTAAACTCTGTCTAACGAAATGTGTTAAGTTATACTTTAGGTTTCTGGTTTACAACCGTTTCTGCTTTATAACCTTAAATAAATAAGAATCGAACCTCCACTGGTGTTGTTTCTATTATCCACCCACTACATACACATACGCATATACATAAAAACTAGGTACAAGTCTAATGTGAGACACCAACCAGCCAGATGCAACAGATCGAGATTCGAACCCTGCATTAGACTTGCACTTTATGTAAAGATGCCATTGTAAGCCCACCCTACAGATCGACCGCCCATCCATGACAACTCACACTGAATAGACATCATCCAGCGGGATGGCTTACAGTGCCCGTTATATATATTTACAAAGATTCAATATTTTCCCTCTTTTTGTGTTTTTTTAAAAAAGATCAATGAATTTAAACATACTCGGTTTGCGTGTATAAAATATTTCAATGAAGTTATTTCTGAATGATTCGTAAGCTTTAGATCTGATTATAAAATGGTACTCATCTTCTAAGTTCATTTGTAGTACAACACAGACATTTCCTTTCCTCACGTGTTAACCTGTTTTTGCCATGTTTATTTTGTTCAATTTTTAACTTATGTGAAGAAAGTCTTAACCTTGATAAATAAAGAAAAGTCATTTTTCGAAATTATTACTGAAGGAAAAAATCGGGTTTTAAATGTTTTCAAAACTACTTTTATCAATATCATTTCGCCATTTTTAAATAAAGTCAATAAAAAGGTGAATGTGCACATCCTCTAATTTCAATAATTGAGCATTAGTGTGATATGTCAGGTATATGGCGTATGTTATTGTGTGTGTGTGTGTGTGTGTGTGTGTGTGTGTGTGTGTGTGTGTAACGGGACTTTACGGACGAATGACATCCCCCTCCAATGGTATATTCTCTAAACAATCGGCGTTTGTTTTATAATAAGTGCAACTGTTACTGTTGTTTATACCCAAAATATAATACAATATAATAAACAGACAGTTATCTTCTTCATGGAGTGATGCGTTTGAGATTAAACCGCTTTTTATAAACACACCATCTTCCAGAAATTGTCATAAAATGTATCGATTTTTCATTATCATTATGATAATAGTTGAAAAACGCCTTCTGGACCCTTGCGAAAATCGATCATTTCCTTAATAAACTAATTAAAAGTGCCGCGTGAAGGTTATGGGCATCAAAACGTTTGATGTTACGTGTAAATCATTCATTTTCTTTTCCTTATACTTCACATTTGATCTGGTGCTCTACGACAAAAATAATATGATGTCCTCGAGCAATATCTCATACAGCGCCCGTCAATCAATTTTAGGCGCTAAACTTTTTATTTATTTCCCGTTCTTGAAATAGCGTAACACGAAGAACGTACACGAATCACATTGGTCTTGATAAAAAAAATCAAAGTTCCGCTTCAAACCAGTGTTATACAGTCGTTGCAGTACTCTTTGCAGATAAACTACTGCATGGCATGCATTTTGAGAAATATTGTGGGGGACTCGCATTTCAAATCGAATGTTTCTTAAATTAGTCCACCTTATGACTATCTATATAAGTTTCACGCGTCAGAATAACATATACCGTCCTCGGTGGCCGAGTGGTTAGAGCGTCCGCCTCGTAAGAGGAAGCTCGTGGGTTCGATCCCCGGCCGCCACATACCAAAGTCGTAAAACATCCGGCCGCCACATACCAAAGTCGTAAAAAATGGTACTGTTATAGCTGCCTTGCTTGGCGCTCAGCATATAAGGGTAGCTGCAGGGCTGGTTGGCCGGATGTCAGGATAATATGACTGGGTGTTGTATCATGCCAAATGTCTACGACGTGATATAGCAGTGTGGCAGCACTATATCTGTCTCAAGTAGACATCGTCTCCAAATGACTCAAATGCTGTCTTTGGGACGTTAAAACCAACAGACAAACAGACAGAATAACAAATAGCACTGTATTTTGTGCATATTATGTATGACAATTTGCTAGGCAGAAAAGTAGGAGTGTGTCTTGTAGATTATATATGAAAGTGATTCAAAAAAAAGATTGCGAACAAAAAAATGAGAAACCTACGTCCTAAATCCGGTCTCCAGCATGTCAATTGTGTTACATGACACAATCCTTTAGTCTACTACATTTTTTTTCCGAATAAAGGTCCATGTATGTTGCATCCTCCGTTCAGCCTAGACGTGGCCCAGTGCTATCTTTTCCACTCTTCGAAATTGAAAGAACCATGGTAGGAAATGCAGGTCAAAAAGCACATTCTGGTTTTCAGTGGCAAGTTTTAATGGTGTACCCAAAGATGAGTATGAAATTTGATTACAAATTGGATTGAAATATTAGATTAACATGTTTTGAATTATGAGGAATATTTCAAAAGGTAACTTAACTAAAACATCAACTTAGTCAGCATATCGCAAAAGTTTCTTGTGTATGTATTTTACCAGGGTCTCTTAATACTGTATATATAGAGAGTAAGAGACCTTGATTTTACTGACCTGACTGATAAGACAGGTCACGAAACAGCGTGGATGCATTGTCAGCCTGCTGAGCTTCCTGCTAGGTAAACTTGATTGTCATATTTATTTTCCCTAGAACTTCACGTGCTTTAGGTGTATGCGGAAGAATGTGATTACACTAATAGTTTACTTCCTTTATCAAACAGATCGTTTTTTCCAACCTTTTAAATCAGTTAATGATATCTTCTATTTTGACATTTTATAAAACTCATCGATACTATCAACTAAGACCACTTTACTAAATGAATTAATATTTATCACGAAAACTACTTATTTCCTATTTATTAATTTTCACGAAAGTTTTAAGATTATACTTAACTTAAAGTAAGTGTTTGTAGTAGTATACAAAGACCTGTTAAACAAAGTTTGGCTACTAGTCCAAATCTCACAAAAGCACGAAACAAATTGCCCAATTCTCAATTTGCCCAAATTGCCCAAGTCACGTGTTCAAATATCTCTTTTCCTATTGAAGATATGTGGAAGTAAATTGTATCTTACAAGAGAACATTACCATCTAAATAATATATTATGTATCAAAATAAGTCAAGAAATAAAAATGTTTCATGTAAAATAGAAAAGAACCTGTATAATTATAACAAAGAGTGTAGTTTTTCTGCTACACTGGTTAAATTTAAATGATATTATATAAATCCAACGTCGGAACACCCACGTTCTCTCAATCCGCTTTGCTTCTTTATTGACCGTGGAATACTTGGTTAGCATGAATCATTGATTACGCGTTTCATTGGATCCGTGCCTGCGAAAGCACGGCGACAGCATTGATCATTTAACCAATGAAACAGCGCGGTATTTTGAATGTTAGCTTCGTTCTACCATGTAGAGTTGACGTCACGCTTCTCGCCTTTTGGAGCTTTGCGGTTTATATTGCGGAGAATAATGAGTCAGTTTTTAACGAAAAGTATTCAAAATACTAATCGTTATTTCAATGGTCAGCAAGTAGCTGATTAATATTCATGAAAACGAAGTTTTCCAACTAGATATCCCACGGTATATACAGAAGTGATAACGGAAATACCGTGGGTTTTCGACGTTGATATAAATCATGCTGAAAATAATTCCTTGCAGTAGAAAAATGATTATTTAATGATATGGTTACATTTTCCTCTGTGATTTTTCCATACTTGTTTGAAACTTTGCAATATTCAGTGCTTTGCTTTGTGCCTAAGCAATATTTTCCACAGGGTTTTACAGGAGTTTCCTATCTCCTAATCCTACCGTAATATGTCTTTGTAGTATGCTATGATAGCACAGATAACGCATACGATAAATTAATATGATCAGGACGTTTGTGGTTGCTTCCTGTTTGGTAACAGTGTTTGGACTTCTCTGATGTGAGTACCTGTCTTTACAACAATTAATCGTTATGATCAGTGTAAGAGAATTTAAATGACACCAATTATTGTAACGTTTAACTGTTTGTCTATTGCTTTATATGATCGAACTGCGACTGTAAAATGCAATTTCTTTATCATCCAATTGGTTCTCGTCTTTTGTTTTTCCTTTTAAAAAAGCTTTATCTGAAAAAAAGTATATAAAAAAAAATACCGTGAAACAATAAAATTTAATTGAGAGATGTTCTGTCATATGTGTCATCATCGTAATAAACAGAAGGAGAGAAAACAAGCTTATGATTAAAATTATAAGATTTATGAAAACAGCGTGAACCAATTCGTCGCCTACCAAATTGATGTTTTCGCAAAAATCGACTTTGAATATTTAAATGATCATATTATTTATTCTGTTTACTTTTGTAAACTGAAAAATTACATTTATCTACAGACATTAGTGACATTTTTTACATCTGTATTGAAATAAATCATAATCAAGTAAAAAACAAATTTGTGATAGATCAAAAGTGAAAATGTTAATAAAAGAGTTACTCTGTAAGTGCGTTATTGGAGGTAGATCATAAGGCTATTAATTTTATAATGGAGCGATATAGATACGATATTTCACTGGTTAAATTTTACATTTTGTCAGCTATTCTTTAAACATTTAGTCCTGATCTTTATGTTTGTCCTTTCGGCTGAATCTCTTGTTCGTTTGAAATAAAATACATAATGTCGCCAAAAAAAAAAAAAAAAAAAAAAAATAGGTCATTGACAAAGCATTCCAATGTGTGATATGTCTTTTGAATATGAAAGGTATAGTGTAAGCAAACCTTGTAAAGGACTTTTCTGGTAATACTACATTGCCAAACAATTTATATCTTGTATTTTTGAGTGATAAATTTCATTCAAATAAGGAATTTTAATCAACAGACGGCAAATAAACTAATCTTACGAAACAAGTCTGTACTTTTATGATAAGTTATGATGGTAAATATTTGTTTCAAGATATATTTTAATCCTAAAAGTTGTTTTCTTTCATGAAAAATACATTTCAATTCTAGACAAAGTAAATGGCTTTGAACGTATCAATGTGATTTCATGAAAAACTCCCAGAAGTACCTAATAAAGACCTCGGAAAGACAGATAGACTGACACTTTCTCCTAAGCGGGGATTACTGTTCAAAAGATAACTCAAATTAACAAGTCGAACTATGTTAAAAATAGTTTTTAGATATATAACATTGGTAAGACTTTCTGTCAGTAGAAACAATGTATGGATAACGTAAAATGAACATGAAGATAAAAAAAGATTAGAAAGATAGTGACATGTCAATTAAGCATCATAATTATCAATATCTACATGTACCTACTGATAATAAATTTGCATATCTCCAACATGGAAAGGAATAAACATATTATTTTAATTAGCTTATTTTCATATTCATTTATTTATGTAATGAACTATTCATTATTATAGTATTAGAGAGAGAGAGAGAGAGATAGAGAGAGAGAGAGAGAGAGAGAGATGTAATGTAACGTCAAACCTTTAAACAAAAATACGTATATAAGAAAATATAAGAAAATAGACGCCAAAATGTATTGTAGCACTTTTTGCCCACCATACCTACTTCCTTTTACACATGTTATTGATATTTTGGGACATTTGGAAAAATACATTTTTCTCTTGAATAGGTTATTGAATTTTAATTATTTCTTCATACATTGTTAAATGGACAATGGACTATGTAGCAGTCTGTTGGTTTTCAGCCAGGACGGTAAACAGTGTTGATTGTGTGCATGCAAGCTGAAAATGTGACAAATAAATATCAAATTTTGAAAGATAAATGATTAGTTCAACCTCCGATTTTCTCTCTGATCTTTCTTTTCTCTTTTTTCTCCAGTGTTTGTATAATGATGTGAGTGATTCATATCTATGATTGATTATAACACAAACATACCGTATATGCCATAATTCTTATACGTTGACAATACGGGGGCGGGTCAATAACTTGTGTCGTTACCATAGTAAAATGAAAACCACTGACGCAAATATCAATTTCTTTATGTCATTCCTTCAAAGTAATCACCTTTATGTAATACACAGAGTTTCAGTCGTTTAATCCAATTTTTAAATGTTTTTCTATAGTCTTCTTTAGGTATGGTATACCTTTACATAACTGATACAATGCGGATCTAAGTCCATTCGGGCTTCTGTAGCGGCGACCCTGAAGGTGTTTCTTTAACTTTGGGAACGGAAAAAAGTCACAGGGTATGGTGGGTAGTTTAGAACAGTCACATGTTTACTTTCAAGAAATTTCTTCACAATGTCCGCTTTGTGTGGTGTAGCGTTATCATGCAAAAGGTACATGCCCCTCATTCCGGTACTAGGACGAAGCTTACAATAATATATGTCAACTTTAGTTAGCACTTTCCTTCTGTAAAACTTCGCATTGACAGAGCATTTCTTTGGAACAGCAACTTTTGCATCTAATCCGTGAATTCCGAAGAATATAGCTTATATTACTTTCTTTGAGCAGTCACTCTTTTGGTTATACAAGGCCTACGGGCATGTTTAGTTGCCCATATTTTATTGTTTATTTTGCGAGTCGGCTCAAGAAAGTCGAACCAGCTTTCATCACCAGTAACAATGTTAGAAAACTTCCTACTGTCATATTTTGGAAACATCTTTAATAATTTTCTGGCACATTTCACACGCTCTTGCTTTTGTTCAGGACTTAACAAATGTGGTATCCACCTAGCAGCGATCTTCCTAACTCGAAGATGCTTCTTCAGAATGGTAAAAGCTGACCCTTTTGACATGCCAGCATACCTAGCTATCTCAGAAATCGTATATCGTGCTTCATTACCACTTAGATCGTTTACTTTTTTAATGTTGTTTCTGGTGATAACTGATGGTTTCCTGCCTCTACCACTGGCATCCTCCAACCTCTCTGTCGTTCTTAAACATAACAATCCATCTTTGAACTGTTCTTAAACTAACAACAGAAGACCCCAAAACAGTACAGAGTTCATTGTGAATTACTGTTGCGCTTAATCCTAAAGCCATACGCGTTTTAATATAAGACCGTATTTCTAAAGAGTTCACTGAACGTTTGGCAGACATTTTTATACGCAGTTGATCGTACGTACCTCTTTCAGTACTTATTTTCTCACTGTCCTTGTGTATAGATATACATGTATGATACACCGTTGGAAAGCTAAAGAGTTCGTGCGTATCATAGTATAACTTTGCACGTCCTCCATGCAGTATTCGTGAAATAAACTGATGGACGACACTAATTATTGACCCGCCCTCGTATAATGTATAAACATATACAGTGACTCGAACAGGCTAGGGGAACAGCAATTTGTTCTAGTCAACCGTGTCGACCCAACCGTGGTTAAAACGATTTACATACATGTATTAAAAATACGATTTTTATAAGGCATTCTTTTAGCACTGATCAATTAAAGCAGATTATCGTATTTTGGATATATAGTAAAGTTCAAATTCACACCAAAAGTCTGAACACTCACTAAACAAATCCAAAAATTGCTTTCCTGATTGATTTGATGACTTTAATCAAAAGCTAATGAATGCTGATATATCTAGGATTGAATATGAACATCAGGCAAAAACAAGAGGCTTGGCGATAGATATTAATTTTAGATTAATCAATAAAACCTGAGATAAAAATAGCACAACTGAAAATTGTATCTGCCATGTATGTTTTCGAAATTGGTTGTCCGAATTAAGTATAAAACAACACTATTTATTTGACTGAATAAGATTCTGCAATGAAAACCATTTAAGAAGTAATTACATTTAGATAGGGTTTAGCAAAATATACTCACATTTCGTTGTTGTGCCTTTATAAAACAACAAATATTCACCACATTTTCTTTATGGCTTTACAAAAGCTTGCAGGAAGTTTGGAGTTAGCGCAATTTTAATCTGTACGTTTCCAAAGTCGCAAAGCTAATTGGGTCAGTCACAGTTTTACTGTTTAATTGTCCTACGTAACGTGCATGCCCGTTTATAAAGGAAAAATGATCATTAAAAATGAAATCAGAGTAAAGTACATAACCTTAAATCAACGTCACAATCTTAAACCAAAGCTTAAATGATAGCGAAAAGTAAAACATGAATGGTATTTTTTTTTTTTTTTTTTTTTTTTTTTTTTTTTTGCAAAATGGACATAGGGCACTTTAAGAGTTAGGCGACAAGTTTTTGTTAGGGTGTGGGTCCGACTTTTTAACGTATTACATATTTTATTATATGATTTCAAATAAGATTTACTTTTTTAATCTTGAACGATACTTCCAGAGTTTTTTACTGAGTTCAGAAAGTCAACTTAGAATATATTTAATTAATGCCTAAATTGCCATTTGTATTATTTGCCTTACCTTTTGTTAAACCTGGCCAGAAATGAAAGATCATTATTATCCCAATTTAGATGTCGTATTTTACCATTAAGAATAGAGACAGGGAGGTATGTTGGAGAGGCGATCGAGCAAAGAGTCTGTAAAATGTGTGACAGTGATCACAGGCTACCGGCGTGGGAACCCCCAATGATACAAAGTAACAATTTAAAACACATTTTATAACAAAATTTCACAATTCAAGAAAAAAAAGTTTTGATCTCATAAAATAAGTAAAGGTATGTAACTCTCCGCTCAAAATCTATAGGAAAACTGACATGGTCGTATTCTGAGCTTCGTATCTGACACAATTTTCAGCCGATTTCAAATATGCCGGGCTTGTTCAACGCAGAAACAATAGGCCTTTTCGTTGCCGAGTCGATTTTCTATCTTAGATAAACTACAAAGACAACACGAGCCACGAAACTCAATGGAAACTGTACTCGGACACGATGTGACCGAAGCAATGCATATCACATTCAATGTTTTTTTCAACGGCAACTTCACAGAAATACAATATTTCCGACAAATACCCATATAAAACAATAAATTATGTATTTATTTAATTCTCACAAGTTATGCTTTTTTCCAGAAGTCGCTAGTATCGATGCATTCCGCCCTCATTCCACTGTTGCATTTTGTTATGACTGGCGGCTACCATATTGAATTGGTTATCGGCTTTTGTGATAATTCCAATATGACATTGGGGAACCAGCGATTATGGTAGCCGTCAGTCAAAACAAAATGCAACAGTGGAATGAGGGCGGAATGCATCGATACTAGCGACTTCTGGAAAAAAGCATAACTTGTGAGAATTAAATAAATACATAATTTATTGTTTTATATGGGTATTTGTCGGAAATATTGTATTTCTGTGAAGTTGCCGTTGAAAAAAGCATTGAATGTGATATGCATTGCTTCGGTCACATCGTGTCCGAGTACAGTTTCCATTGAGTTTCGTGGCTCGTGTTGTCTTTGTAGTTTATCTAAGATAGAAAATCGACTCGGCAACGAAAAGGCCTATTGTTTCTGCGTTGAACAAGCCCGGCATATTTGAAATCGGCTGAAAATTGTGTCAGATACGAAGCTCAGAATACGACCATGTCAGTTTTCCTATAGATTTTGAGCGGAGAGTTACATACCTTTACTTATTTTATGAGATCAATATTTTTTTTTCTTGAATTGTGAAATTTTGTTATAAAATGTGTTTTAAATTGTTACTTTGTATCATTGGGGGGTCCCACGCCGGTAGCCTGTGACAGTGATGTGATAGAAAATGAAATGCATTTTTTGTTAGAGTGTGAAGCTTACCAGGGTCATAGACAGTGTATGGTTAATTCATTAAACTTAGATGTATATAGTGAAGAACAAAAATTTACACATTTACTTGAAAAATATCCACGGAGAGTGTCAAAATTTTAACAAAAGCATATTTACATCGAAAATCTATTTTGTTTACATAATTTATATTTATCATCTGTGCCGTTCATTACTATGTTATTTATTTTGTAAATATAAACGGTGACATATAGGCCCATTGGGCCGGGTGTACGTAATATATTATGTTGATCTATTCATATATCTTAATATATATGCATTGTTTGTACACATGTCACGATAATAAATAAACATTTACTTACTTATTTGTATCAAAAGCAAGGTAATTTGGTTTAGGTCTCTAAAACTAACTCTACATTTCAAATCGTTATCAGGTCGTTTCAATGTTATGACACGTTAATGCAATTTGCGAATGTAGTTTAGAACCGAAAATCACTTTCAAATCAACAGTGCAGCCTGTTAGAGTACATATTTGTTTACGGTATTACGTGAATAGAAAAAAGAAGATGATAGACTGAATAAAAAAATTTTATTATGCTACAAATTCCCTTCAATTACAATAGTGAGAAAAAACAGAAAACATGAAAACAATTAAAATGCATTTTAGTGTAAGGATGCACATTTTATAAATAGATATCGCGTTATCAAGAAAGTACGCTATGCTTGTCAACATTCAAAGATATAAGTAAAAAGTCATTATCTTAATAAGTGTTCTACCTATCCGGATCAAGTAGGGAATAAGGAAATGTTCGTTTTTTTTAACTATAGCTTCTGGTCACACTACTGCAAGCTCTCTCTCTCTCTCTCTCTCTCTCTCTCTCTCTCTCTCTTTCAGACAGTGGTGCAGTTCCATTTATTTATTCACACTAGTGTATCGCTACGATTGTTTTCCTCTGAAATGACACAGCCCACCTGAAGTATCCAAGAGATGTACGGGATACTGCTGACGCTGTTGGTCGTAGCGGACATAAACCTTGCTATCATCGAGACTAGGGGTATGTTACTAAATTTTACCAAGAACAGATACGTATTTGTCTGAAACAGGGGGCCTCCGTGGCCGAGAGGGTAAAGTCGCTGACTTTAACACTCACTCAGCCCCTCACCGCGTGGATTCGAAACCCGGCAGGTTCATCCGGATTTTCATGTGAGGAAGCCTTCCAGCTGGCTTGCGGTAGGTCGGTGGTTCTACCCAGATGCCTCCATTGCATGTAAGGTCTGCGCCCCATAATATCCATATTCCATAAGTTGTCACTGTATGGTGATATTTTTATGAAACTTTGTCACTTTGCAAACATCAAAAAAATAACTGAAATGTTTCACCTACCGAGAGTTCCTCACCCCCCCCCCCTTAAGTTTTATTACATATGTGTGTGTGTGTGTGTGTGTGTGTGGGGGGTAATCTGTATTTAAGTTAACATTGAAGTATATTGGAAATACATGTATAGAATTTCTTTAAATATGAGAAACTAAGTTTGATTTTCGAGAAAATCTCACGGTAGAAAGATGCATTATATGATTCTTTTTCAAATTCCATGTAAAAAACATCTTAACTACCGTTGGAATATGGAGAAAGCCACTCTTTAGTTTTCACAGGAGATAACTCATGACATCAAATTTAACAAGGGAAGGTAATAAAAGAACTTCTGTCACATGTCATAACATGTCAATTTGCCCCTTAGATTTCTATTGTTTGCCATTTTAAAAGCTTATATTGTGAAGTTACATGCATTATTTGATGGAATTGATTGCTTTTATTGGGCTATACCTTAACGAGTCATGCAGAAGTTAGCCGTATAGTTACATATATATTACAAGCAATAAGATTAAAGCATTTACTGATTTTATTTGTTAAAACGTACCGTTTCCAGCTTTAACATATTTGACTTCGTCGCTAGTAACTTTCGATTTTAATTTAAACATTCGCGTAAATACAAATTATATTTAATCATCTTAAAATGTCACCTTCGAGCTCATGTGCTTCATACTTCATTTAACAATTTCACAGATCACCCGATAAGTATTTGAAGACTTTGAAATTGTATGTAGTTATTTAATTAATTCTTGAATGTTTTCTAGATAATATCGCGATTAACAAACATGCCATACAATCGACCACGTTATATTATAAATACTAATAAAAGTTATAAATCGTATGAGAGTGTCAACATCTGGTCCCTGTGCTTGATACTTCTTTCAAATGTTCATATGAACATATTTATCAAAATTGAATGTAGTTATTAATATATTTTATGAATGGTTTCTAGATAATATCGCGATTTACAAACCTGCCAAACAATCGACCACGTTATATTTTAAAAACTATCAATGGGAAGCAAGTTTCGCTACTGACGGCAACTCTGGATTTAACGAGGGCTGCAGGTGTTGTAGTGGTACGTACAACATCGATAAACAGTCTTGGTGGGAGCTGGACCTTGAGAGGGAATACAACATCGGGAGGATTGACGTGTACGGTCGGAGCGACGCTGGCTTTTGTAAGTCATCACCAAATCGATTCGAAAGAAAATACATTAACTAACAAAAAGTGAACGTTTTTGAAGTTAAAATTTAAACATAGAATATTTATTGCGCTTGTGACAGCAACACTTGATTTAACAGGTCATTCATGTGCCATGCGCAAACGTAATTTAAACTTTTTCATAATGTGCGAGTTGTCGTTCTTACAGGCTTAACAATGGAGAGTGACTATTTGCTCAACTATTGTTGGAAATGGTAGGTTTAAATTCCACAACCGACTATTGTTGTACATTCGGACGAAAGCATTATTGTAAAAAAATGCTTATTGAACAAAACGACACGATGCCCCTATTTTAACAGAACACCTGTATCACCTGAGTACAACAAGCCCTTAACAAAGGTCTTTAATGTAATTTTATATTAATCACTAAGACTCCCTGCAAAATCCTTTTTCAAGATTTGGCTGACTTAGATTACTGGCCCCATCCAATGGGAGCCTCAACGTCGATATGATAATCTCTGTGTCAGTAACGTCTATGACGTGTTACGAGGTGATTATTTTTGCCATATTTAATTGATTATAATCTTAAGTGTTTCAGGGCACATTGCTTGCGTAATGTGTCCGAATTATCCTTCGTTGTGTGTCAAGGCAAAATAAAACGATGAAAAAAAATCATATAAACATTTTTTTTTCATTTTATTGACGGAAGATATTTAAAAAATGCCACACGCCTATACCGGAGCTCGTCATGCAAGCATAATTATCTATCTTCGTGATAGTACGAGGAAACAGGTGCACGTATATCTTGTTCGCAAGAGGGCATTGAATTTAAATATCCGGTACCGATATTTTCACGATCAGTTATAAATATGTTACGTTGTAAACAACACAACATAAACTACCATTATATGACAAACACATCAAATGTTTCGATTTCTGCGATTTCAATAAACATTTCAATTGCACATGCTGATGATATGCAACATATGACTTGGTACCGGTTATTCCTATGAAATTTTATTTAAAATCAAGAGCACGAAGTTTTAGAGATTGTGTATATAAATTATGTTGCTGAAAACAAAAAGGCATTCTTTTTAAACTTCCAAAATATATTAACAACTAAACTTCATATATAATCAACACTGTAAAGTATTTTATTAGTGCGAAAAAGGAAGTATGTAAATTATCGCCGAGAGACCGACATTCGCATTTCCCTTTTTTTTTGTACAAATGTCCGACTTGGCTCGATATTGAAACCTTGCACGATATTCGGCGATATTAAGTTTCAGACCTGGCTCGAATTTCGCCGACAGCTCGATATCACCTAAACCTAGCTCGGTATTCGGTTATATGAATTTTATAACCATGCTCGATTTTGGCCGCCACGTCAATATTCGCATTTCTTTTATGATGAATAAAGATAACGAAGACATCCCTAGCTAAACATTTCGCCTCATTAAGTTTTGCTTTGAATTCGTAACGATATAAGATGTTCTTGCCAACTTCTTACGCTTCGCAGCATTTACAAGTTTAACCCCAACAATTTTGCAATAGAAAAAAAGAGGGTCGTCATTAAATTAATATTGTTCTGCTTGTAACTAGAGTTGGTAGATTACTTCATTTTCAGTTAAAGAAACTTGGGTTTCGTCTTAATGAAAATGCAAACTTCAAAGTTGCTACTATTTTTCCTAGCGAAACAATTCACTTTAATTTACATGTGGAGGAAGTCACAGCGTGTATGTTTTGTTATGTTTTAGTGATAATCGCAATTGTTCGTTTCTGCATAAAGGCGCAGGCGCGCGTGTCTATGTCGTTAAATATCATTCATGCATATGATGATTTCATTTTGTAAAAACGTATTTCAGGTCAACTGCAAGGATTTAGTCTTTATATTTCCAATGTCTCGCAGTCGATGACAGGCTTAATATATCGTGATAATGAGACTGAGAAAAGTGAATATCAGAAAAGGGGAGGTCACTACACCGTATCAGTCGGACAGGTGCCAGGTCGATATGTGATGGTCAAACTGAATCGCCAAATTCTAGTCATTTGTGAAATGCAGGTTTCCAAGGTAAGATATTAAACATAAAATATTCATGTTATGATTTCATTTTGACTTTCAATCAATCTAAGATAAATTTCAGTAATACTTTTATACATTTTAAGTTATATTTAAAATAATTTCAATATTCTCAAGTGGTTTCTAGAGGAGATGTGGACTGTGGATTTTTAGACTGCGTGTATGTGAGATTATACGTCTCTCCAACGGATCAGTTTCACATCGCATAATTCGAACACACAGAAATTAAAAATGACTGTAACAACAGTGAGTTCTATAAAGGACAATGTACGTACGTGTACGCATGTATTTACCCCAAACCCCTTCCTCGCCCTTTTTAATTTCCCCAATTTATAGATGTATTGAATTATTCCATTTTTCGTAAATCTTAAGTGAAACTTCAATAATTTTTGAGAAACTTGTTCGTATAGAATTGTAAAAGTGTGGATTATTTTACTGCAGGAGATAACGACTTCTTCAGTTTTATATCGCATCATATGTACCAATGCTGAAAATAATATACATGGAATAAACTGATTAATTGAATAAATACAACATTCATGAAAAAAATTAAATTAAAATAGCAGGATGGAGAATGGAACTGAAATATAATTAAAGTGGTAGCATATAACTAACTCATATTCCCTGTTATCATATCAGTAAGTCATATCTAACCTATTATATACAATACATACGTATTGCTCGGCAGCATGTCCCGACGGACACCACGAGCCCAACTGTGACCCCTGTAGTTGTGGAAGGAAACCCTGTAACAAATCCAATGGATCCTGTCTAGGTAGGTAACAAATACATGCAATAAACTTCTTTCAGCTGAGTTAAATGTCGTCATAATTGTCTTATGGAAAGAAGGGAAATGATATATTTGGGGAAATGCAACTGACCCGCGCAAGACGGTCTAATTCATCATTGTCACCGGTCTTCTAAAATGAAACGGCCATGAAGAATATGGAATGCAGAAAAAATTATCTAGATGTTTTTTTTTGTGATATATAACGCAAAACTAAATCGTTTAACGCGTTTTTCATTTTAATACTTGTTTAATATTATAATTTAAGTGTATACATCTTTAAAAAAAATGGTACAAAAATAAATATTATTTTAATCATGATAAATTTATAGATTTAAAATTATTAGTAGTTTAAAAATGTTTTTTTAAATTGGAACCTTATGTGTATAATAGTACACAAACATTATAAAGGGGTGGGGGAGTATTTTTCATTGATATAGCTGTCTGTATACAAAAAAAGTGAGTATTATAATTAATAAATTAAATAGCATATTTAATCAGCATTTTGTCTTGTTCAGCAAGTTAACTCAAGAATGTCTTACAAAAAACAAAAACTAAAGATTGGTTTCATAACTTGAAAAATCTATAAAAACAACAATAACATGACAAAAAAGAACAGATACATAGAGAAAAGGGAAGCAAATCATGCTTATTTACAATCTGCCTTTATTAGGCAAGTATATTATTCTCTCTTTTTAGGATATAAACTTGTATATTTACTTGGATTGTATAAACCAAATTGTAGAAAAAAATAATAAATAAATCATATGTTTCAATAATAAAATACAACAAACAAAACACATGTATACTTACTTGGATTGTAACTGCAGCATTGTATCTGTGTAGATTTTAAACGTTTATAATAACACAGTGTTTAACACAAGTACATACTCAAAGACATATACAACTTATATTTTAATCCTTTTATATGTGTATAATTTGATAGTTTAAGTGTATTGTGCAGCTATTTTGTGTATATTTATTATATAGCCTAGATATGCATATTGAAGAAGGGATACCGTGACTTTTGTCATACATATTGGCAAATTAAGCTGTTTATTTAACAGAGTGTCCTGACGGGAGTTACGGTGATAATTGTTCGATCTGCGGGCACTGTCTTCAAGACAACTCCCATTGTGATAAAGAGACTGATCAGTGTCCCGGAGGTTGTGCGGCGGGATTTACCGGGCCAACTTGTCATCAGGGTATTAAGCTTAACAGATTTTTAGAAATATGTGTACAATATAATTGCCTATAACTAAATGGCATATGTTTAGGTTATGACAATATTTTTTGAAAGGCATGTTTCTTTCAGTATTTTCTTTTCTGATTTAGCTAAGATAGCTAGGTATAATAAAATTGCAGGATTGTTTTACTACGTTTTGGCTATTTGAGTTTCTCTACATAAATGTACATATTTTAAAATTATATAGCTGTCTGTCTTTGAAATACTTTTTAGTAATACACCTTGCGTTTTACAGCAGGACCAAGTTCGTGCAGTTCTCATGAAAATAGATATTAACATTTATTTCAATATTTTTCATATTTTATTTGTTGATTTCACAATATGTTGACTCAGAGTGCATCAGTCAACTTTTCTACCTCAACAAACACCTGCCATTACTTAAATTAAAGCCCCTGCGACCACGTGGTCGGCACGTGTAAACTGAGACTGTGTGAAACTGGATGGTCTACATGTGACCAAGTTTTTCAAAATACTGGTCTGGAATATGGCGACAGTTTAAAGAGTTCAAGTTTATCAAGATTAAGATAAATAAAAACAAGGCTTTCAATACATGTTTTCTTTAGCAATACCTAGAACATAGTGAGTTTTGATCAATTATGTATAATTATGGCCGTGATTACACTACACGTTGATAAACTAAATATACAATGTAGGTAATTTATGTGACTACCGAAAGTACAACCGGCAAATATATCGTTTGATCATTTCAAGGTGTCTCAACAAAATTTGCTAAATGATTCATAGCAAGAACAATGTTTCATAAAGGCATCAACAATTAAAATATGTATCGGCAGTAACTGACAGTAAACCCCAAGGAGAGGTTAGCTGACAGCTCAATATAACAGGATACATGTATTAAATAAAGAAACTTAAACTTGATAAATCAAGCCTTATGTGACACTGATTAATCTTTATGTACTTGCAATTTACATTCTGTCCTTAATTCAGCTCTAGATTTTAAAGTGATCAGTCGTGTCATTTTCAACACGTTATATGTTTTAAGTATTATATGTTTGTTTATTATAATAATTTTGCATAGAATGTGTCAGTCCCTCATTCGGACTCAACTGTTCCCACACCTGTCATTGTGTAAATGGCAGCCATTGTGACAACGTGAACGGCACGTGTGGCAAAGGGATTTGTGAACCGGGATGGCAGGGACCCTCTTGTGACCGAGGTATTAAGCAAGTATTTCATAGTTATAAGATTAATCGTAAAGTCAAATTATTCTTATAATGACCACTTAAACATAGTGTGATTGACGATAAAATATATAAGCACTATTTTTCTTGAGCGATGCCTAGAATATGTGTTTCAGGTTCAATACTATAATAAAGACATAGTGGCGTAGTAAATAATAGTTTAATAATGTGATTGCTGACAAACAATACACCCTACCAATATATCGTTCGTTCACTTCTCGAAGTCATAACACACACTACTATGTGACTCAAGGCAGCAACAATGTTACGTAAATGTATCAGTAGTAGTTACTTTTATCGGCCTTAGTTATTACTGACAGTAAATGCCCCCACCATTCCCCCGCAAACAACATCAACAAAAAACAACAACATTAGCTGACAGTCTAATATGAATGGTATAAAATAATGTAACTTAAATTTAGATGGTCAACCATTATGTGACATTGATTTATTGGTGAGTACTTGCAATTCAATATAGTATCCTTAGTTTCTGTAGTAACCAGTTAACCAGTCATATACAATTTTTATGATATATTTCATATTTTAAATATCTAACATTTGCTTATTACATTAAATTTACACAGAATGTGCCAGTCCCTCATTCGGACCCAACTGTTCCCACACTTGTCATTGTATAAATGGCAGCCATTGTGACAACGTGAACGGAACGTGTAGCAAAGGGATTTGTGAACCGGGATGGCAGGGACCCTCTTGTGACCGAGGTATTAAGCAAGTATTTCATAGTGATAAGATAAATCATAAAGTAAATTATTCTTAAAATGATCACTTAAACATAGTGTGATTGACGATAAAATATATAAACACTATTTTTCTTGATCGATGCCTAGAATATGTGTTTCAGTGTCAATACTATAATAAAGACATAGTGGCGTAGTAAATAATAGTTTAAAAATGTGATTGCTGACAAATTATACACCTATCGTTCGTTCACTTCTCGAAGTCATAACACACACTACTATGTGACTCAAGGCAGCAATATTGTTACGTAAATGTATCAGTAGTAGTTACTTTTATCGGCCTTAGTTATTACTGACAGTAAATGCCCCCCACACACTGCCCCCCTGCAAAAAAAAACAACAGCAACAACAACAACAACAACAACATTAGTTGACAGTCTAATATGAATGGTATAAAATAATGTAACTTAAATTTCGAAAGTCAACCATTATGTGATATTGATTTACCGGTGAGTACTTTTGTTAAATATAGTATCCTTAGTTTCTGTAGTAACCAGTCATATACAATTTTGATAACATATTTCATATTTTAAATATCTAACTTTTGCTTATTACATTAAATTTACACAGAATGTGCCAGTCCCTCATTCGGACCCAACTGTTCCCACACTTGTCACTGTATATATGGCAACCATTGTGACAACGTGAACGGCACGTGTGGTCAGGAGCAGTGTGACCCCGGTTGGAAGGGATCCTCATGTGACCAAGGTATAAGGCCTGCTCTGCAAATGTTAGGAGAGTTTACCATAGAATAGTAATAAATCATTCAAATACGTCAAATACGGTGCTCAGCAAATTGTATTTGATATGAATACTTGCACTTGTATATTTAAAAACATAACGCTATTTTAAAGGAAATTTAGTTTTTAGATGCGAAAGCTTCTAAAGTCAGACGGTGGATTTTCTATTTACAATCTTATTACCGCCACTTATCCATACATTTGCGTTGAAATATGGTATGTTACAACTCAGAAAGTACTTTAGGTATTGAGTTTATACTTTATATACAATGGTCAAACTTTACTCAACAAGAACAATAACTCTACCTTGCTTCATCTCTATTACTTACTAGTATGATGAAAGTATGCTTTTCTGGAACATAATATTATTATTTTAAAATTTATTCAAGGCAATGATATCATTCAGGGTGTAAAATGACATAGAACAACAACTTTATCTTGTCCCATTTTCTTGCTTTTCTATTAAAATTATACCTGTCTGCAGCAAATTCATGAAGTATTAAAGGCATTGAGCGGATCAAGACTAAGAATAATTATTCCTCATCCATTTTTGTTTAATTTGACAGAGACCATGATCCATAATCTATCTTACTTGCTTTTTTGATAAGATTTAACTTCACTTATTTTTTTCCTGCGATGTATTTTGACATTCCACCCTTTCGCCCATTTTTACAACCTAAGGTTAAATTCTGTAGAAAAATAATGATCGTTTTTCATGAACTTTTATGACTCAATTGTTGTAACATTAAGGCCCAACACACCTAGTAAAACGACCACTCATGCACAATGCAGACCCCATAGTGACATGATCTCCACAAAACAGCTGGTAAATGAAAATCTTAAATAAAAAAAAAAAAAAAATACAACGCATAATTAGTATGATCCAGTCGATAGAGAACTTTTGTGAGTTCATCACTGTGTTCATTTCTGTATCAAATGCACAGATGGTGTCTCCCAAAGGAAAAGAAATCCGAAATTTCGTAAATTTTAAGTGACACTTAAATAATAAAAGAAAAAAAAATTTGTATACAATTGCAGGGTGGATGCCAACGCTCGTCTGTTAGGGATTTTAATTTTAAAAAAAGCGGGGGCGGGGGCGAAAAATAAGGTCAAAATGAACCCAGAGTTATGGCCCTTGATGAGAATGAATCCCTTGTGATAGTGAAAAAGATATGAAGTTTGATGAGAGAAGGTTTGATAGTTTAGCAGACAAAGCCAAGGTTAAAGTTTTCCACAATGACGCCAACGACAACGACGCCGCCGCCGACGACGACACCAGATTGATAACAATACCTACACGTTGTTTTGTGTGTGAAAAAAACAGACAAGCTTGAAATGACTCATTAGAAAATATCTTATGCAAACTGATCAGTATCTCTCGTATATCGTATTGATGCAAAATTAGATGTAAACTTCGATATTGTAAGAAACACTAATAGAATAAAGGCTTACTGATAAAAAGATATTGGACGGACAGAACAAGTTTTCTTGTCATATCAAATGTACAAATCTAATAAGCTTATAGGTAATCACAGGATCAAAGTATATGTATATGAAATGTACCATGCAATTATAGTCGAATGATGTCATAAATACATAAATTAGTTCCCGACTTATGAGTCTACAGCCCTTACTCGTGTTAAAATAATACAAAGCAGTCATTATTTGGCAGAAGTGAGGTCACAATTTCATAAATCCTTACCAGGTGTTATTTAAATAGAGAATCAGACTACTTGGTTACAAAATGTACATAAGTTCTGAAGGTGTGTTGAGACATGCATATACAATGTATTTTATTATTAGCATGTAACTGATTTATGTTCCCTGGTATCATTTTCTATAATGCCTTTGTGTTTAATCATGTGGAATTAATTTTACATATATCCGTACTCCATACTGTCCGACAGCATGTCCCGACGGACACCACGAGCCCGACTGTGACCCCTGTAATTGTGGAAGAAGACCCTGTAACAAATCCAATGGATCCTGTCTAGGTAGTTCACAAATATTACACGTTTATCGTTAAGTATTGTAATATATTATGACGTATGTCGAGCCTCTCGGACTTTAATGTATGCTAATAAGTATTGAACAATATTATATACAGGAAGCAAAATATATGAGACAATCAATGGTAAAGTGTTAATGGGTGTTACCAGTTGTAACTCAATAGTGATATTTTTTATATATATTCAACAGCTTATATTGAACCGTTATGTCCACTTTGGCGCCGAAAAACAAAAAATACAAAACTACATTTTTATCATTAAATATATATCATTTACCACAAACTTTCTCCAAAATTTGAGGCATTTTATTTCGAATAAATATGTAAAAATATTACCTTTTACCAAGGCGTTTAGAACTGACAATCAGGAGGTGAAGAATAAACCTAAATTTTGACATGAACCTAGCTTAACAAAACATAAACATAAAATAATCAAGTTAACCTCTAAATCTGACATGAGTGATACAAAAATATTGTTAAAAAAATAGAAAGAAAATGTTTGGCCTTTCTGGGATTATCGATACAATTCAAGGTATACTACTCAGTTCCAGGAGTAGCAAGGGAAAATTTAGAGCAGTTGTTTTTAGGGTGGAAGCGATTTGTCCGGTAAACTTATGGATCTTTTGAATTTATAAGATACATGTTCAGATAAAAGTGTTCGATATAATCTAATTTATATGATATATACGTATAACTATTCGTTAACCTTATATTGTAGTGTAAAATTTGGTAGTTTTAAGGGCATGCTTTCTTGGCATGTATTCTTATTTACTGTAACAAGCACTGTCAGATTCAACTATAGCTTAATAAAGCAAACAAAATCATTTTTAAGCAGGAATACCGTGATATTTGTCATACTAATATATATTATCATATTTGCTTGACAGAGTGCCCTGATGGGAGTTACGGCGCCCATTGCATGTCCTGTGGACACTGTCTCCATGACAACCTCCACTGTAATAAAACCACTGGTCAGTGTCCCGGCGGATGTTCGACCGGATTTACAGGGCCAACATGTCATCAGGGTTTGAGACATAACAGTTCTATTTTCTCCCGTGTACTTTCTTGTTCAAGTTTAAATGTTTAGCATATATTTTAGGTTATTGATATATGTTTAGATTATGGCGATGTATTATTGTAAATCGTGTTTCTTTTGTTCATTTTGTTCTTCCCTGGCCAGATATCTATATAATACCAATAACCACCCACAAAAGGTGGAGGTGATCATTTGCCAAGACATTTCATGCCGTGAGCCGATGATCCGAAACATTAATTCCATTAGGTTCCTCCTGAAAAAGCTCCATATCTTTGCATTGCTAGATCTGGCAGGTGATGTGACTAAATTGCTACGGCAGAGAATCACGTGACTTTTGTGGTACCGCGTACTGACAATTTGGCGGACTGAAACCTTCGATTCAGCCCTGTTTTTCGGGTTGCATTGTACATTATTTTCGATTAATTCTACTGTAATTATATCGCATTTATTTTATATAGATGTATTACAGTAAATTTGATACGAGGGTCAAATTAATTCAATGTTATATACAGACTTTTATATTTATGTATATAATGATAAGTAGTTTTATATATGTGTATCTTCATGGCGTTTTTTTGTTTGGGGGGGGGTGTCCTTTAAATCTTTGCGCTTTTGTTTGAGCAGAAATAACCGCCCATCCAATGGTCCATCATGTTTCGGTGTATGAAATTATATTAAATATATGTCATCTATATATCTTTTTATTTCCAATATTCTTTAAATCTCCTTTACATAATTATGTACATTTTAGAATGCACTGGTCAGTTATTCGGACCTAACTGTTCTCACACCTGTCACTGTATAAATGATAGCCACTGTGATCACGTGGAAGGCACGTGCGATCGGGAGCTGTGTGACCCCGGGTGGCAGGGATTATCTTGTGATCAAGGTATTACACACTTTTGTCAATTTTGAATTTCAAAAACAGTTGAATACACTTAAAATTTGGATGCTAATGTCCTTCAACAAATATAGTAACGAAGGAAAAGCGAAGCACTATTAATTAAAGCCTTTCAAACTACAATAAATTCCAGAACGTTATTTAAATGCTTAAAGATTTTGTTCATGTTATTTGTGCATCATTTGTTTAAACAAAATAACAAATTATAAACTATGGCATTGAAATCAAATGTTTGACGTTATATTCATTACATTCATTACAGCAAAACCAGATTTGTGGTCGGCATTGCCTAAAAGAAGATGTCAAGATATTCCAGTCTGTTTTGGACTCATTATAGCCGTGGTGGTGCTGACAGTGATATGCGTTGCTCTTACTATATGCGTAACTGTATTATGCACCTCACGCTGTAATATACGGTAATACTTAAATTCCGTATCATCTCCAATAAATCTATGTTTGTTATCGGGTCGTCTGAGCTTAGCTGAAATATCACCCTATAATACGATTATTTCATATATATATATATATATATATATATATATATATATATATATATGAGAATTTTTATTTTATTATTCTAATGTATTCGAAGATGTCACTACGTTCATTGAAATGTAAATTTATTCTGCTTACAGAAAGAACATCACCGATGAAAAAGCGGAAATCCACTCTGTTCTAAATGAGTCCCATGTGAAGGAAATAGCTGAAATGACCTCAAACAACCCGAAGAACGACCATCTACCAGTGGAGAACATTGACGGTGTCAGTATAGATATACACCCAGAGTACCAGGGCCTTCATTATAAAGACAACACAGAGGGGACATATTCACAGTTGTATACTGACAACAGACGTGCCCTTAACAAAATTTCAGATTCTGCCGATGGGCATGGGTATATAAATCTGTAAAGCAGACTCAGTTTTAAGTAGCCTTCTTATGTCTGGACTTTTTCTTCATGAAACAGATATATTTCTGGCTCACCATTAATATGCTATACTTTTTCATTTGTTTAAGCGTTTTACAATCATTTTATGCAGTACTTGTTGTATATCATCTAAAATCAAACCTATTGAGATTTTGTTATTTTCATTATACTTCAAGGTTGGTCGGAATCAAAAACACTACCACTAATCATGACATCGCAATTACGTCCATGTATTTCATTTTACATGACAGAAGCTGAAATAAAATACGATCTTGGGATGACAAAAGTGCATTCATTAGAAAGATTCAAGTGAGATATCTTTAAGCTTCCTTATAAGCTAAAAACCAGTTAAATATAGAAAAATATGTCTGGGAGTTTTGTTAATTACTATCATACTATAAACACTTAGAGACAACATGTGAATGATAATACCAAGGTTTAGTAAACACAAACACACACATATTAACATTCTTGCTTTTTTTTCAGCGTGAACTTTAAATGTTTTCTCTGTAAGTATTATACAATGTCAACAAGAATATATATATATATTTTTGACTTACACAAGTACATGTATCATTTCGTCAAACAATATACATACATACAATTGTAACATGAATGGAAAAGTAATAGTCAACATTCATAATCTGATTTTGTAAAAAAATATTCTCAATAATTAATATCAAATCAAATAGAGAGTGGATGCTGCAGGATTGAGGGTAATATGTATGAAACATTTAATTTAACATTTATATACATAATTACATCCTGTAACAGCCACTCAATATTAAAATGTATCTGTAATTATAATAACAATACAAACTAATTAACAATATTATTTTTTGAACATACATTTTTCATGTTATTGACTTAAAATTTTGTTTCTGGCACTTAGTGCTGTAATAACCTGATCACAGGTTCTTATTGGCCTGTATCCAAATCGCATAATGTTTGAAATGTATACATTTATTATTTGAGCCTTTCCATGGCTATAATCGGTAAATTAATAGTGTTTCCACACAGTTGATTGATAAAAAAATGTTGTTTTCATCAAGCTTGTTATGTAACACCTTTATTGCATCGTGTACGTAAAATTTTAATCGCCAGCAAATGCTGGCGTGTGTTAAGAATTTGACAGGAGGCCGCCATTTCTACTTTTGGGATGTCGCGAAGAAATGCAGAAAAGTCTGTTTTAGGTTTTTGTCATCATTTTCCTGCTGTCTATTTCAGAAATTGTTATTTGTGAGAATAATTACATTTTAATGTAGCATACTGACTTATTTCATTGTAAATGTTTTAATTTTTCAAGAGGCAGCAATGAACTATTTTATCGTTTATTGTGCGGAATGCTGGTTCTTTCTTATCATATCTTGTTAAATTTCATCCGTATTATGTCATGCGAGATACTGTGATTTAAATATTGAATATGTGGCTGATTTATTATATCTTGTTTTGTTGTATGAATATAATTGTTCGATACTTTGATTGTTGATGCTGCCAGCAACCAAATCACACAGTGACTGTTCCAGCATTTTTATGGTACGTGAAATGCAGTCTTTTGATTGGTTGCCAGCATGCCGGCATCCAGTGGCTAAAAAACTGCTGCACTTGGTTATCGTAACCAGTTCTAAGATCGCCATCTTAATAAACAACTTTGTCATAACAACAACGATGACTTTGTATTGCCCCCGGCAAACAGAACTCATGAAAGTTATTAATATAAATAAAAGCTAAACGTTTTAATTCTAAATATCTGTTTAACTTCAACATCAAGTTTATTATTTTACTTTTAAATAGTTCGACTGATAGATTTAATGATTAATAACTATGACGTCAATATGAAATAAACTCTTGTGATAAACATTAATAGAGCTATAAATTGTACTCTGGCAAGCAGCTGGTCACGACTTAAGTCTTATTGAGTAAAGTTATTAAGTGTGTTTGTAAACACATTCTCAAGAGTATACTGAATTAAAGTTATTTTTTTAGGATTGGAGCGCGGCGTCAGTTGTTTTCTTTAAGTTTATTTAGCGTCACAAGCAACACATGAATTACATATCTAGATCTGTAGATAAGCATGTAGCAAGTTGCAGTTTTGTCCCTTTGTATTGTCCTGTCAGTACACATGTCCTTGTTTACTCCATGGTTTTAATTCCAAGTACATGTCTGTTTTTGTCCAAGAGAGTGAGGATGTCAGAGAGAGTCCGTATGTAAACTGGTTGAGTGAGATTCTATTTTAAGGAAATACCCTGATTGGCAGGCCCTGACCCTTTGTCCCTTTTTCCCGCACATAAGCCCCCATCTTTCTTACTAATCATTTACCGATCTATCGCCGCCGACGCAAGTTGGTTATTTGATCCAATTGTAATATTTCATACTTTGAGCATTTATTATGTTATACGTTTAGTTAGACGTGCCTGGTAAGTTTATATTTGTGATTTAAATATATGCATTTTCCACGTAGAGTATTTCTCGCGATGATTTGTGAAATTCTCAATTTATTTCGCATTGATTACTTTGTGTCCGTAATTTCTGTCTAACGAAATATTTTAAATTATATTTTAGGTTTCTGGTTTACAACCGTTTCTGGTTGATAACCCTCAATAAATAAGAATCGAAATACCTTTGGTGTTGGTTGTATTATCCACTCACTACATACAAACACGCATATACATAATAAACTAGGTACAAGTCTAATGTGAGACTCCAACCAGCCAGATGCAACATATCGAGATTCGAACCCTGCATTAGACTTGCACTTTATGTAAAGCTGCCATTGTAAGCCCACACTACGAAATCGACCGCCCATACATGACAACTCACACTGAATAGACATCATCCAGCGGGGTGGCTTACAGTACCCTTTTTATAGATTCAATATTTCCCCTCTTTTTGCGTTTGTTTAAAAGATCAATGAATTTAAAATTTTAAACATACTCGGTTTACGTGTATAAAATATTTTAATGAAGTCATTTCTGAATGATTCGTAAGCTTTAGATCTGATTATAAAATGGTACTTATCTTCTATTTCATTTGTATCACAACACAGACATTTCCTTTCTTCACGTGTTAACCTGTTTTTGCCATGTCCATTTTGTTCAATTTTTAACTTATGTGAAGAAAGTCTTCACCTTGATAAATAAAGAAAAAGTCATTTTTCGAAATTATTACTGAAGGAAAAAATCAGTTTTAATGTTTATAAAGAGCATTCAAAACTACTTTTATCAATATCATTTCGCAATTTTTGAATAAAGTCAATAAAAGTTGTACTTGCACCTCCTCTAATTTCAATAATTGAGCATTTGTGTGAAGTGTCAAGTAATATGACGTATGTTAGTGTGTGTAACGGGAATGACATCCCCCTCCAATGGTATATTCTTAAAACAATCGGCATTTGTTTTATAACAAGTGCAATTATTACTGTTGTTTATACCCAAAATATAAGACAAATATGATAAACAAACAGTTATCTTTCTTCATGGAGTGATGCGTTCGAAATTAAACCGCTTTTTATAAACACACCATCTTCCAGAAATTGTCATAAAATATATCGATTTTTCATTATCATTATGATAATAGTTGAAAAACGCTTTCTGGACCCCTGCGAAAATCGATCATTTCCTTAATAAACTAATTAAAAGAGCCGCGTGAAGTTTATGGGCATCAAAACGTTTGATGTTACGTGTAAATCATTCATTTTCTTTTCCTTATACTTCACATTTGATCTGGTGCTCTACAACAAAAAGAATATAACGTCCTCGAGCAATATCTCATGT
>CM037778.1:61036183-61072842 GCA_021229015.1 Solen grandis | reverse complement strand
TAACAAGATTATTTCTAAATATTGAAATTTTCGAAGGGCAATGAAAATTTAATGCCGCATGTTTCGGATTCTGAAATTTCGATTTCAATGATTTTCAGAAGTCTATGACGTCATATGACGTCACATTTGAAATTGACTAAGAAAGATTGTACACGGTCCAGAGCCATTATTAATGAACCGATTTTCATCAAATTTTCACAGAATGTGTATATTAAGTTCTAGTTGTGCATCCCGGTGTCCGTTTTTCAAAATTCGAAGAGTCCAAGGTTCTATAGCGATTCCAAGATTCGAACCAAGGTCGTAAATTTTCAAATTCTTATAAAATCGGTCCTATTTGAGATAGAAAGATGATATTGGGTCAGTATATAGGTCTCTGGGAGTCTTAAACATTTTGTGAAAATAAATGTCATATGACGTTACGTGACGTCATTATATGATAATGAATTTCTAATTCTAACAAGATTATTTCTAAATATTGAAATTTTCGAAGGGCAATGAAAATTTAATGCCGCATGTTTCGGATTCTGAAATTTCGATTTCAATGATTTTTAGAAGTCTATGACGTCATATGACGTCACATTTGAAATTGACTAAGAAAGATTGTACACGGTCCAGAGCCATTATTAATGGGCCGATTTTTATCAAATTTTCACAGAATGTGTATATTAAGTTCTTATTGTGTATACCGGTGTCCGTTTTTCAAATTTCGAAAAGTCCATGGTTCTATAGCGAATTCAAGATTCGAACCAAGGTCGTCAATTTTTAAATGCTTATAAAGTCGGTCCTGTTTGAGATAGAAAAGTGATATTTGGTCAGTATATAGGTCTCTGGGAGTCTTAAACATTTTGTGAAAATAGATGTCATATGACGTCACATGACGTCTATAAATGAAGATGTATTTCTAATATTAACAAGAGTATTTCTATATGTTGAAATTATCGAAGGACAATGAAAATTTAATGACAAATGAATCCGACGCTGAAATTTTGATTTCAATGATTTTAAGAAGCCTATGACGTCATATGACGTCACATTTGAAATTGACTACAAAAGTTTTTACACGGTCCAGAGCCATTATCAATGGGCCGATTTTCATCAAATTTTCACAGAATGTGTATATTACGTTCTTATTGTGTATACCGGTGTCCGTTTTTCAAAATTCGAAAAGTCCAAGCATCTATGGCGGATCCAAGATTCGAACCAATGACGTCAATATTTAAATACTTATAAAAATTGTCCGATTTGAGATAGAAAGTTGAAATTTTGTCAGTTAGTAGGTCTCTGGGTGTCTTAACAATTATGTGAAAATGAACGTCATATGACGTCACGTGACGCCATTTGTTTATTATTATTATTCTTTTCTTCTTCCTAACTAAACGCTTATTTTAATATGTTCCAATAGTCCTAGGACGATGAAATTTTTATTGGTTATTAGGCACGTGAGGAAATTTTGATTTCACACCTACTGCATATATGTAGCCATATCTCAATAAATATCGATTTTTGTAAATATATGTATGAATAAGAATTATAGCTGAATAATTGACGTTTCCAAAAATATTTAGTTTATTAAAATTGGTTTTTACGCAATACAAAGTTATTAGCAAAAAAACTAAATGAAATGAAGCTAATTTTGCTGATAATATGCTGTTTTCTTGAGGTTTAACAGTCAATATCTCAGAAACGACTGAAGATAAGTTTATACATTATGCGTATAAAATGAAGCATGTTTTAAAAGCTTTCTAACGGTACCAAGTTTATTGAAATTGGACTTCATATAAGAAAGTTACATGGAAAATAAGATATTTCATAATCATGCATCATAAAAATGTGGAAAAGGTCACGCGCAGGGGTCACCAAGCTTAAATACTTGCGCAACGACTGAAAAAAAAAAAAAAATATCAAATTGAAATTGATGGGCTATATCTTGATTTTTGTTGTTGTTTTTTTTGTTTTTTTTGTCGAATGTTGACTGTTTCCAAAATAAGCATTGAAGTTAATACATGTACAACGGCACAAGACAAAAATCCGTATTTGCAACACTATGTAGCTAGCGAGCAGTTTGCAAGCCTTGAAAAATTCACACGCAGCCCCACATTTTAGATCATCTAAAAACTGCATTGTTATGCTAACGATATTCATATTGCATCAGTTTGTAGGCTGGGATGTTACCTTTCAAAATATCACCATAGTTCGAAATTCCAGGAATTTATGGCAAAACTACGGAAGCCCAAACACGCCAAAATCGCTAAATACGTTTAACTACGTTACAGGTGTCGAAAGGATATAGCACTATACAAATATTCAATACTTCTTCCTACTGAGGCTAAAATAAAACAAGGTTACAACTGAGCTGGAGTGATGAAATTCTATGTGTGATGACATAGTATAAATTTTGTATGTAAACTACATGTGCAAGATATAGGCGGACTTTTATTAAAATTCACAGAATGTGTTCTATTTGTGCTATTTCATATAGAAATAGAGGAGATAGAAAGTTGCAATTTGGAAAGATTATCTATTATGTCATCTTCTATATATACTATATAAAGCAGATGTTGCAGAAAGTCCTATCATTCGTTTAAACGAATGACATCTAGTTATTATTATTCTTTTTTTCCAACCTTTTCATGTTGTTATTTCATTAAGTTGCTGAAGGTCTAGGACAAAGAAATTCTATCAACAGACACCTGAAGCAATGGTATTTTGGAATATATTATTTTTATCTTCACAGGACGTCACATGACGTCAGAACTAAAAATAGCTACCAAAGTTTGTACGCGCTGTACAGCCGTCATTTATGGACGGATTGTCATGGAATTTTCACAGAAGTTATATATTAAGACCTCATTGTGAAGGATTATATAGGTTTGCCAAGATTCGAAAGAACTAAGGTTCTATGGCGAATCCAAGATTCGAACCAAGGACGTCAAATTTCAAATCCATATAAAATCGATTCTAGATGAGATAAAAAGTTGATATTTGGCGAGATTATACGTCTCTGTGTTTCCTTTGCATTTTGTAAAGACGAACGTCATATGACGTCATATGACGTCATCAAGTTGTATAAAATTTCCGATTTCTTGATGTCAATTTACTCATGTTGCAAAGGTTCATAGACAATGAAAATTTAATGTCCTATGTAGGTAATCATGAACATTTAGATTCAATGTTTAAAATTTTCATATGACGTCACATGAAGTCAGAACTAAAAATAGCTATCAAAGTTTGTACGCGCTGTACAGCCGTCATTTATGGACGGATTGGAATGGAATTTTCACAGAAGTTATATATTACGACTTCATTGTGCAGGATTATATAGGTTTGCCAAGATTTGAAAGAACTAAGGTTCTATGGCGAATCCAAGATTCGAACCAAGGACGTCAAATTTCAAATCCATATAAAAAACGTTTCTAGATGAGATAGAAAGTTGATATTTGGCGAGATTATACGTCTCTGTGTTTCTTTTGTATTATGTAAAGATGAACGTCATATGACGTCATTTGACGTCATCAAGTTGTATAGAATTTACGATTTCTTGATGTCAATTTACTCATGTTGCAAGGGTTCATAAACAATGGAAATTTAAAATCCTTTGTAGGTGATCATGTTCATTTTGATCCAGTGTTTAAAATTTCCATATGACGTCACATGACGTCAGAACTAGAAATAGCTACCAAAGTTTGTACGCGCTGTACAGCCGTCATTTATGGACGGATTGGCATGGAATTTTCACAGAAGTTATATATTACGATCTCATTGTGCAGAATTATATAGGTTTGCCAAGATTCGAAAGAACTAAGGTGCTTTGACGAATCCAAGATTCGAACGTCATCAAGTTGTTTAGAATTTCCGATTTCTTGATGTCAATTTACTCATGTTGCAAAGCTTCATAGACAATGCAAATTAAATGTCCTTTGTACATAATCAGGAACATTTAGAATCAATGTTTAAAATTTTCATATGACGTCACATGACGTCAGAACTATAAATAACTACCAAAGTTTGTCCGCTCTGTACAGCCGTCATTTATTGATAGATTGGCATGGAATCTTCACAGAAGTTATATATTACGACCTCGTTGTGCAGGATTCTATAGGTTTGCCAAGATTCGAAAGAACTAAGGTGCTTTGACGAATCCAAGATTCGAACCAAGGACGTCAAATTTTAAATACGTATAAAATCGTTTCTAGATGAGATATAAATTTGATATTTAGCTAGCTTATACGTCTCTGTGTTTCCTTTGCATTTTGCAAAGATGAACGTCATATGACGTCATCATATTGTAGATAATCATGAACATTAAGATTTAATGAGTAAAATTTTCATATGACGTCACATGACATCAAAACTTAAAAAAGCTACCAAAGTTCATCCGCGCTGCACAGATGGACGGATTGGCATGGAATTTTCACAGAAGTTATATATTACGACTTCATTGTGCAGGATTATATAGGTTTGCCAAAATTCGAAAAACACCAGGTTTGTCATGGTTTGCAGTGCAGAAAGCCCTATCTTTTGTTCAAAACAAAAGAAGTCTAGTTATTATTATTATTATTATTCTTTTCTTCTTCCTAACTAAACGCTTATTTTTATATGTTGCAATAGTCCTAGGACGATGAAATTTTTATGGCTTATTAGTCACGTGAGGAAATTTTGATATCAATGATTTTCAGCACCCTATGATGTCACATGACGTCACAGCTAAAAATAGTGAAAAATGGTTTTCGCGCTCTACAGCCGTCATTTATGGTCGGATTTTCTTCAAATTTTCACAGATGGTACATCTTGAATCAAAGGTTTGCATATCCTGTCAGCTAACCGAAAATCCGAAAGACCGAAGTTCTGTGGCTGAAATAAGATTCGAACATAGGACCGAAAATTTCATTTTAGGATAAAAGAGCTTCAGGATGAGATAGAAAGTTGAAACTTACACAGTTTGCAGTTCTGCATAATTTCTACAAATATTTTGAGTCATGACGTCATATGACGTCATGTGACGTCATAAGCATACTTCTTAATTTTCATATTAGGGCAATAATTTCGACATGATGCCAGTTGTTCAGAATAATGAAAATTTCAGAGTTATGACAGTAAAGTATGCGCTTTTGAGCAACAGCATTTTCAGCACCCTATGACGTCACCTGACGTCAGAGCTAAAAATAGTGAAAAATGGTATTCGCGCTCTACAGCCGCCATTTATGATCAGATTTTATTCAAATTTTCATAGATGGTACATCTTGAAACTAAGGTGTGAATATTTTGTCAGCTAACCTTAATTCCTAAAAACCGAAGTATTGTGGCTGAAGTAAGATTCGAACATAGGACCTTTAAACTAGAAATCAAGTTTGCAGTCATGTCCTGACGTCATATGACATCATGTTACGTCACAGACTGATACTTAGTTCTTATCATTTGCACTAATTTCGGAATATAATGTCAGTTGTTCAGCATGAACATGAAATACTACCAGAGGTGAGTCATTACATGAAACTTCTATCTCCTGCTTTTTTCATTAAAACAGCTTGCAGAAAGTCCTATCATTCGTTTTCACGAATGACATCTAATTATTATTATTCTTTTCTTCTTCTTAACTAAACGCTTATTTTTATATGTTGCAATAGTCCTAGGATGATGAAATTTTTATGGCTTATTAGTCACGTGAGGAAATTTTGATTTCAATGATTTTCAGCACCCTATGACGTCACATGACGTCACAGCTAAAAATAGTGAAAAATGGTGTTTGCGCTCTACAGCCGTCATTTATGGTCGGATTTTCTTCAAATTTTCACAGATGGTACATCTTGAAACTAAGGTGTGCATATCCTGTCAGCTAACCGAAATTCCGAAAGAACGAAGTTCTGTGGCTGAAATAACATTCGAACATAGACCGAAAATTTCATTTTAGGATTAAAGAGCTTCAGGATGAGATAGGAAGTTGAAACTTACACAGTTTGCAGTTGTGCAGAATTTCTACATATATTTTGAGTCGTGATGTCATATGACGTCATGTGACGTCATAATGCTATTAAAACTTTTGTATGAAAACTTAACGGTTTTTAAGTCCTGTAGTCTTTATTTTTTGTATGATTTGCTTGAAATTTTGTCTGAAGATGAAGTATTAGATTCTATGGAGCCATGTCACTTCCGTTTTCGGAAAATCCCAAAGGTCAAGGTCATATATCAATTATCGTGTTTTTTTTCGGCCTTAGATATCTCAAAAACGGTGAATATTCTTTCGAGACACTATGCATATAATTTGTAGTGCTTAGAAAGACCTTTCAGATGATATTTAGTTTTTGATGATCGGGGTTGAATCGGTTGAGTTATGGCGGAAAAATGAAAATTTGGTAACCCCCAGTGTGTTTAACAGTATATATCTCGAAAACCTTTGATTTTTGAAAATATAATGATGAATATTATTTGTAAAGCAATGTTTGGCCGTTCTTTTGATGCTTAAAGTTTAATTATTGACCTAAGATTCATGGAGTAATGGGAGAAAAACGAAATTTGTGCATATAACTTTGGTGATTTTTTCATTTTTCAAGAGGTTTATGAGCTTGTATCTCAAAAAATATTAAAAATATTCCTATAGATAAAGCGTGTGAAATGTAAAAAATTTTAAGACAATTTTTTTGGTACCTAAAGTTTTGAAATTGATCCAAGTATAAGGAAGTTACATCAAAAATAAGAATTTAAACATGTAGAATTTCAGCGATTTTGCCGTTATGCAAGAGTTTCACGGCTTATATCTTAAAACTCATAATTAATAATTCAACACATTAAGCGAGTGAGATGTAGAGAATTTTAAGACGATTATTTTGGTACCTAAAGTTTTGAAATTGATCAAAGTATAAGGAAGTTACATCAAAAATAAGAATTTGAACATGTAGAATTTCAGCGATTTTGCCGTCATGTCAGAGTTTTTCGGCTTATATCTTAAGAATCATTAGAAATAAGTGCTTAAATTAAGCAAGTGTGATGTAGAGAATTTTAAGACGATTATTTTTGCACCTAGAGTTTTGAAATTGATAAAAAAATAAAGAAGTTACATAAAAAATACGAATTAAATCGAGTTGTAAGAATTTTCATAAATATCCTACTTTCGCTTTCACCTTAATTGAAGCATTTTCGGAAAATGTAAGTTTACAGATATGTAGTAGTCATATGAATTGGAAAAAAAAACTTTTTATTTATATCATATTGATATTACTAGCTAAACAAGTGTACCGTTCCCGGTGGCCGAGTGGTTAGAGCGTCCGCCTCGGGGGCGGGAGGTCTTGGGTTCGATACCAAAGTCGTAAAAAATGGTACTGTTATAGCTCCCTTGCTTGACGCTCAGCATATAAAGGTAGTTGCAGGACTGGTTGGCTCGGTATCAGGATAATGTGACTGGGTGTGGTATCATGCCAGATATCTACGGCGTGATGCTGTAGTGTGGCAGCACTAAAACTGCATTAAATGTTTATAAAATGGGTTTTTTATATGAGATAGAAAGTTGAAATTTTGTCAGTATGTTGGGCTCTGGATGACTTTCACATTTTGTGAAAATGAAAGTCATATGATATCACATGACCTAATAACATCAAAATTTATTTATAATATTAACAAGAAAATTTCTGTTTGTTTAAATAGTCCACGGGCAATGAACAATTATTGATATATGCTTCAGACGTTAAAATTTTTAATTCTATGATTTTATAGGCCTATGGCGTCAAATGACGCCACACATAATATTGGCTACAAACGTTTTTTTACACGGTTTAGAGCCATAATTAATAAATGGATTTTCATCGAATTTTCACAGAATGTGTTTATTAGGTTCTAGCTAGATTATCAAAATGGCGAATCCAAGAATCGAACCAAAGACATCAACTTTTAAATTATTATAAAATTAGCCCTACATAAGAAAGTTAATATTTTGTCAGTATGTACAGGGATCTAGATGACTTTTAAATTTTGTGAAAATGAATGTCATATGAAGTCAAATGATGTCATTAGATGAAAAATTTTTCTTATTATTCTTTTCTTCTTCCTAACTAAACGCTTATTTATATATGTTGCAATAGTGTGAGGAAATTTTGATTTCAATGATTTTCAACACCCTATGACGTCACATGACGTCACAGCTAAAAATAGTGAAAAATGGTGTTCGCGCTCTACAGCCGTCATTTATGGTCGGATTTGCTTCAAATTTTCACAGATGGTACATCTTGAAACTAAGGTGTGCATATCCTGTCAGCTAACCGAAATTCCAAACCAATTCTGTGGCTGAAATAAGATTCGAACATAGGTTTTCCTTGATTTAATTCCTTCCAAATTAAAAACCGAAGTATTGTGGCTGAAGTAATATTCGAACATAGGACCAAAAATTTCATTTTAGGATTGAAGAGCTTCAGGATGAGATAGAAAGTTGAAACTTACACAGTTTGCAGTTCTGCAGCATTTCTACAAATATTTTTAATCGTGACGTCAGAGGACGTCATAAACATACCACTTATTTTTAATTTGGGGCAATGATTTCGACATGATGCCAGTTGTTCAGAATAATGAAAATTTCAGAGTTATTGCAGTAACGTATGCGCTTTTGAGCAACAGTATTTTCAGCACCCTATGACGTCACGTGACGTCAGAGCTAAAAATAGTGAAAAATGGTGTTCGCGCTCTACAGCCGCCATTTATGATCAGATTTTCTTCAAATTTTTACAGATGGTACATCTTGAAACTAAGGTGTGAATATTTTTGTCAGCTAAACCTTAATTCCGAAAAACCGAAGTATTGTGGCTGAAATAAGATTGAACATAGGACCAAAAAATTTAATTTTAAAAAGGTTTAAAAAAAACTTCGGGATGGGTTTAAAATTTTTGAAACTTAACAGTTTTTTTTTTTCTGCAAATTTTTTTAAATTTTTTTTGGGGGCGGAGTCTTATGATTTTCATAAGTTTCCAAAATAAAAACTGCTACTTATTTTTTTTCTTTTTTAACTAACGTTATTTTTCGCGGAATCAAGGCCATTGTTCAGATGAACATGAAATACTCCCAAAGAGGTGATTCATTACATGAAATTCTATCTCCTGTTTTTTGGATTAACACAGGTTGCAGAAAGTCCTATCATTCGTTTTCAAGAATGACATTGTTAGGACTTTTGCCTTTTCGGCAGAAAGTCCTATTGGGTTTGTTATGTTTATTAGGACTTTTGCCCTGCCCTTTCGGCAAAAAGGGGTCCTATTGGGTTTGTACTGTTTATTTTCTTTTCTTTTTTGGGGACTTTCTGCCCTTTCGGCGAAAGTCCTATTGGGTTTGAAATTGTTTTTTTCTTATTCTTTTTATTATTTATTTTTTTTTTTCCTTCCAATAAACGCTTATTTTTCTTGTTGCATACTCCTAGGACGTTGAAATTTTTATGACTTATTAGGAATTTGAGGAAATTTTGATTTCAATGATTTTCATAAAAGGTTGGATCTTATGGACGTAAATTTGAATTTGCTACAAAAAGTTTGTTCGCGGTCTAAAAGCCATTGTTTGTGAACCGATTTTCATAAAATTTTCACAGATTGTGTATATTAAGTTCTAGTGTGCATCCCGCTGTCCGTTTTTAAAAAATTTCAAAAAGTCCAGGGTTCTATAGCGAATCCAAGATTCGAAACAAGGTCGTAAATTTTTAAATGTTGTAAATCTGTCCTATTTAGTTAGAAAGTTGATATTTAGTTGTTTATGGGGCTCTAAAGGGTTTTTTTAAAACTTTTTGTAAAAAATTTAAATTCTATGACGTCACGTGACGTCATTTTATGATAATGTTTTTCTAATATTAACAAAAATATTTTATATGTTGAATATTGTCGAAGGGCAATAAAAAATTTAAGGGACGGGTGTTAAACCCTTAAAAAATTTCGATTTCTATGATTTTTTTATGGCTATGCGTCATATGCCCGTCACACTTGAAATTATGCAACAAAAGTTTGTACGCGGTTTAAAGCCTTTTGTTTTGTACCGTTTTTCATCAAATTTTCACAGATTGTGTATTTTTAAGTTTTTAGTTGTGATCCCGGTGTCCATTTTTTTTCAAATTCGAAAAGTCCAAGGTTCTATAGCGATTCCAAGATTCGAACCAAAGTCGTAAATTTTCAAATTTTATAAAATCGGTCCTATTTGAATAGAAAGAAGTATTGGGTCAGTTTTAGATCTCTTGGAGTTTTAAACTTTTTTTGAAAATAAATGTCATATGAGCCCAAGTGAGGGTCATTATATGATAATAAATTTTTAAATTCTAAAAAGATTATTTAATATGTTAAATTTTCGAAGGGCAATGAAAATTTAATTGCCCATGGTTCGGGATACTGAAATTTTCGATTTCAATGATTTTCAAAAAGCCTAGGGCGTATTTGCGTCAATTTGCAATTGACTACGAAGTTTGTACAGGGCCCCCCAGGTAAATATTAATGGACCGTTTTTTATCAAATTTTCACAGAAGGGTAATTGTTTCTAGTTGTGATCCGGTGTCCGTTTTTCAAAAATTCGAAAAGTCCATGGTTCTATCGCGATCCAAGATTCGAACCAAGGTCGTAAATTTTTAAATTCTTAAAAAAAATCGGTCCTATTTAAGTTTGAAATTTTATATTTAGTCATTTATATAGGTCTTAGAATTTTTTTAAAACTTTTGTGAAAAATAAATTTTAAAGTGAGTAATTATTTGAAATAATTTCTAATTCTAAAAAAGTTATTTCAATATGTTAAAATTTTTTCGAAAGGGCAATAAAAAATTCAATGCCGCTTGGTTCGATGCTGAAAATTTCGATTTCAATGATTTTCAGAAGCCTAGAGTAATAGGGGACGTCACATTTGAAATTGCTACGGAAGTTTTTTCCGGTTCCGAGTCATTTTTTAAATGGACCGTTTTTTACAAATTTTCCAGATTGTGTATATTAAGTTTAGTTTTTGCTCCCGGTGTCCGTTTTTCAAAATTCAAAAAGCCCCATGGTTCTATGCGAACCAAGATTCGAACCAAGGTCGTAATTTTTAAATTCTTAAAAAATCGGTATTTTTAAGTGAAAGTTGAATTTAGTCAGTATATAGGTCTCTAAAGTTTTAAACATTTTGTGAAATATAAATGCCCTATAAAGTCACGTGACGTCATTTTTATGAAAATTGTATTTCTAAATTAAAAAAGAATATTTCTATTGTTAAAAATTGGTCGAAGGGCAATGAAAATTTAATGAACATGCTTCGAACGCTTGAAATTTTTGTTTTCTATGATTTTCATTTGCCTAGGGACGTTTAAAAAACGTCAAAAATTGAAATTGCAACAAAGTTTGTACCCCGGCCCTTCAGCCTTTGTTTATGAAACCGTTTTTATCAAATTTTCAAAGAAGTGTATATTTTGTTCAAAGTTGTGCATACTGTGTCCGTTTTTCAAAATTCAAAAAAAGACCAGGGTTAAAAGGCCAATCCAGGATTCGAACCAAGGCGTAAAAATTTAATTTCTTTTTAAAAATTGTCTTAATAAGATAGAAAGTTGATTTCACCAAAAATATATGTCTCCTAACTTTTTTTTTTTTAGTTAAGAATATGGAAGTAAACAGGGACGTCATCAGTAAAATGTAATTTTAATATGTACAATTTAAATCGTTTGTTTTATGCTGTGGTTTCGGACGATGAAAATTTGGGCGGCATATATTTTCAGATGCTGAAATTTTCTTTTCCCTATGGAATTAAAATGTTTGACGTCATTGACGTCAACTTGACATATACTATAAAAAGTTTGTACCCCGGCCCACAGCCATTGTTTATGAACCGTTTTTTAATTAAAATTTACAGAAAGTGTTTTTAAGTTTTTTTGTGCGTTTCGTTTCCGTTTTTCAAAAATTCGAAAAGATCAAGTTTTTATGGCGAAACCCCAAGTTTTCCAAACAAAGGACGTCAAATTTAAAGTTTTATAAAATCGGTCCTATTTAAGAAGAAAGTTGATTTTTTTTTCATTATGTAGGTCTTTGGGTAAACTGAAATTTTTTGGGAAAATGATCTCATATGCCGTCAAATGATTCATTACATAAAAAATTTATTTCTAATATTTACAAAAAAAATTGGTTTTATATGTTCAAATGGTCCATTAAAAATGAAAATTGTATGATTAGGGCTTCAAATGCTGATATTTTGAATTCTAAATTTTTTCATATGCCATGACGTCATATGCGTTTCACTTGCCATTTGCTTAAAAAGTTTTTACGCGGTCTACAGCCATTGTTTTTGAACCGTTTTAAAAAAAAAATTTTTCACGGAAGTTTATTTTTGGTTATAGTTGAGCATCCCGGTGTCCTTTTTCCCCAAATTCAAAATGCAAAGGTTTTATGGCGGATCCAATATTCGAAACCATTGAGTCAAATTTTAAATTACGTATAAAATCGTTTCCAGATGATTTTGAAATTTTTAATATTTGGAAAGTAAATGGTCTCCAAAAAGGGTGCTTTACTTTCTTTGAAAAATAAAAGTCTTTTTGCGTTTATGACGTAAAGGTCAAAATATTTCTGTTTTAACGCTTTAAATTTGACTCAAAATTCCCAGGACCATGAAATCTTATGGTTTATTTTAGAAATGCTTTAGAATGCAATGAATTATTTTAATTTGAGTTTATCAAAACAGATTTTAAATCAAGGACAAAAAGGTTTTACGCGGTGTACAGCCATTATTTTTGGACCAATTTTCGCAAATTTCAAAGAATGTATATGTAAAGGTCTGGGTTGTGTATCCGGGGGTTTTTTACAAATTCAAAAAAGACGAAAAGGCAATGGTTCTTGGCGAATCCAAGTTTCAAAAAACTTGACGTCAAATTTCAAAAAATTTTTAAAATCGCTTGAGATGTTTTAGAAAGTTGATATTTGGAACTGAAATTGTCTTTAAGACTTATTTATATTCGGTGAGGGATTAACGTTTTTGACTTTCATAAGGTCAAAAGAATGTTAATATATTACGCTTTTAATTTCTATTTTTTTGCAAAGTTGCAAGGAGCATAAAAAAAATTATTGTATTTTTAAGATACTTAATTTTTCTTTTATTGATTTTCTTATGCCTATGTTTGTCATGTAAATCAACTTGAGTTGTCTACACACTCTTGTACGGGGGTTACAGCCTTTTATTACGGGATAAAAATTCGAATTGTAAGCGTTTTTTAATAAAATTTGATTTGTAACTAAAATTATAAAAATGCCAAGTTAAATTAAATGGGATGAAAAAAAAATGTTTTTCGTTACTTTTGCCATTTCCTCCAAGTTAACGGTTTTATTTTTCAAAGTTCATTTAAGTTATGGCCTTTCAAAAGCAAGTTTAAAGGTTGCAATTTCATATATTTACTTTTTTTGTTTTAAGGGATTTGAAAAAATGTAGCAGAAAGCCCCATCTTGTATCAACGAATTGAAATTAGTTTTATTATTATTCTTTTTTTTTTTCCTAATAACGCTTATTTTTCATGTTGCAATACTTAGGAGATAAATTTTTTTGTTTATTAGCCACGTCAGGAAATTTTGATTTCTATGTTTTTCAATGCTAGACGTCATATGACGTAAAATTTGAAAATATGCTACAAAAGTTTGTGCGGTTTTACAGCCCTTGTTTGTGACGATTTTCATAAATTTCACAAGATTGTGTATATTAAGTTTAGTTGTGCTCCGGTTCCGTTTTTAAAATTAGAAAGTCCATGGTTTAAAAGCGAATCCAAGTTTCGAACAAGGTCGGAAATTTTTAAATGCTTTTAAAATCTGTCCTATTTAGAAAGAAAGTTGATATTTAGTCAGTATATGGTCTCTAGAAGTTTTTAAAAATTTTGTGAAAATATTTCTCTATGAGTCACGTGACGTCATTATTGTTAATGTTTTCTAATATTAACAGAATATTTCTATATGTTGAAATTGTCGAAAGGCAATTTAAAATTTAATTAAAACATGCTTCAAACGCTGAAATTTTGATTTCTTGTTTTTAAAAGGGCCCATGACGCAATTGACGTCCACACTGGAAATATGCAAAAAAAAAGTTTGTACGCGGTCTACAGCATTGTTTTTGAACCGTTTTTTTATCAAATTTTCCAGAATGTGTATTATTAAGTTTTGTTGTGCATCCCGGTGTCCGTTTTTCAAAATTCGAAAAGTCCAAGGTTCTATAGCGATTCCATGATTCGAACCAAGGTGTCATTTAAAATTCTTTTTAAATCGGTCCTATTTGAGGGTAGAAAGATGTTTGGGCGTATATAGGCTCTGGGGTCTTAAAAAATTTTGTGAAAATAAATGTTATGGTAAAGTGACGTCATTATATGATAATTTAATTTCTTTTAATTCTAAAAAGATTATTTTATATCTTGAAATTTATGAAGGGCAATGAAAATTAATGCCGCTTGCTTCAGATGCTGTAATTTCGATTTCAAGTTTTTCAGAACCTTTGACGTAATATGACCCCAAAATTGAAATATGCAACAAAAGTTTGTACGCGGTCCAGAGCCAATTGTTTATAAAACCGATTTTAAATCAATTTTAAAAAATGTGTATTTAGTTTTTTTTTGTGTATTACCGGGTCCGTTTTTAAAATTCGAAAAGTCCAAGCATTTATGGCGGATCCAAGATTCGAACCAATGACGTATTATTTAAAGTTATAAAAATGTTCTATTTGGATGGGAAAGTTGAAATTTGTAATTTTGTAGGTCTTGGGTGTTTAAAATTTTGTGAAAATAAAACGTCTTTATGACGTCACTTGCCGTCATTTGTTTATTATTTTCTTCTTTTTTCTTCCAAATAAAGCTTTTTTTTAATTTTTTGAAATTAGTCCTAGGGACGATGAAATGTTTATGGGTTATTAGGCACTGAGGGAAATTTGTTTTTCCCACCCCTACTGCATATTTTTACCCCAATCTCAATAAATAGGGATTTTTGAAAATTTTATGTATGAATACGAATTATAGCTGAATAATTGACGTTTCCAAAGATTTTTTAGTTTATTAAAATTGGTTTTACGCAATACAAAGTTTAAGCAAAAAAAACTAATGAAAATGAAGCTAATTTTCTGATAATATGCTGTTTTCTTGAGGTTTAACAGTCAATTCTCAAAAAGGGAATGAAGATAAGTTTTATACATTATGCATTTTAAAAATGTAGCATGTTTTAAGGCTTTCTAACGGTACCAAGGTTTTTGAAAATTGGACTTCTATAAGAAAGTTCTTTGGGAATAAGGATATTTCATAACATGCACCCAAAAAAATTAGGGGAAAAGGTCACGCCCCAGGGGTCACCAAATAAAAATATTTTGGCGCAACGCCTTAAAAAAAAAAAAAAAAATAAAAAAAAAAAAAAAAAATAATTGCAATTTGATGGGCTATACTTGATTTTTTTTTTTTGTTGTTGTTGTTGTTTTTTTTTTGTCGAATTGGCTGTTTCCAAAATAAGCATTGAATTTTAAAATAAGTACAACGGAAAAGCAAAAATCCGTTTTTTGCAAACTTGTAGTAGCGAGCAGTTTGAAAAGCCTTGAAAAATTAACACGCAGCCCCACATTTTAGACCATCTAAAAAAGGGCATTGTTTTGTATCGATATTCATATTGCTTCAGTTTGTGGTGGGTTGTTACCTTTCAAAATTTCCCATTGTTCGAAATTCCGGGGAAATTTATGGCAAAACTACGGAAGCCCAAACAGGGCCAAAATCGCAAAAATTCGATTAATCGTTACAGGTGTGGGAAAGGATTTAGCCTTAAAAAATTATTCAAAAATTCTTCCTAATGAGGCAAAAATTTTAAACAAGGTTACAACTGACTGGGGGTGATGAAATTCTATGTGTGATAAATTTTGAAAATTACATTTGAACACTGTTTCATTTTTCTTTCATGTCATATGAAAATAGTATAAATGTTGTATGTAAAACTATATGTGCAAGATAGGGCGGACTTTTTTTAAAATTCACAGAATGGGTTTATTTGTGCTATTTTTTATTGAAATAGGGGGAGATAGAAAGTTGCAATTGGCCCGTTATCTATTATGTCTCTTCTATATTTATTATAAGCAGATGTTGCAGAAGTCCTTTCATTTTTAAACGTGAAATTTTTTGTTATTATTATTCTTTTCTTCTTCCTAACTAAACGCTTATTTTTTTTTTTTGCAATAGGCCTAGGACGATGAAATTTTATGGCTTTTAGTCCGTGAGGAATTTTGATTTCAATGATTTTCAGCACCCCCCTTTACGTCACTGACGCACAGCTAAAAAAGTGAAAAATGGTTGTTCGGCTCTTACGCCGTCATTTATGGTCGGTTTTCTTCAAATTTTCACGATGTGCATCTTGAAACTAAGGTGTGCTTTCCTGTCAGCTAACCGAAATTCCAAAAACCGAAGTTTGTGGCTGAAATAAGATTCGACATAGGCCGAAAATTTTCATTTTAGGATTAAAGAGCTTCAGGATGAGATTAGAAAGTTGAAACTTACTGTTTGCAGTTCTGCAAAAATGTCAAAATATATTTTTAATCGTGACGTCATATGGCTTGGACGTATAGGCATACTTCTTAATTTTTTTTTTAGGGCAATGATTTCGCATGTTGCCAGTTGTTCAGATAAAGAAAATTTCTGGGTCATGAGAGTAAGTATGGCTTTTGAAAAAAAAGCATTTCAGCACCCTATGACGTACATGAGTCACAGCTAAAATAGTGAAAAATGGTTTGTTCGCGCTCTACAGCCGTCATTTACGGTTGGTTTTTTCAAATTTTCACAGTGGTACTTTTTGAATCAAGGTGTGATTTCCTGCAGCTAACCGAAATTGCGAAAGACCGAAGTTTGTGGGCTGAAATAATATTCGAAATAGGACCGAAAAAAATTTTATTTTAGGGTTAAAGGTTTCCGGGATGAAAAGAAAGTTGAAATTCCAGTTTGCAGTTAGCAAAATTTCTCTAAATTTTGAGTTTGATTCATATGAATCATGTGCGTCATAGGCATACTTCTTAATTTTCATTTAGGGCAAATATTTCGACATGATGTCAGTTTGTTCAGAATTAATAAAATTTCAGAGTTATGACAGTAAAGTATGCGCTTTTGAACAAAAGCATTTTCAGCCCCTATGATGTCACATGACGTCAAGCTAAAAATGTGAAAAAAAAGGTGTTCGCGCTCTCGCCGTAAATTTTTGGTCGGGATTTTCTTCAAATTTTCCAGATGGTACATCTTGAAACTACGGTTTGCATATCCTGTAAACTAACCGAAGTTCCGAAAACCGAAGTTCTGTGGCGGGAAAAAAGATTGAACATAGGATCGAAAAATTTCATTTTAGGTTAAAGAGCTTCAGGATGGATAGAAAGTTTGGGAAACTTACAAAAGTTTGCAGTTCTGCAGAATTTTAAAATAAATTTTGATACGTGACGTATATGACGTCATGTGACATTCATAGGCATACTTCTTAATTTTCATTTTGGGGAATGATTTCGACATGATGCCAGGGTTTTTCGATAATGAAAATTTCAGAGTTATTGCGTAAAGTTGCGCTTTTGAGAATAGTTTTTCGCACCCTTGACGTCACCTAAACGTCGAGCTAAAATAGTGAAAAAATGGTATTTGGCTCTACGGGCCGCCATTTATGATCGGGATTTTCTTCAAATTTTCACAGATGGTAATCTTGAAAACAAGGTGTATTTTGTATGTAACCTTAATTCCGAAAAAAACCGAAGTATTGGGCTAAAAGTAAGTTTTCAAAAATAGGACCTTTAAATAGAAAATAAGTTTGCAGTCATGTATTGACGTCATAGGACATCATGTTACGTTACAGACAAATACTTAGTTCTTATTCATTTGCACATATTTCGGAATATAATGTCAATTTGTTCAGCTTGAACATGAAATACTACCAAGGAGGGTGAGACATTACATGAAACTTCTATCTCCTGCTTTTTGCATTTAACACAGCTTGCAGAAAGGTCCTATCATTCGTTTTCACGAATGACATCTAGTTCTTCTTATTATTCTTTTTTTCTTCCTCTTATATTTGTGTTAATTTTCGAGGTGTTGCCATTGACTCAGAACAATGAAAATTTTTATGGCCCTATATTTTTCAACCATGATCTTTCGGATGCAATGTTTTTCATATTCATATGACGTCATATAACGTCAGATTCGACGTCAGGTAAAAAGTTTGTTACGCGGTCTCCAGCCATTATTTCTGGACCGATTTTCATCAAAATTTCACAGAATGTGTATGTTAGGCTCTAGTTGTGTCTTTCGGTGTCCGTGTTTCCAAATTCGAAAAGGCAAAGGTTTTATGGCGAATCCAGGATTCGAACTAATGACGTTCGAATTTCAAATGCCTATGAAATTCGCTTCCAGAAGAAACTAGAAGCTGATATTTGGACTGAATATTAGTCTCTAGGTCTTCTTTACATTCTGAAAAGATGAAACGCCATATGACGTCACATGACGTCATAATGCTTATAAAACTTTCGTATTAAAATTTAACGGTTTTTAAGCCCTTGTAGGCTTTATTTTTTTTATGATTTGCTTGAAATTGTGTCTGAGATGCAGTATTAGATTTTATGGAGCCATGTACTTTCGTTTCCGGAAAATCCCAAAGGTCAAGGTCATATATCAATTATCGGGTTTTTCTTCGCCTTAAATATCTCAAAAACGGTGAATATTCTATCGAGACACTATGCGTATAATTTGTAGTGTTTAGAAAGACCTTTCAGATGATATTTAGTTTTTGATGTCGGGGTTGAATCGGTTGAGTTATGGCGGAAAAAAAACAAAAATTTGGTAAACCCTCAGTGTGTTTAACGGTTTATATCTCGGAAGCTTTGATTTTTGAAAATATAATGATGGATATATTTGTAGAGCAATGTTTGGCCGTTATTTTGATGCTTAAATCTTAATGATTGACCTAAGATTTATGGAGTAATGGGGGGAAAACGAAATTTGTGCATATAGCTTTGCTGATTTTTTCTTTTTTTCAGGAGGTTTAAGAGGCTTGTATCTCAAAAAATATTTAAATATTTTCCTGTACATAAAAGGTGTGATTATGTTAGAGAATTTTCAGACGATTATTTTGGTACCTAAAGTTTTGAAATTGGTCAAAAAATTAAGTAAGTTACATCAAAAATAAGGAATTTCAACATGTTAGGATTTCAGCGATTTTGCGTTATGTAAGAGTTTCACGGCTTATATCTTTTATACTCATATGAAATAAGTCAACCATTAAGCGAGTGAGATGTAGAGAATTTTAAAGACGATTATTTTGGTACCTAAAGTTTTGAATTGATCAAAGTATAAGGAAGTTACATCAAAAATACGAATTTAAATATGAAGAATTTCAGCGTTTCTGCCGTGTTGTCAAATTTTTACGGCTAATATCTTAAAAACACATTAGAAATAAGTCCACATCTTAAGCGAGTGAGATGTAGAGAATTTTAAGACGATTATTTTGGTACTTAAAGTTTTGAAATTTATTAAAGAATAAGGAATGTTCATCAAAAATTACGATATAAACCCAAGTGTGAGAATTTTCGAAAAATATCCTACTTTCGCTTTCACGTTAATTGAATGCATTTTCGGAAAATGTAAGTGTACAGCTATGTATTAGTCATATAAATTGCAAAAAAAACTTTTTACTATATCATATTGATATTTACTATGCTAAACAAGCGTTACCCCTTTCGGGTGGCCGAAGTGGTTAGAGCGTCCGCCTCGGGAGCGGTGGTCGTGGGTTCTATCCCGACCACGACATACAAAGTCGTAAAAAATGGTACTGTTATGCTCCCTTGCTTGACGCTCAGCATTAGGGTAGTTGCAGGACTGGTTGGGCTCGGAATCAGGATAATGTGGACTGGGTGTGGTATATGCCACATGTCTACGGCGTGATACTGCAGGTGTGGCAGCACTTAACTGCATTAAGTAGACATCGTCTCCAAATGACTGAAATACTGTCGGTGGGACGTTAAACCCAACAAAAAAACTAAAACAAGTGTTGACAATGATTTAATGTTTTGTCAAATCATTTTATTTACGTTACTTATACATATTATTTGCAGCATTGCGTTACCCATAATCCTTTGAGCGTTTTGACACATGTCATTTAGACCGTTGTTGAAAACATTGCAATTTCCCGACTTTATTGTTGCATCAATCGATAAATGTTGTATAAGCTATATTACCAAATTTATTGATAAATGATAACCTATGTGAAAATATATGTTTAGTACAATGTAATATAATTGCCAGCTTGAGATACCATGAGCGTGTATAAGTGTAGACGTTTGAAACAAAATGATCAACACATGTCATCCGTTCCAAGACGCTGCAAGCTAATTTGTCCGTTAGCTAAAAGCGCAAAATGAAGTAACTTTGTGTAATACAGTCGTCTCGATCGTATATACAAGCGTTATTGGAATTTAATCACGAGGCTACACGCGTCGGACAATTCTTTTGCATGGTAGCATTTACACGGTGCTAAACCATATCGGCAGGCTCTTTGCGGAAATCGCTATATCGGCAGGCTCTATGCGTTCGCACCGGTCATTTCTTGCCATAAAAACTTGCAAACTGGACGGAAGGAAAAAGAAAAGAAAATGGTCACTTTTCAAAGGTGAAATGCTCAATATTAAGTATTGCCACGGAATATTAGAGTATCTTAGTATGTATATAATTGAAAAGTTTACACGATATACATAGCTAAAATACTCTAATATTCCGTGCAATACTTAATATTGAGCAACTCACCTTTGAAAAATGACCATTGGTCTGTTTCTTTCCTTCCGTCCAGCGTTTGCTAGTGTTTATGGCAGAGAATGACCGGTGCGAACGCAGAGAGCTGCTGATATAGCGATTTTCCGCGAGAGCCTGCCGATATGGGTATTGCACCGCGATTTTAACTATTTTATTCCCGCGGACTGTATACGAAAATAAAAAAAGAAAAAGAATTTTGATATGCAGAATTAAGAGGTTTAAGTTTAATTGCTTATATTTTGAATACCTATAAACTGAATATGCCACAATGGAATATGTCGGGATTTTCAGGCCTTTATTTTGGTACTAGAATTACTACAATTGGTCAAGTTATAAGAAGCGATATCAAAATAAAGATTTATTTATTTTTGCCATATGGCTTATTTCACAAAGTTCATGCATGAAAAGTCCATACGAAAAAAAAAAAAATTAAAGGTAGGGAATTTATATATATTCTTTCTAACGGTTTATTCTTTATATTTTTCTATGTTTAGCAGAAAGTCCTATCATTCGTATCAACGAAATGAAATCTAGTTATTATTACTTTTATTTGGTCAGTAGAATTCGAGTCTTGCGACAGGTTAGTCTCAAAAGAGCGCTCTTGTCAAGTATTGCACGTGTATCCTAAAGAGACTTGTATGGAGGTATTTAACGCACGGGGACTATTTAGTACATGCACGAAATTCTCGTTCCGCATTCATTACGATATTGTTAGGTCAAAGCGAAAGAAATCGTAGAATACAGTACATTCAAGTCCATAACTTCGTATATATAAAATTGTTACCCTAATGATCGACGATATTTAAAAGAAAAAAACAAGAATGGTGATTTTCGCCCATATGTCGTATCATGATGATGATGATGATGGCTACATTTTATTTGTAAATGTCTAGCTTTTGAAGATATGAGACGTGTGTGTATATATATATATATATATTTATATTATTTTGTTGTTGTTGTTGTATTGGAGGTTTACCGTCGCTGCGATTAGTATTTCAATCATATAGCGACGTCCAGCTAATTACAGGTGGAGGAAAGACCCCGAGTACACAGAGGTACCGGGTAGAACCACCGACCTACCGCAAGCAGCTGGAGGCTTCCTCACATGAAAATCCGAAGTCCCTACCGGGATTTCGAACCCACAGCGGTGAGGGGTGAGATATTATATATTTGAAAATATTATTAGAGAAAACCTAAAATTTTAGAATCGCTAAGTGTAGTAAAAAGAAATACTTAAATTGTACAAATTTACTAGATTTGTCTTTAACCGTAGAAATAATTTGATAAAAGATATGATTTTGTATTTTTAGCTGTGTTACATGTATATGATTAATAGTGTACAATGTAATACGGATTAATAAAGACTTTATTTTGTTGTTCTATAAAAAATTATTACATAGCGGTTAGTATGGTTTGTGGACTTTTGGTCTGTTTTTCTTTTCGGTGCGTTGTTGTACTTAGTTGTTACAAAAGAAAAATCTTTGACAATAAACTGATTATTTTTATTCATGGTCTAAGTCTGACAGACCACACGTTAACCGTTGTCTATGAAATATGTCAGCTCGCTACGCCCGCTCCAAATTCCATAGACAACGGTTACTCGTGAGCTTTCCTATACACATGGATGCAACGCTAACGTTAGGGACTTTTGCGACGTTTCTTTTTTTTTTTCAACAAAAGATTCTGTCCCTAAATTGATGATGTCGGGTGGGCGTTGTCGGGGTCGTCGGGCTCGTCTTTGTCGGCTCATGTTGACCTTTGGCCCTTTTTTCCTTAATCTGCTATAACGTCTATGTCCTTCATTGGATTGTTTCAATATTTGGATAGTTGCTTAAATGGATGGACTTCATCATAATGCAGTTGACTTTGACCTTTGACTTATTTTTTTTATATAAAAAGCCCCCCAAAACCCGCCCATAATACCACCAGGTCTTGTGAAGGTAAGCGAACGCAGGCGGATAGTTTGACAATGTGTCACGTGTCATTAATAGGGTTGCGTAAGAGGGACACGAGCATCATACTGGACATTCATCAGTATACAAATGAGAGAGAGAGAGAGAGAGAGAGAGAGAGAGAAATTACTGTTGATAAGATTGTTTGTATGTTTACATTATATGTTTTAATTGTATAAACCGAAAAGGATAATGTAACCATTATCGGAAAATTCCATAATCTCTATACAGGTAAATCAGGACAGTGTGCCTACCTTTGTCAAACTAAAATATAGTATACTACTCAAAGTTTGCTAAGCACCACCGGCTTTTTTCCCATAGAGTCACATGAAAACACATGCTTAATGTAATGCTGTGTACCTGAAAGGAAAGCGTTACCTTTCCATCATTTTCACGCATAGTTTTTGTCAAAATGATAGAAAAGAGACTCAAAAATGAGTTACAACGATTTAGCCAATTCCTGTCATTAGTTGGCAAATTCACAAAAGTGTGTTTTTTGCAAGAAAATGCATTTTATAAATGGAAGTTAAATCTTGTGATCAATACAGAAAAAAAATGACCATGAACAGGTCAACATCGTTACAAATATCCTTAAAAGTATTCCATTTAGAAAAAAGGAATATTTGAAGATCAAAGTTCTGAATTTAGCTGACTTTAAATTTTAAGGTGTTTTCTCAAAATTTCGCACTTTCTAATTATGATTAATTCCCAGTATTGAGGATCCGAAAGGCTTATTTTTTGTAACTGGTTGTAAGTTTGGTACATAAACAATACTTCTGCATAAAAGCAAGATTTGTTTTAATGTAAACTTTAATGTAGCATGCCTTTAAAGTCGCTTGTCTTAGCAGGTAAATCTATGGAAAAATAGCCGGTGGTGCTTAGCAAACTTTGATTAGTATATGATTCCATAAAAAACTCTAATAAAAAAGAAATCACAACAGCTCAGTGGATAAAGGCGCGCTGTTCTTTTCTGAGACGTTTAAATACTGTACATGTACTGACGAAAATAAGGAACTAAGAACATTCAGTAACGCAATCATGTTTATGATTTTAACACATAACTTTCACGAGGAAAACAGGGATGATATTTTAAATAAAATATTAAAATAAAATAAAACACTTCCTATGCTGGCCTCGAACTTAGAATCTTTGGATTATAAGACGGCTGTCGTCCCACTGCGCCACTTCGGTTATTTAACAACAGCGTTTATATTTACACTACAACTTGTCCCAGTATATTATAGATGTAAAACCTAAATCCGAATGCACTTACAACATTTATAATTCAGTTTTAATTTCATCACTGAAAGACCTTGAGAAATGCCTAATTTACAGGAAAGATTCTATTAGAAAAATGCAAATTGTGGCTGTCTCGTTCTATATTTAACTCAGAACAATGATAGCATAAAATTAACATACAAGGGATTTTTCAGAACTTCATGGATTTTCTTCCTATCTCCTCTACTACCATGTATCAATATTTATTCAGTCTATAGAAAAAGTCCATGAACTTCTGAAACACCCCATGTACACCGAGACATTCGTGGTTTTACTGAACAGTGTGTTTCAGAACAAGCTCCGCCCATCTTTTATTTATTAAATTTTGCCCTGTCTGAACACCTAAGACTTCCGGGCTTAATTAAACATTAAGAGGATACATCAAACATCATTTAAGGCTTTGCTAATTAGAAATTTTGAAAAATATATTTTTCACAGCTAAAACGCACTGGGGCTTTACACGATTTGTGATTTCAATACCTGTCACCCCTATTACAAATAATAACCAAAACATGTTATCGTAAGAAATACCGTGCGCGAGTTATATATCGCACTTGCTATCAAACAAGTTTGCATATTTTTAGGCCAACATATCTTACATATTCCTTGTATGTGTGTGCCACTGTGTGTATTTTAAAGTTGATAAACGCACAATATCCTATGAAGAAGATATAAATTCATCAGCCGTTTCCGTTGTATTCATTTGTACTGTATATATACATGTTTTTTTGTTTTTTTGTTGTTGTTGTTGTTGTTTTGTTTTTTTGACTGCTAATGTTTCCTACTATTCTAAGGCCCAGGAATGTGAAAATATAAGATTGAACAAAGATTGAATTAAAAACTGGCTCGAATTCCACCTACCTTGGCTTCTCAAATCAGTGAGGTCAAGAGAAACCAAATCAACTATCAAATGAGAATTTGATACTGTTTATTAACTCCCCGGCCATGTACATCACGAGGTTACTATGACACACAAGTGCATTCTAAACCCACAGACATATAACATATAGACCAGAGTATTGAATGTCTTTCTTGAGTGCCTGCTAATATACTGGTTTCATTACTTTAATTTAAGCTTGCTAAATATGTTATCTTATCACTATATATAAGTACATGTACTAAGTCAGCCGAATACTTTCATTTGAAATATCGAGCAACTGGTAAGAATGAAATTTTGAATTTTTCATACATGAATAATAGTCAATTGCGCCGAGGTAAGATTCGTGACGTATGGTGTGTTAAACGTCTAAACAGTATTAATTTTCAGATAATTGGGGAGTTTTGCCTGCATGGGGTAGATATATGGTTGCCTCGACGCGATGCCACACCGTATTCAAGTGACAAGGGACCGCTTCTGACACTGTGTCAGTGCTGGAGGCACCCTTCTGGGCTGGGGAGACATACCAGTGCTGAAAAAAATTACAAATTATATTTTTTTTTTATATATGGCCAAGACATTATTCTGTTCTCAAGATTAAGCATTATAATTATGACAACGACACTATGCCAAATCCTAATTTAAAAGATGAAGATGTTGATTCTGTCATCTCATTTGAAGAAATAAAACATGCAGCTGTATTTTCACTAATCAATAATAAAAGTTGCCGTTTACACAATATATGTGCTGATATTTACAAAAGTTCCTTTAAAAAAAAAGAAAAGAAAAAGAGAAAAAAAGAAAGAAAAAAGGTCATAATGGCCCTATATTGCTCACCTGAGTACCACTGCTTTAAAGGCAATCTTAACTATTAAGGGCCATAACTTCCAAACAAGGCATAATAATTCCTGGTTTATTAACATTATGTATACATCTGATCAAGATTGCTTAATAAATGTGGACAAAGTTAAATATGACATTATTTATACTTCAAGGGCCATAATTGGAGATGGTGGTCCAATACCAAATCAGCCTTGGCAAGATAGTAGTCCGATGGTTAAATAATGCCTAGGAAGCTGAATTTTCTAGGGATCATCTTTGAGCAGTTTCGGTAGAGGGTAATGATGTGATGAAATTAAATTCTTACCAACATATTTGAGAAGATTTATAACAACAACAATCAAAGCACTGAGATCACTGTCAGAAGCGAAAGTTAAAATGTGTGAATTATAAAGTCAATCCCTTTAATTTTTAGTGGTATGCATGTAAACAATCAGGGAAGTTAAATCTTATTAAAACATCAGGTGAGATAGATTACTTTATGTATTGGTCTCTGTCAAATTAAACAAAAATTGATAAGGAATACCTTTAATACTTCATGACTTTGCTGCAGACAGAAATAATTTTAATAGAAAAGCAAGACAATGGGACAAGATAAACTTATAATTCTTTGTCACTTCACACCCTATCCCATGTGTAAAGAATGATATCCATGCATTCAATAGTTTTAAAAATATGTTCTAGAAAATTTTATACATAATTTCACCATACAAGTAAGTAATAGAGATGAAGCTAGGTAGAGTTATTGTTCTTGGTAAGTAAAGTTTGTCCGTTGTATTAAGTATAAACTCAATTCCTAAAGTACTTTTTGAGTTATGACATACAAATGCGACTAAAGACACTACAGTCATTTGAGACTCTAAAAACAAAATGTTTCAACTGACGGCTTGCATTAAACATACTGCCCTCTCATTTCTACTGTTTTGACCTTATAACCAAACCTGTCTATGCAAAGGACCCTCATATAGGAAAAATCGACCTCTCTATAAATAATTTATACAATGAGGTTGATTTTTTTTTTTACTGAATATCAGGGTCCTGTGGTCTATGATTTAACAAAAGGTTAACGGAAGCATAAAAACTAGAATTAAAAAATTCTAAATATATAACCCAAGAATATAAAAAATAAGTAAATTACACAAAAAAAACACACAAAAAAACCGTCTTTGCTGGACTAGGACTCACGACCCGTTGCAAGAACAAAATACTGAACGACGCTCTTACCAATTGAGCTTATTCCGCAGCCGTAAATTTGTGGTGCAAATAGGTTATTTATAGGTAGTTTAATGAATGAATGAAACTGCGGATGAACACTGAATTATAAACTTGCTTCTTTTACAGTTTTATTTGCACAGAAATTGTGATTATACCCAATGCTTTCAAAATCCTGCAATATATTAAACTTTCGCTTCTAAATTAACACATCGTTTGAATTAATGTTTCCTGCTTTTTGTTATTCAAATCTTGCAATATATTTATTTTTTTTGGGGGGGGGGGGGGGGGTTAAATTTCTCCCCTTTACTTATCATTATATTATCTGAATGTAAATATAATACACCCTTGATGTTTGAACTTTAAATAAACATTCATTGAAATATATTTGAATATTTGAAATATATGAACTTAAATATAATACTTGTAGGTGTGTGAAGTTAGCGCGTAGATCGTAAATCAACACTATAACTAATTTTCTTTGTCGACCTGGGTCGTAGATCGTAGCTCAACCATTGAAATAAACCAATATAAATGGTTGAGCTGGATCGTAGATCGTAGCTCGACCATTTAAAAAAAAGCAAAATAAATGGTTGACCTGGATCGTAGCCCAACCATTGAAAATGTTCGTGGAATGGCTGAGCTGGGTCGTAGATCGTAGCTCAACCATTGACATAAAGCAATATAAATGGTTGACCTGGATCGTAGATCGTAGCTCGACCATTAAAAATGTTCATGGAATAGTTGAGCTGGGTCGTAGATACCGCGAACAATTTTTTTCCGACGGAAACTTTTCCGATGAATGAGATTCCCGACAACTACAAAATTTCCCGGAAGCGCTTTTCGAGACGAATGCAATTTTTCCGACGAGCACATAGCTTTCTGACGAATGCAATTTTCCCGACGAGGACAAACTTCCCGACGAAAAAGATTTTGCGACTTTTTCCCCCGGAAAAATATTAACAAAATATCGAACAAAAAAATTTCCCACAAATTAAATTGATTGATTATGCGACTTTTTCCTGACGAATGCAATTTTCCGAAAAGTACAATAAAAAATTTTCCAGACGAGTACAAAATTACCGACGACGACGAAAAATTTAAGACGATTATAATGTTCACGACAAATACGATCTACGATCCAGATCAACCAATTATTTTGGTTTATTTCAATGGTTGAGCTACGATCTAAGATCCAGCTCAACCATTCCATGAACATTTTCAATGGTCGAGCTACGATCTACGATCCAATCAACCATTTATTTTGGTTTATTTCAATGGTTGAGCTACGATCTACGATCCAGCTCAACCATTCCATGAACATTTTCAATGGTCGAGCTACGATCTACGATCCAGCTCAACCATTTATTTTGGTTTATTTCAATGGTTGAGCTCGATCTACGATCCAGCTCAATCATTTATTTTGGTTAATTTCAATGGTCGAGCTACGATCTACGACCCAGCTCAACCATTTATTTTGGTTTATTTCAATTGTTGAGCTACGATCTACGACCCAGACCGACAAAGAAAATTATAGTGTCGATCTATGATCTACGTGCTAACTTCACATATTTATACCTTGTTAAACTTTTAAAAATATTAAAATGCAAGACTGTGTACCTGTATATAATTTTGATGATATACATGAAATCGATGACAATGAAATACAATTAATTATGGATGATGATCTCTTTTTGGAAACTTTGTTAATGGAACTAAAGAAAAAAAAAAAAAAAAAAAAATTACTCAAATTGAAAATTGTCTAACAGAAAATAACAAAGAAAACCTATTGCATTTACAAGGAGAACGACAATTTATGAGAGATAAAAAATGAAAGGCTCTATCATTAGAGGTAGAGCTAACTGGATTGAAAATGGTGAAAAAAGTTCTATATGTTTTTTAAACGTAGAAAAAACAAACTTCATTAACAAAAATATCCCTTTTCTACAGAAAGCAGATGGATCTCATGTATACGATCAAAAGCATATTTTAAATGAAACCTATAAGTATTATAAACAACTTTATGAAAATGTTACAATCACTGTGAATAAGGATAAAGACTCATTTTTAAATGATACAAGTAGCACTGCTTGAAAATTATCTTTAATTCTTTCAAAGTGTTTTGGAACAAACTTGGTAATCTGTTGTAGGACAATCAATTGTGCTTTTCAAAAAGGAACTTTTTTCCATTATTTAAAACTAGGAATGGTCATCTGCATTCCAAAAGAGAAAAGAAAAACGATTTTTAAAAAATTGGAGACCTATTACCCTTCTAAATATTGTTTATAAACTAGCATTAAATAGCAAAAAGATTAAAAACAATTTAGATAAATTAATTTCAAAAGAACAAACATGTGTTGTTCAGGGTAGACCTATAAGTGAAAATATTAGATTATTATATATTATGAAAGTGACGGAGAACAAAAAAAAAAATATCAGGTTTATTATTGCTTATAGATTTTGAAAAGGCTTTTGATACTTTATCTTTTAATTTCATTGACAAAACTTTGCGTTTCTTCAATTTTGGCATTGGGTTTATGAAATGGATAAAGCTTTTTTACATAATACAAATACATGCATTCAACTTAATGGTTTCTTGTAAGTTTTTTTTTACAGTAGAACGTGGATTTAGACAAAGAGATTCTATTTCTCCTTATAACTTCATTTTATGCACTGGAATTTTAGCACATAAGATAAAAAAAATACCAAAAAAACATCAAAGGAATTATAATTGATGGCGAAGAATATACAATATCCCAGTTTGCTGATGACACTTCCCTATTGATGGATGGATCAGAACAATCTTTAAAATATGCATTAAAATTTTGGAAGTTTTTGTTCTCTCTTTTTTCTGGACTAAAGGTTAATTTTGATAAAACTAAAGTAATTGGATAGGATCAATGAAATACAGTACTAAATCTATTAAAACAAAATGGAAACTAACACGGGAAAACACAATTTAAGGTTTTAGGAGTCCATTTTGATGTGAATCTTGATAAGATACCAGAGTTAAATTTTAATGAGAAATTGATAAAACTTAAAAATTCAATACTTTATTGGAAAAGACGTAAATTAACCCCTGTAGGTAGAATCACTGTTGTAAAATCTTTGTTATTACCTTATCTACTAATTATTTCATCAATCTTCCAACTCCAGATAAGAAAGTATACTAGACAAAATGTGGAAGTACTCCTACTAAAGTGTTGTGTATATATCTAGTGTCAGAATTAAAAGAACTTTTTTTCGGTTTTCAGAAGTTGTCCGCGAAAATTGGTTTCGCATGGCTAATTATGCATCAAAATCATTTAAACAAGACGACAGATTTAGCCAATACTAATTTTCATTATTGAATGGGCATACGTTTTGGAAAATAGGTTTGTCATGCAAGTTTGAAATCGGAGTACTTAATTTTGTTAAGTATAGTTAAAATATTAGTTATGTATAATTTTGTATGGGAAGGAAAATCTAAAATTAAACAAGAAATATTTGTTAAAAAATATGAAAAATGTGGACTTGGAATGGTTCATATGGTTAGCTTTATTCATAAATTAAAACTTAAATGGTTTAAAAAATATATTGTAAATTCCAGTAGCAAATGTTTAATGGATATTCAACTAGATTTTCAAAAAATGTTAACTATGGGAGGATTACACTGTGAAATTATAATGAAAAAAAATGCCCTCTGGATTGATGTTCTTAAGGCTTATGAAATATTTATAAAAATATTTTTCCAATTTTTTTTATTATAATTGGTATAAGACTATATATAACAGTATAAGATATTATGCTGATAATGTAACATGTTCTATATAAAAACAAACTTTTATTAAATAAAAAAATGCTTACATCACCTTAACATATCATATGACTTACTTATGCTTTATATATGTGCATATATATCTACATTGTATGTATGTGATAAGTTTGTTAGGTGAACAACAGGATGGTTTCCCGACCTGCTGTCACCTATGACGGGGATAATAACAGTTTGATTAAAAAACAAAACAAAAAAACATTCATCATACATGGAATATATATATATATATATATATATATATATATATATATATATATATATATAAAACAAGAGGGCTAAGATAGCCCTAAAGACGCTCACCTGAGAAAAACTGCCTTCATTGCCTATACAAGTTATTAAATTATAGCCTGTCATATTTAACAATTTAACACAATCATTGAAACTGATATTAAATGTAGCCGTCTCATTGCTAAACAATTACTAAAATGTACGTAATTAATGATTAAATGATAAATATGATATTTCACTGAAACACCACCTCCCTCTGTCTAATTACAAGAGCACATTGTACTCAAGGTGAGCTGTTGGGATCACCTGTTGTTCGTTGTCATCAATAGTCAACATTTTACGTTAAAAGACATCTTCTCTGAACTGCTGGGTTGAAATTGATGAGTTTAGGTGACCCTTCACAAAAATTGGTAAAACTAGATGTCATTCGTCAAAACGAATGATAGGACTTTCTGCAACTTGTGTTAATGCAAAAAGCAGGAGATAGAAGTTTCATGTAATGACTCACCTCTGGTAGTATTTCATGTTCATGCTGAACAATTGACATTATATTCCGCGAAAAATAAGCGTTTAGTTACGAAGAAAAAAAAATAAGTAGCAGTAGTAGTAGTATGCTTATGACGTCATATGACGTCAGGACTCAAAATATATGTAGAAATTATGCAGAACTGCAAACTGTGTAAGTTTCAACTTTCTATCTCATCCCGAAGTTCTTTAACCCTAAAATGAAATTTTTGGTCCTATGTTCGAATCTTATTTCAGCCTAAATACTTCGGTTTTTCGGAATTAAGGTCAGCTGACAAAATATGCACATCTTAGTTTCAAGATGTACCATCTGTGAAAATTTGAAGAAAATCCGACCATGAATGGCGGCTGTAGAGCGTGAACACCATTTTTCACTATTTTAGCTCTGACGTCATATGACGACATAGGGTGCTAAAGATGCTTTTGTTCAAAAGCGCATACTTTACTGTCATAACTCTAAGATTTTCATTATTCTGAACAACTGGCATCATGTCGAAATCATTGCCCTAAAATGAAAATTAAGAAGTATGCTTACGACGTCACATTGCGACATTTGACGTCACGACTCAAAATATATTGAGAAATTCTGCAGAACTGCAAACTGTGTAAGTTTCAACTTTCTATCTCATCCTGAAGCTCTTTAATGCTAAAATGAAATTTTCGGTCCTATGTTCGAATCTTATTTCAGCCAAAGAACTTCGGTCTTTCGGAAATTCGGTTAGCTGGCAGGATATGCACACCTTAGTTTCAAGATGTACAATCTGTGAAAATTTGAAGAAAATCCGACCATAAATGACGGCTGTAGAGCGCAAACACCATTTTTCACTAATTTAGCTGTGACGTCATGTGACGTCATAGGCTGCTGACAATCATTGAAAACAAAATTTCCTCACGTGACTAATAATCCATAAAAATTTCATGGTCCTAGGACTATTGCAACATATTAAAATAAGCGTTTAGTTAGGAAGAAGAAAAGAATAATAATAATAAAAAAATGACGTCACGTGACGTCATATGACGTTTATTTTCACATAATTGTTAGACACCCAGAGACCTACTAACTGACAAAATTTCAACTTTCTATCTCAAATAGGACAGCATTTAAATATTGACGTCCTTGGTTCGAATCTTGGATCCGCCATAGATGCTTGGACTTTTCGAATTTTGAAAAACGGACACCGGTATACACAATAAGAACGTAATATACACATTCTGTGAAAATTTGATAAAAATCGGCTCATTAATAATGGCTCTGGACCGAGTACAAACTTTCGTATTCAATTTCAAATGTGACGTCATATGACGTCATAGGCTTCTGAAAATCATTGAAATCGAAATTTCAGCGTCTGAATCATGTGTCATTAAATTTTCATTGCCCTTCGACAATTTCAACATATAGAAATACTCTTATTAATATTAGAAATACATTATCATTTAATGACGTCAAGTGACGTCATGTGACGTTTATTTTCGCAAAATTTTTAAGACTCCCAGAGACCTATATACTGACCAAATATCACTTTTCTATCTCAAATAAATCCGATTTTATAAGCATTTAAAAATTTACGACCTTGGTTCGAATCTTGAATTCGCTATAGAACCATGGACTTTTCGAATTTTGAAAAATGGACACGGAGATGCACAACTAGAACTTAATATACACACTCTGTGAAAATTTGATGAAAATTGGTTCATAACCAATGGCTGTAGACCGCGTACAAACTTTAGTTGCATATTTCAAGTGTGACGTCATATGACGTCATAGGCATATGAAAATCATAGAAATCAAAATATCAGCGTTTGAAGCATGTGTCATTAAATTTTCATTGGCCTTCAACAATTTCAACATATAGAAATATTCTTGTTAATATTAGAAATACATTATCATATAATGACGTCACGTGACGTCATATGACATTTATTTTCACAAATTGTTTAAAACTTCTAGAGACCTATATACTGACTAAATATCAACTTTCTATCTTAAATAGGACAGATTTTATAAGCATTTAAAAATTTACGACCTTGGTTCGAATCTTGGATTCGCTATAGAACCATGGACTTTTCGAATTTTGAAAAACGGACACCGGGATGCACAACTAGAACTTAATATACACATTCTGTGAAAATTTGATGAAAATTGGTTCATAAACAATGGCTGTAGACCGCGTACAAACTTTTGTTGCATATTTCAAGTGTGACGTCATATGACGTCATAGGCATATGAAAATCAAAGAAATCAAAATATCAGCGTTTGAAGCATGTGTCATTAAATTTTCATTGCCGTTCGACAATTTCAACATATAGAAATATTCTTGTTAATATTAGAAATACATTATCATATAATGATGTCACGTGACGTCATATGACATTTATTTTCACAAAATGTTTAAAACTTCTAGAGACCTATATACTGACTAAATATCAACTTTCTATCTTAAATAGGACAGATTTTATAAGCATTTAAAAATTTACGACCTTGGTTCGAATCTTGGATTCGCTATAGAACCATGGACTTTTCGAATTTTGAAAAACAGACACAGGGATGCACAACTAGAGCCTAACATACACATTCTGTGAAATTTTGATGAAAATCGGTCCAGAAATAATGGCTGTAGACCGCGTACAAACTTTTTCACCTGACGTCAAATCTGACGTTATATGACGTCGTATGAATATAAAATTCATTGCATCCGAAAGCTCATGGTTTGAAATATATGCCATAAAATTTTCATTGTTCTGAGTCAATGGCAACACCTCGAAATTAACACAAATATAAGAGGAGGAAAAAAAGAATAAGAAGAAGAAGAACAAGCTGTGTTAATGCAAAAAGCAGGAAATAGAAGTTTCATGTAATGATTCACCTCTGATAGTATTTCATGTTCATGCTAAACAATTGACATTATATTCCGAAATTAGTGCAAATGATAAGAACTTAGTATTAGTCTGTGACGTAACATGATGTTATATGACGTCAGGACATGACTGCAAACTTGATTTCTAGTTTAAAGGTCCTATGTTCGAATCTTGCTTCAGCCACAATACTTCGGTTTTTCGGAATTAAGGTTAGCTGACAAAATATTCACACCTTAGTTTCAAGATGTACCGTCTGTAAAAATTTGAAGAAAATCTGATCACAAATGGCGGCTGTAGAGCGCGAATACCATTTTTCACTATTTTAGCTCTGACGTCACGTGACGTCAAAGGGTGCTGAAAATGCTGTTGCTCAAAAGCGCACACTTTACTGCAATAACTCTGAAATTTTCATTATTCTGAACAACTGGCATCATGTCGAAATCATTGCCCCAAATTAAAATTAAGTGGTATGCTTATGACGTCCAATGACGTCACGATTCAAAATATTTGTAGAAATGCTGCAGAACTGCAAACTGTGTAAGTTTCAACTTTCTATCTCATCCTGAAGCTCTTCAATCCTAAAATGAAATTTTTGGTCCTATGTTCGAATCTTATTTCAGCCACAGAACTTCGGTTTTTCGGAATTTCGGTTAGCTGGCAGGATATGCACACCTTAGTTTCAAGGTGTACCATCTGTGAAAATTTGAAGAAAATCCGACCATAAACGGCGGCTGTAGAGCGCGAACACCATGTTTCAATATTTTTAGCTCTGACGTCACAGGACGTCATAGGGTGCTGAAGATGCTTTTGTTCAAAAGCTCATACTTTACTGTCATAACACTGAAATTTTCATTATTCTGAACAACTGACATCATGTCGAAATCATTGCCCTAATATGAAAATTAAGAAGTATGCTTATGACGTCACATGACGACATTTGACGTCACGACTCAAAATATATTAAGAAATTATGCAGAACTGCAAACTGTGTAAGTTTCAACTTTCTATCTCATCCTGAAGCTCTTTAATCCTAAAATGAAATGTTCGGTCCCATGTTCGAATCTTATTTCAGCCACAGAACTTCGGTCTTTCGGAATTTCGGTTAGCTGACAGGATATGCACACCTTAGTTTCAAGATGTAAAATCTGTGAAATTTTAAGAAAATCCGACCATAAATGGCGGCTGTAGAGCGTGAACACCATTTTTCACTATTTTTAGCTCTAACGTCACATGACGTCATATGGTGCTGAAAATGTTTTTGCTCAAAAATGTATACTTTACTGTTATAACTCTGAAATTTTCCTTATTCTGAACAACTGGCATCATGTCGAAATCATTGTCCTAAAATAAAAATTAAGAAGTATGCTTATGACGTCACGACTCAAAATATTTGTAGAAATTCTGCAGAACTGCAAACTGTGTAAGTTTCAACTTTCTATCTCATTCTGAAGCTCTTTAATCCTAAAATGAAATTTTCGGTCCTATGTTCGAATCTTATTTCAGCCACAGAACTTCGGTCTTTCGGAATTTCGGTTAGCTTAAAGGATATACATATCTTAGTTTCAAGATATACCATCTGTGAAAATTTGAAGAAAATTCGACCATAAATGGCGGCTGTAGAGCGTGAACACCATTTTTCACTATTTTTAGCTCTGACGTCACATAGGGTGCTGAAGATGCTTTTTTTTCAAAAGCGCATCTATTTCTGTCATAACTCTGAAATTTTCATTATTCTGAACAACTGGCATCATGTCAAAATCATTGCCCCAAATTAAAATTAAGATGTATGCTTATGACGTCACATGACGTCATATGACGTCACGACTCAAAATATATTAAGAAATTCTGCAGAACTACAAGCTGTGTAAGTTTCAACTTTCTATTTCATCCTGAAGCTCTTTAATCCTAAAATGAAATTTTCGGTCCTATGTTCGAATCTTATTTAAGCCACAGAACTTCGGTCTTTCGGAATTTCGGTTAGCTGAAAGGATATACACATCTTAGTTTCAAGATATACCATCTGTGAAAATTTGAAGAAACTTCGACCATAAATGGCGGCTGTAGAGCGTGAACACCATTTTTCACTATTTTAAGCTCTGACGTCACATGGAAGATGCTTTTTTTCAAAAGCGCATCCATTTCTGTCATAACTCTGAAATTTTCATTATTCTGAACAACTGGCATCATGTCGAAATCATTGCCTTTAAATGAAAATTCAGATGTATGCTTATGACGTCACATGACGTCATATGACGTCACGACTCAAAATATATTAAGAAATTCTGAAGAACTGCAAACTGTGTAAGTTTCAACTTTCTATTTCATCCTGAAGCTCTTTAATGCTAAAATGAAATT
>CM037778.1:60986083-61036083 GCA_021229015.1 Solen grandis | reverse complement strand
CTTGCTATCATATTATGTTTCAAGTTTCTAGTCCTTAAATTGTTTAATTCATGAGTTTTGCTCCCAACAAAAAATTATTCAAGTAGATAGTAAATAAGTTATTATCTGGAGAGAAATTCATTGTAACATTTAATAAGGGGAGATAATTAGAAAAATTAATCAAGGTAGTGTTACGATTTTTGGTTATTGCACTTCCCAATCTCACAATCTATTTATATTTAAAGTTTCTAGTCAATATACTTTAAATAGTTTATAAGTTATGCTCCCGACTAAAATTGAAAACTAAAAACCAAAAAAGGAAGGTAATTAAAACTTGGACAAGGTAGACTTATGGTTCTTAGTCACTGCTGCTCCTCTCTCCGGTTTCTAGTTTGTTGTTTTTTATTTCAAATTAATTGCTTGTATAAAATACAAAATAAATAAATAAATAAATAAATAAATAAATGTCTCGATTGCTTTTACGGAGAAGTGTGCGTGTATATGCTTGGATAATTTTGTCCCTAGTACGTAACATTAATAATACTACTACTACTACCACCACCACTACTACTACTACTACTACATATACTCTTCTACATAAACAACAACTTCAAAAACAAAATGTAAAGAAACGTTGTGACAACACCTCAGAATCTCGATTTATTCCAACGCATTTATATCAACATTACTACAGAAACAACAACAACAACTACTACTACTACTACTACTACTACTGCTACTACTACTGCTACTATGTAAAAGCAAGTGTACAAGGTTCCGATTCATTCAATCGTATTAATAATATCACCATTCTACAACTACTAATACTCCTGTAAAACAGCGAATTTATAACCAATATTATTATTACAACTAAAACGAATTTCATTATTACAACAACATCTATTACTACTACTACGACCACGTATGTTTGACAAAAATAAATAAATAAAAATAAAAAATAAAAAACTAGTAAACAAATTAACTAATAAATAATAAACTAATAAATAAATAAATAGATAAATTTTTCGATTACTTACACGGAGAAAGTGAAAAACGTAGCCAAGGTCAATGTTAAAAGCGACTATTTCGCCCTATGAAAAACCGCTAATACCCGTTTATCGTCGCTAGACTAAGCCGGATTAACTCGCCGCGGATCAAATACCGCTGCGGGTGTTGGTTGTGGTTAAAGAATTTAGACATGAAAAGGTGAAAATCGTTTCACACCGATTGTCAAAACATTGCACTGACACGCGTATTACGGAGAAATATGACGAGAAAGACAGAAATGGTAGAAAAAAGAGCATTATTACGTATAGAGAGGCGATTTCGAATATTCGACTTCATCCAAAAACAGTAAATAATACGTCCGAGGACAAGTGAGAGAGTGGTTAACATTCCCGTAGTCCGCGATTCGTAAGGCCTTAGGTCAATAAAAGGAGATAGCCGATCGATACGGGTGTTACGGGTGTAGATTATGTTTACAGAAATGTTTAAGTGGTCAGTTACCGTTTATTGATGATGAAGGAATCTTCTCTCGACGCGTGGGAATGTGTCCGTTATACGGCGCGGGGTATTCCGGATAGCGTCGTTTAATTGTTCAGAAAGTAAATACGTTATTATTCGAAGAGACAACACTCATTATTTAACGTCGCTCATTCAATGCTTCTGCGACAATAGCGAAATCAATGACGTAGTTCATTAATTGTCCCGAATAACAATACAATATTATAAAAGAATAAATGTTGCGGTTTACTCATCCTCGAAAATGATAGTCGTCCGACCTCGTTAAAGGGGTGGGGTAGGAGTCACGTGACCTCGTTTAAGGGAGCGGTAGGGGCTGCAGCCCGATTTGATTGTTTCAATCGCGTTTTTGCGGTTAATGACGTAGTTGATTAATTGTCCCGAATAACAATACGATATTATAAAAGAATAAATATTGCGGTTTACTCATCCTCGAAAATGATAGACACGTGACCTCGTTAAAGGGGTGGATAAGGGGATTATATCATACCCGAAACAATAGGTCATTATTATTCATTGTTTAGGGAGACAATTAAAATAAATATTGCGGTTTTTCAAGAATGTCACGTGACCTCGTTAAAGGGGTGGATAAGGGGATTATATCATACCCAAAACAATAGGTCATTATTATTCATTGTTTAGGGAGCGGTAGGGGCTGCAGCCCGATTTGATTGTTTCAGTCGCGTTTTTGCGGTTAATGACGTAGTTGATTAATTGTCCCGAATAACAATACGATATTACGAAAGAATAAATATTGCGGTTTACTCATCCTCGAAAATGATAGACACGTGACCTCGTTAAAGGGGTGGATAAGGGGATTGTCATACCCGAAACAATAGGTCATTATTATTCATTGTTTAGGGAGACAATTAAAAATAAATATTGCGGTTTTTGAAGAATGTCACGTGACCTCGGTAAAGGGGTGAGGTCGGGGATTATGTCATACCCTAAACAATAGGCCATTGTCCTAATTAATGACGTCATAGCGTGCTTTCGTGAAATCGTGAAATCGTGAATTCCTCCCCAACCCATTGATATATACTACTAGTATCACTCAGCGTGGGTTCGTTGCTCAGAGGCGAAAAACAAAATATATATAAAAGTGTATACTAATTTAGTGCTTAGTTATAATACAAGACTATTTATTTTATTGACTTTAAAACTTGATTTGTTATTTTATGATAATGTCATAATCATTTCTGCATTTGAAAAACTATCTTGTGTGAATGAGATCGTTACAAAGAGGGAATTAGAAACTATCTTGTGTGAATGAGATAGTTACAAAGAGGGAACGAGGAACTATTTTGTGTGAATAAGATCGTTACAAAGAGGGAATGAAAAACTGTCTTGTGTGAATGAGATCGTACATAGAGGGAATGAGAGACTTATCTTGTGTGAATGAGATAGTTACAAAGAGGGAATCAGAAACTGTCTTGTGTGAATGAGATCGTACATAGAGGGAATGAGAAACTTATCTTGTGTGAATGAGATAGTTTCAAAGAGGGAATCAGAAACTATCTTGTGTGAATGAGATAGTTACAAAGATGGAACGAGGAAGTATCTGATATGAATGAAAAACTCTCTTGTGTGAATGAGATAGGAATATATACAAACAGTAGGCCTATACATCATCATTTTCACTTTTTTAATATTTACGAAAACACTTATTAAATATTTTATGCCAGTGTACGAGAAACCCATTTTTCTTGCATATTTTTTTTTTACATATTATTTTTTTCCTCCGAGGGAAATTTACTTTTAACAATCCGGAAAAGCATTCACGGCGCTTCCGCGATTTTTTTGTTTTTTTGTTTGTTCCCCCGAGGAATCCCCGAAGCTTCGGGTGGGGGTGCAGTCGTTTGGCGACCTATTTGTGACACCTTCCCATCACCGAATATTCGTCAAAACTTTGGCTGAGGTTGAAAAGCGCACTCTGATATTTGTTGCTGTTTTGGTCAATCTTAGACTGAGACGGTCAAAAAGGCCATAGAACATTGCTGGGGGCATCCTCATAAACCCCAGAAAGTCTGAACGTCTTCGCTTGATTATGTCTCTAATTCCACCATCAAATTCTCATAATCTCCATAATTTTCCCCGATGCACCTAGAATGGTTTCGCAAGTACTCACCGATAATCAACGGGAATATTCCCCCGATGATGTTTCAAATTCGGTGAAGCTCCGAGACACCTTCGTCGATCACCGAGGAAGGCCTCCGAAGCTTTCCCGAACATCAGGAGCTATCGCCGATATTCCAAGGCCATTGTTCAGAAGCTTTGTGACCATAGCCGAAACATCAGTGAATGGACAATCCCCGAAGCCTAATCAGTGCCATTTCTCATGGGACTTGGCTCAAACATCAGGAGCCATCGGGCGAAAATATTTGTGTATTTCCATACCGTCGATGACCCTGCGTAACTGAGTGAGTAATTGAGTGAGTAAATGAGTGAGTGAGTGAGTGAGTGAGTGACATAAAAATATCAGTTTTATCCCCAGATACTCTTCAGTACGAAAGTCCATTGAGCTCATTTTCGTTGGAATTTTTTTTTTTCGCGAAGGATTCGCGTTATAACGCGAAACTAACGAAGTAACGCGATCGTTTCGCGTTAGAACGCGAATCTTCGCGAATAAACGCGATATTTTCGCGAAATAATGCGTTTGTTTCACGCTATAACGCGAAAATTCGCGAATAAACACGATATTTTTGCGAATTAACGCGTAATTTTCGCGTTTTAACGCGAAAATTTCACAAGTTTTACACCCAGTTTTGTGATTCTGATATTTCTATAAAAAGACAAACAGGAAAACATCATAGTATTTTTATTGATTAATATAGATTTTCTATATGTCGAATAAGCGATACTATTTATTAGTTATTTGTTAAGAATACTGAATATGCATAGATATACATTGTAGATAAGTGAGGATATGTGCATTTTGATAATTTAGAATACAATAATTGGGTAAGAAATGTACGGCAACATTTATACTCAAATGACTTTGGTGCAGGACAGTCAGTGCGTACCAAATCAAAAATTATTCCTTTCCAAATATATTACTAGATAAAAGGATCAGTTTTTTTTTGTTTTGTTTTTTTGTTGTTGTTTTTTTGTGCAAAATGTGTATTCACGATGTTGTAATAATGTAAAATTATCATGCTAAGTAAAATTCAAAAGTGACTACAATGTTGAGTGTCATGTAAATTCATTAAATAAGGACAAGTTTAGGAAATATTAAGCAAATTTTAGCAGTTCTGCACATTGTCTTTTGATAGAGGCAAGGCGTTATTATAATATATAATATACCTTGAGAATATAGAGATTGTCCACACTATGGGTTTTATTAGGAAGATGAATTCATAAAATTTAAAAAAATTCATATATAAATATTCATATTTGTAATTTATATACAGTGTTTGCATACCTGACACAATACATGAATAATAAATATATATTAGGTGTGTGTGCGTGTGTGTGTGTGTAATAAAATTTGTAGAAGATAATCATAAATCATAAAATATACTATGGTGTTTTCCTGTTTATAGTAATGTCAATCACAAAACTGGGAGTGAAACTTATGAAAATTTCGCATTAAAACGCGTTAATTCGCGATAGTATCGCGTTTATTCGCGAAATTACACGTTGATTTGCGAAAGTTTCGCGTTTTAACGAGGAAAAATGAGCGCAATGGGCTTTCATCCTTCAGAATTCATCTCCATTCATATTTTCAGACCCCCTTAGCACTCACATCACATTCAGATTTTGCCCCCAGCGGGAAAAAATATTGCACTTTTGTATTAATATGGCGAAAAACCTGTGGAATGCCTGTACGTTTAAAGTAAATACGGTCCATGTCTGATTATGTTTTCCTTTTTGAGATAACCTATGCTAGGATTTAACCAGCAGCCCTTATAATTCAAAAAGATTTGGTAGTCCCGCTCTTTGCACTATACGATCCCGGACCCCGGCCTTTTTTTCCTAAGCCGATCCCGGGATTTTCCCCCAGCCTACTGGCCACTTCTGAGGCGACATTACATTTTATTGATTCACTAAGTAGAACCAGTGACATTAATAATATTATCACCACAATTATTAAATAAAATAAAGAAATATGTACCACGACGATTGGATGTTCCGCTCTATAAAAATGTAAGCTATTACCGGTTTCGTTCGCCCTAAATCACACTCGCCCTCATTTCCGATATAGGCATTCGTATCCAGCTCAATGATTTAATATTTTTGGTCGATTCCTTGCAATCGTCAATTTGCAAGTTTTATAAATGCGTGGTAGATCAAACCGCAACTGTGATTCGTACCATCCGATATAGTGTCTGGTCAAGACGACCTAAAAAGCCTTAAATCGGCCTGGTCCAGATTCGGGGCAGAGTGTAAATCGCGGCACAACGAAATGGGTAATTTTCATATTGTTTCATATAAATCAAATACTCTTTGGTTATGTAAAAAATTCAAATTCTTTAAAACAAAGATATAAATATATTAAACAAGGACTGTCCCAAAATTCTGTGACAAATTTTACAGACAATTTTTAATGGCAGATGCAGTATAATTCGCATAATTTACATTATCTATAAATTTATTATTTTACATTACATTAAGTCATCAGAAAAAAATATTTAGTATTTACTTTAATTATTCTGGAGTATCCAGTGCTTAACAGCAAAAAGGAGTTATTGCAAGAAAAACAATCCCTTACTTAAATTTACAATCAAATGCACCAATATCTGAAGGAACAACAAGACGAGGGCGGCTTTTCTAAAAATGAAAAATCACATAAAAAACAAATTAAACTGTCTTATAATAAATACATTGAATATATTTTAGGCCTGGAAGACAACATAGACGACAAAGAAAAGAACAGCTTTAATTCAAAAAAACTTTTCAGCCTTATCAAAAACGCCAAGCAGGATGCAACAGGCATTCCCCCACTATTTGACAAAATTTCAGGTTCCATCAAATCAGACAACAGTGAAAAAGCAGATATTTTGAACAGACAGTTTCAGTCAGTATTCACTCAGATGACACCTATCTCACTTGCTCAATCTTGCTTCGCAGCTATTCGAAATATTAATACACAAGATTTTTCTTTTTACAGGAAGTACCCAATCATGCCTGAAATTACCATAAACATCAGTGGAGTGGAAAAACTTATATCAAATTTAAGACCAGATAAAGCTGCTGGACCAGACAACATCAAACCATTAATTTTAAAAAATCTTTGTCAACAAATCTCACCAATCTTGCTAATACTATTCCAAAAGTCTCTTGATACAGGTACCCTCCCCAAGGTATGGACATCTGCAAACGTGACCCCTCTATTCAAGAAAGGAAACAAAGAAGATCCAGCAAATTATAGACAAATATCTTTAACATGTATTCTTTGTAAGGTGCTTGAACATATTGTAGCTTCAAATTTAACAAAGCACTTCAATAAGCATAATATACTTTATGACTTACAGCATGGTTTCAGAGAAAAACGTTCCTGTGAAACACAACTCCTGCAACTTACTGACCAACTAGCGAGAAATCTTGTTAATGGACAACAGACTGATTTAGTTCTTTTAGATTTTAGTAAAGCTTTTGACAAGGTCAGCCACTTAAAGTTATTGTACAAATTACAGGAACATGGAGTCAATAATTCAACCCTGTTGTGGATAAAATCTTTTCTCATAGGCAGAACACAAAAAGTCGTTTTGGAGGGAGGATGCTCATCAGAAGTCCCAGTAACATCAGGAGTACCTCAGGGATCTGTACTTGGCCCACTTCTCTTTCTGTTATATATAAATGATCTTCCAGATACCATAACTTCTCAAGTTCGTTTATTTGCAGATGACACTGCCGTTTACCTAGCTATAAACAACAAGCAGGACTGTATTACACTTCAGAAAGACCTCGACAAGCTGGTGCAGTGGGAAAAGAAATGGGAAATGGAATTTAATCCCAGTAAATGCATTGTTTTAAATATTACTAAAAAGAAGAAAGCACTTTCCTTTGATTACAGATTACATGGACAAGCTTTAGAAACAGTGGATAATGCCAAATACTTAGGAGTTACAATATCAAAAGATCTCTCTTGGAATAAACATATTGACAACATTACTTCTTCTGCTAATAAAACTCTTGGTTTCCTCCACAGAAACATCCAGACAAAGAATAAGGAAGTTAGAGAAGCAGCTTACAAAACATTGGTTAGACCTCAAGTAGAATATGCCTCTACAGTCTGGAGTCCTCATACACAGACATATATAGATAAAATAGAAAAAGTACAACGCAGAGCAGTCCGATGGGTTAATAATAACTATTCTTATTACGACAGTGTCACCAGCATGCAGAAGGAACTTGACTGGCAAACCCTTCAGTACAGACGTGATGTCACCAGACTTCTTATGTTTTACAAAATAGTAAATAACCTTGTTGCTGTCCCATTACCTGCATATCTTGAAAGACCAGCGAGGATATCCCGCCACTTACACTCTTTATCTTACAGGCAAATTCATACTCCAGCTAGCTACTTTAAATATTCCTTTTTTCCTTATACAGTGATACTTTGGAACAGCTTACCAGAAAATATAGTCTCACAAAATGATCTTTTAGCATTTAAACAAAAGCTCCTCTCGTTTCAGATAGTAGACCGTCCCTGAATCAACAAAAAGATGATTTTACCAGATCTTAAACCTAACATATTCACCTTTTTTTCAGAAAATTTTCTCACCCTAACAAAATTTTTATTTTAACAGTTTTATCCTTGCACAGACGCGCACCTGCCAGTAATACCCGAAAGGGGAGTTTGTGCAGTATATATAGATAGATAGATAGATATCTTACCATCAAATGTAATATATTTTCAATGGTAATTGAAAACAAATTAAAAAAATAACTGTTAAAATCCAGCAACACTCAGAAATATTATTTCCAAAATGGCGTCATGAGTTCTCGACAGTCAGAACACAAAATGAGTCTGTCACGAGTATGGTGAACATATAGAGACAAAATCTATAAACACCTGCAGTTGCAATGAAGTTCTGTGTTCTTCCTAACAGCACAGACTAGCGTGCAAAATTTAAAATGAACCAAATGAGAACAAAAAACACTATCAAACTCATAGTGTCCCATTTTATTATAAGGTGCCTAACGAGTTTTGTAACTGGGGGTACAATTGCTATTTGTTCTTAACTAAATAGAGAGTCCATACAATGTTGGGGGTACATGGCCAATTTTGGGGGGTAAAAAACCCTCTACAGGTGGTAAATGCATGGGCATGCTGTATTATAATTGTCAAGTGTGAAATTCTCTATTAGATAATAACTATGGCTCTAAATGACTTCCCTACAAAGGATTCTTGAGAAGTGTATTCATAATCAAACATTATTTTAAAAACGGATGTTGGTTTACATAAATCAGTCATCGTCTGCTTGCTGAGTGTTATCAGTAGATTTAACAGGTGTTTTAAAATGTAATGGGGTAAGTTGAGAGTCAATTTGAAAGTTAGAGATGGTAAAAAGGAGCATTAGTGAAAATGGTATAAAATCAGTACTTTTTTATTAAATGAATGTTTTTATCTGTTTCCCAAACATTTTCAATGAAAAAACAGTTTGAAAACAAGGATCAATTAATTTTGCCAATTGTCGATGGTTTCCCTGTAAAATTACGTCACACTCAATGTGAAACATTGCATTAGTGTAAATAGCTAGAGAATACCAATATGGCGAGAACTGAATACTTGAGTATACTTTAAATTAATTCTCATTATGAAAGACATTGATCAGAATTCCAGGCACATTTAAAATGATCCTATATTGCATAGGTTTGAATAAATAACATATATAGGATATATCTTAAATATCTGATGTTGTGTCTGCAAAATATCAGGTTGGCATCTTCTGCTGATGTGATGATGTCCTCTCAGAAAATTTAAACTTAATAACTAAGAAACGAATGAGGAAAGGTCAAATGGAAACATCTGGTAGAAAATAGGAAAGTTATTATGGCGACGTCCAAAGAAAGCATGGTGAAGCAGATAGTTATCCAGTTTTGTGCAGACCTCAGGATGACAACTGTAAAGACTATACTACAAATGCACCAAACAGAACAATTTAGCTACTTATCGCAAGCACTTGTTTACAAATGGCATGGTTGTAAGCAAGAAATCTGCAGTACAGTAAAAGAAAATAAATTAAAAACATAGAGGCAGACCGATCTCAGTGAGGCATTGTGTGGTCTGGTGAGAGACTGTGTAAATGTTGATAGGAAACTTACAATTCGAGAAATTTGATCATCATCTGCAGTGTCCAAGTCTTCTTTTCACAGAATTCTATCAGAGAAAATATGTTACATGTATGACACATGCGTTGGGTGCCATGGTTTCTATCTGATGATGACAGAGAAGAGTCGCTGCATCACTCAAGTTTCTTGCTCATGTGAATCACTACAGATGAGACAAGGGTCCACTACTTTGAGACTGAAGGGAAGCAACAGTCTAGTCTAGTATGGAAAACACCAGGTACACTACCACTGAAGAAGGCACAAGTATTTAGTCTATGGGGAAAAAGGATGTTTATAGTTTTCATTGATAGACAGGGAGTTATGCTTGTCCTCACAGTTTCACAAGGTCAGACTGTGAATGCTGCCTATGACTCGAAGGTAATTGATATTTATATATCTTTTTTAGCAAAGATAATATGATTAGTAAACATATAGTTTTCTACTTTGTTATTTGCATATTTTATCTGTGTGCTTTTGCTTCAAAATAGGAAAGCTTTAGTATTTACCTGGAGTATATAATTATGTGCCATTTCTTCGTACAGGTCATCCTCAGAGATGTGATGAATGCTCTTCGTAAGAAGCTACTGGAACTCTACATGCATCCAGAGTCTATTTAATGCATGGCACCAAGATAGCGCCCCACTTCATACGACTCACTCTACACAGCCTGAGATCAATATGTTAGTGTAACAAACACGACCCGGCCTGGCATCCAACCCGATCCACCAGCGTGATAACCCAATGCTCTAACCACTGAGCCAAAAGAGTCGACTCCCTGACGCAGTTGTCAGAGATTGTAAATACACCTGTGACGACGCATCATCACATTAGGATTTCTAAGGACACTGCATCCGCCCTACCCCTAGACCTATCCCCTTAGTACTTCCACAATTTCCAACAGCTAAAGGAGGAGTTACAGGGCTGGAAGTTTGATTCTGGAGAGGAATTAATGTCTGTCACCCAGGTGTTTAACAAAAGGAATAACCACCGTGTGGTTTAAAACTGATTTTGATAAGTCATTGGTAAAGCAGCACCTGTAAGTGCATGGAATGCCACGGAGAGTACTTTGAGAAAGGCACATAATGTTGGTATGGCGTCGTCTTTGATGTTTGATATGTGATTCACATAGTTGTTGTGGTATTTAAGTAATCCTTAAGTTATTTATTGATGTATATGAAATTTTGTGAAAATGTTTCAATTATAAGTGTTAACAACATATTTTAATCTTTAATTCGTACTTACCGGCAAAATTTTTGTCTGTAAAAACATTTAAAATCATTACTCTTTTGCTATTAAATAAAAGATGTTTTTTTTAAAAAATACATTATCAATTTAGATTTTCATAGCAGAAATTAACAATTATAGAACAGTAATTCCATTACGTCACACCCACCGGAGTTTACAAACATGATTTATTATACTGTGTTGTGTTGTAAGTTTTAGCAATTTGCAGCTCAGAATATGATTGAATTTTGGATTATAGGCTCCCAAGGGGTGGTTAATTAGTCTCCACCAGTGAAACCGGGTGGGAACTATTGGTCCATCCATCCCGCTTTCATGTCCACTCCATAACTTGGACATTTATGGAATGGATTTCAATAAAACTTCACAGAAATATTCCTTATAATGCAAGGGTGTGTCGAGCGCATCAATCATATGCACCCTTGAAAGGTCACGGTCTCAGGAGTTGTTAGAAATTGTCTTTGGTGTTCATAGGCTACATCTTCATCCGCTCTATAACTTCCATATTGATTTGATGGATAGATTTTCATAAAACTTTACTAAAGTGTTTGTCTTAACATAAAGTTGTGTCGCACACATCAACCATATGCACTCTTGAAAGGTCAGTGCAGTTTGGGGATCATAATCTTGCTATACTGACAAAGCCTTGTTTACATATGTAATTTAAATACAGTTTTTCAAAAGTTTTCTTTTTTGAAATCTTTAAGTCTGAAATCATTATTTAAATAATCAAAGTCAAATGTTAAAATCTTGAATATGGTTGTTGTTTAAGGTCACCATTTGAAATCAAGTGATTTATATATTTTTATTTAGGCTGATGGTACTCAGGTGAGCAATTTATGGCCACTAAGTCCCTCTTGTTTATATGTATAAATGTTACAGTTGATCTGATTAAAGCTTGTTCACACATGGAATTTGATATAAAACTGTCCGTTTGTATTACCTCTAACAATACCCTTCTACAGATGCATGGTCACCCAGTGCAACATTCTGTGATTGTAAAAAAAAAAATTGGTAGTTTCTCTATCACAGGCTTTAGCATTGGGAATGTATAAAACCTGTACATGTAATTAGAATTACAAAACCTTATTTTTAGAATTTCAATTTCTGTGTGCCGTCACTTGACTGCTTAAATCCACTCCTTGGGCACTCTTTTCTCAGGGTGAAAATTGTAGCAACACTTAATACCAGGGACTGGTGAAGACCTCATGTTGCAGATTGTGTCGTGTAGTACAACAAGCACCTGCTTCAGGGATATTGTATTCTATATTTAACCAGAAATCTGCTAAGTGTGTTTACAAAATATAGCATTTTCCCATGCAATGTGAACTGAGGGAGAATAGAATTTTTTAGCTCACCTGAGCACTTGAGCTCAGTATGAGCTATTAGGATCAATGTATGTTCGTCGTCTGTCCATCATCCACAATAGGTTTATGTTAATAGTCATAATTTTTTGGCTATGTTATATTACGGTTCATATCGTCCATTTATGTAATGAGTTAGGCCTCTTTGATATTAAAAAATGCCAGATTTCACTTTGTTTGCACTTTAGCAATCATTTTCAATCTTTCTGATAATGTTAATAGCTATAATCTCTTGGCCAAGTTTGAATATGGCTGATATCTGATAATAATGTCAGGAATAATGGCCCTTTAATTAAAAATGCCAGATTTCACTGTATACACTCTAGCATCTTCATTTCTTGTGTTTATAGCTATAAACTCTCAGTCAAGTTAGACTTCAAATTTTGACCACAGATTCTCTTTGGTTTGTGGAATTGAAATGATCTCATGGATTATGTATTCAGTACAACTATGCTATAATATAGTGACTTGTACAGGTAATAAAGGCATTTTTTGCTCAAGTGAGTAGTTGCAGAGAAATAGCTCAGAAACGAATTTCGTACGGACGGACGGACGGACGCATGGACGGAAGCCAGAACAATATCCCCCTCCCGATTCCATTTAAAGTTCAAATTAGAACAGGTTTCTGATATGCCAGCATTATGAATTTTTTACAGCAATCACATCATCTTTGGCCCTTTTTAATGCAGTATTTTTTACTTTATTATAAATTTATTATGGACTAAGACCTAAAAATAGTGTAAAAATTTTTGTGCAGCCTACAGCCACCATTTATGGTTGGATTTTCTTCAAATTTTCACAGAATGTATATCTCAAGACCTAGGTGTGCATATCTCTTCAGCTCGCAAAATATGGAAAGGCCAAAGTTCTATGGCAAAACAAGTTTCGAATCAAGGACCTTAAAATGCAATGTTTTCATTAAGAATCAGAGTAGAAGGCTAATTATCCCCAGCCAATGGAATCGGGAGGGGGATATTGTTTTGCCGTCCATGCGCGTGTCCGTCCAAAATTCGTTTCTGCGCTATTTTTCTCTGCAACTACTGACTGGATTTTAATGAAACTTCATGGCAACCATCATTACCAATAGGAGATGTGCATATCCTCAACATGTTTCAATCAGACCATTTAACACAAAGTTATAGCCCTTGATTAGTTATGCAGTACGTATACAGAGTAACATTCGTTTCCGTGCTATGTCTCTGCAACTACTGACTGGATATGAACAAAACTTCATGGCAACCATCATTACCAATAGGAGATGTGCATATCCTCGACATGTTTCAATCAGACCATTTAACACAAAGTTATAGCCCTTGATTAGTTATGCAGTATGTATACAGAGTAACATTCGTTTCCGTGCTATGTCTCTGCAACTACTGACTGGATATGAATGAAACTTCATGGCAACCATCATTACCAATAGTAAATGTGCATATCCTTGACATGTTTCAATCAGACCAATTAACACAAAGTTATAGCCCTTGATTAGTTATGCAGTATGTATACAGAGTAACATTCGTTTCCGTGCTATGTCTCTGCAACTACTGACTGGATATTAATGAAACTTCATGGCAACCATCATTACCAATAGGAGATGTGCATATCCTCGACATGTTTCAATCAGACCATTTAACACAAAGTTATAGCCCTTGATTAGTTATGCAGTATGTATACAGAGTAACATTCGTTTCCGTGCTATGTCTCTGCAACTACTGACTGGATATGAACAAAACTTCATGGCAACCATCATTACCAATAGGAGATGTGCATATCCTTGACATGTTTCAATCAGACCATTTAACACAAAGTTATAGCCCTTGATTAGTTATGCAGTATGTATACAGAGTAACATTCGTTTCCGTGCTATGTCTCTGCAACTTATACTGACTGGATATTAACGAAACTTCATGGCAACCATCATTAGAGATGTGCATATCTTCAGCATGTTTGGTCGGACCATTTAAGACAGAGTTGTGGCCCTTGATAAGTTATGTAAAAGGTTAAAATATGTAGTAAACATTGTATAAAGTATGAAAAGTAAGAATTAAAACCGTTCTTTCATGCACCTCGGTAGTTAGACACAATCATTTTGTTGCTTTTTTTTTCTAAGAAACTATTAGTTTTTGAAAATAACTTGAGGGACATTATTTATAGCTTGAAGCAGTGCCATGAATCCGTTCTAATAGTTTTCTTGAGGATTAACTGTCTATATCTCATAAGCCGTTACAGATAGATCAAACGTGAAGCAAGTGAAATGTTAGAAATGTGAAGAATTTCTATTGGTCTTCATATAAGGATTTACATAAAAATAAGTATTCATTAAAATCATTTCATTGCCTTTTCAGCTCACAAGAGCACACTTATACCCTCAAGGTGAGCTATTGAGATCACCCTCCATCCATTGTTTGTTGTGCGTCGTCAACAATTTGCTTTAAAAGATATCTCTGAAAATGCTAGGTAGAAATTGAAGAAACTTAGCATGAGTGATCCTTGGGTGAACCTCCAACCTCCACAAAAATTTCTAAAATAAACTTGATCCATGCAGAACTCTGGTTGCCATGCCAACCAACACCATTTTATTTTAAAAACTTTAAATGCTCAGAATTTAATTACCTTTGGTACAAATGGTCACCTCATAGTCATCTACCAAAATTGCTAAAATGAAGTTGATCCCCTAATATATTTTTATTGGATTTTTCACCTAAATGTCTTGACAGTATTCCTGTAAATTTTGTGTGTTATATGTTTGACATGTTCATGTCATTATAGCAAATACAAATCTATATATCAAAAAAGCCATTGTTTTATTTTATTTTTTGACAAGACTGTTTCACTTGCAAGAAGAAAAACTGTAAGCTCTTTTTTCCACAGATATGTCCTTTTCCTCATTTTGTGCCATGTGGTTTATGATTATAAAAAAGACAAGCACAAAATAAAATTTCTGATAGTTTATTTATGCTAATCTCAAATTTATTTCAGCACTTCAAACACATATACTCGGGCAAACAGATCAGGTTGAACAGACTTTGGTGAAAGTGTACTTAGGGTGAAGGGACCCACTACCTAGCATGCCCAGTGGGCAAGACAAAGTTGTCAATGATGAAATTTGGTTTAACATATTAGACTTTGAAAGTATAAATGAAGTTCAGTTTTGCATCCTAATCTGTATTTCAACGTTCAAGCAACGTTGGATCACCAGTAAACAACATTAAATTGATGCTGAAATTATGTTTAAAGGCCATTTTTCTTCCAAAAGCAGTGGATAATCTTCAGACAGGAAAGAAAAATGTGAGCTACAGAATGATGTGCTAAGAGACGTAATTTGTACATAACTGTTGATAACAAAATTGCTACAATGCATGAATAAGAAAGAATTTTTACTTAAGGTCATTCCATTGTTAATAATTATACCTTAGTTACATATTCCACATATCTTTAGTCTTCTGACGTTTTCCACAGACCTTCCGTAGGTCTCTGTAAACGAATCACAAGTGCTCTTAAATTCATGATGTAGCAAATTGTGATTCAGTGATGGTTTTTCAAATTCAAATTATTTCTGATTACAGATTGTCTTCGGGAATACATAGTTCCCACATCAGTGAAAATCCCTAATCTTACTGGCCATCTTGAAAAGCAAATGTAATAGATCTTTATATGAATTGCATAGAAGCAGAAATTTCATTTTCTTATAATTTCAAAAAATCAAAATGTATATAACACCATTAAAAAGCTCTTGAAATTCATATTTTTAGGACTAAATATTTCAAATATACCACACAAAAATAAACAGTACTGTGAGAAAGAAAGTATGGGTTCACCCTCAAACAAAATAAACAGTGTAACTTTTTAGCTCACCTGAGCACTTGTGCTTGGGTGAGCTTTTGTGATCGCCTTTTGTCCGTCATGTGTCGTCAGGCGTCCGTCGTCAACAATTGCTTGTGAACACTCTAGAGGCCACAGTTTGTCTACATGATATCTCGGATGAGTTCGAAATTGGGTCATGTGGGGTCAAAAACTAGGTCACCATGTCAAATTCTGGAAAAACCTTGTGAACACTCTAGAGGCCATAGTTTTGGCCCAATCTTCATGAAACTTGGTCAGGATGTTTGTCTACATGATATATCGGATGAGTTTGAAATTGGGTCATGTTGGGTCAAAAACTAAGTCACCAGGACAAATCTTAGAAAAACCTTGTTAACACTCTAGAGGCAACAGTTTTGGCCCAGTCTTCATGAAATTTGGTCAGGATGTTCGTCTACATGATATCTTTGATGAGTTTAAAATTATGTCACTTAGGGTTAACAATTAGGCACCAGGTCAAATCTTAAAAACCTTGTGAATTTGAGATTACAGTTTTAGACTAACCTTAAAATTGGCAGAAGTTTGTTTACATCAAATCTCGGTTGAATTCAAAACTGGGCAACATATGGTCAAAAATGTAGGTCACCAGGGCAAATTTTAGAACAAGAGGCCCATGATGGCCCTAAATCGCTCACCTGAGATAAATAGGTTGACCCAAGGAACATCTGTACCAATTTATTTTAAAATCTGGCCAGTAGTTTTGAAGAAGATGATTTTTAAAGTTTTCATATTTTTTTTCTTTTGTTGCCATGCCAACCAGAGTTCTATATGGATCAAGTTTATTTTAGGAACTTTTGTGAAGGTTGACCCAAGGATCATTCCTGCCAAATTTAATCAAATTCTGTCCAGTGGTTTCAGAGGAAATGTTGATTAAAGTTTTCCCTATATACATATAAGGCAAATAAGCCCCGCCCTGGCGCCATGTTTTTACGGATCGGAAAATTTTTAGCAACTTTGGTAGAGGCTGACCAAGAAACATCTGTACCAATTTATTTTAAAATCGGGCCAGTAGTTTGAAGAAGATGATTTTTAAAGTTTTCATTTTTTTTTTCTTTTTGTTGCCATGGCAACCAGAGTTCTACATGGATCAAGTTTATTTTAGCAACTTTTGTGAAGGTTGACCCAAGGATCATCCCTGCCAAGTTTAATCTAAATCTGTCCAGTGGTTTCAGAGGAGATGTTGTTTAAAGGTTTCTCTATATACATATAAGGCAAATAAGCCCCGCCCCTGGCGGCCATGTTTTTTACGGATCGAATAATTTACCAACTTTGGTAGAGGTTTGCCAAGGAACATCTGTACCAATTTATTTTAAAATTGGCCAGTAGTTTTGAAGAAGATGATTTTAAAGTTTTCATTTTTTTTCTTTTTGTTGCCATGGCAACCAGAGTTCTACATGGATCAAGTTTATTTTAGCAACTTTTGTGAAGGTTGACCAAGGATCATCCCTGCCAAGTTTAATCAAATTCTGTCCAGTGGTTTCAGAGGAGATGTTGTTTAAAGGTTTCTCTATATACATATAAGGCAAATAAGCCCGCCCCTGGCGGCCATGTTTTTTTACGGATCGGAATAATTTTAGCAACTTTGGTAGAGGTTGACCAAGGAACATCTGTACCAATTTATTTTAAATCTGGCCAGTAGTTTGAAGAAGATGATTTTAAAGTTTCATTTTTTTTTTCTTTTTGTTGCCATGGCAACCAGAGTTCTACATGGATCAAGTTTATTTTAGCAACTTTTGTGAAGGTTGACCCAAGGATCATCCCTGCCAAGTTTAATCAAATTCTGTCCAGTGGTTTCAGAGGAGATGTTGTTTAAAGGTTTCTCTATATACATATAAGGCAAATAAGCCCCGCCCCTGGCGGCCATGTTTTTTACGGATCAGAATAATTTTAGCAACTTTGGTAGAGGTTGACCCAAGGAACATCTGTACCAAATTATTTTGAAATCTGGCCAGTAGTTTTGAAGGAGATGATTTTTAAAGTTTTCAAATTATTTTTCTTTTTGTTGCCATGGCAACCAGAGTTCTTCATGGATCAACTTTATTTTAGCAACTTTTGTAGAGCCTTACCCAAGGAACATTCCTGCCAAGTTTCATTAAATTCTGTCCAGCAGTTTCAGAGGAGATGTCGTTTAAAGAAAATTGTTGACGACGGACGACTGACGACGCACGACGGACGACGCACGACGCACGACGACGGACGCCGGACGAAGGGCGATCACAAAAGCTCACCTTGAGCACTTTGTGCTCAGGTGAGCTAAAAATCTTGTGAACACACTAGAGGCCTACATTTTTTTCCCAGTCTTCATTTAACTTGATATGAATGATGACTGCATGAATTCCCAGTTGAGTGCAAATTCAGGTCGGATCAAAATGTAGGCCACTTAGTCAAATGTTAGAAAAACACTTTAGATGCCAGATTTTTTGTCATTTTGCCTAACACAGCTATCTTAATCAGGTGAGCGACACAGGGCCATCTTGGCCCTCTTGTTGTTTTTACCTTTAAATTTGCAAAAATATTAATTTCATATTTAAAATGAATAATTAAAGCTGTTCAATTGACATAAATTTCAGTAAGATAGATTGAAAAATAAAAGCACAGTGGTGACATCACATGGGAATTATGTATACTTGAATACAATGCTAAATGTAAACAAGGAGAGTATTTTGACATCCATCCTAAATGCTATATTGTGTAATTTGATCAATATTTTCAATGCATTTAACAGTTATTGTACAGCAGATGTTTGCATATTAGGTACCATTTGTGTTAGTCTACAGTATGCCAATGTAACTTTTATATTTCTTTTTCATGAGCTTGTGGTAGGTTGGTAGTTCTACCCAGATGCCTCTGTGTATTGGGGGTCTTCCTCAACCTGTAATTAGCTGGACGTTGCTATATGACTGAAATACTGTCGAAGCAACAGTAAACTCAAATAGTCAAGTCAAGTCTTTTTCATGAAAATTGAATACTTATGAAATACAATGTGCCTCTAACAGAACTCAGGCCATGGAATGGTTTTACTAGCTGTGATTTAACAAAACTGAACAAATTGTTATAACAATTGTTTATCATACATATAAAGGGTTGAAACATAGTTCTAACATAGTTCTGAGTTAAGACAAAAAACATAATTATGATAGTTACTGAAGAAAATTCATTAAATATTTAGATTCTTTCTTTAAAAAATGCATGTGCATTATTTAGTTATTGACTGATTCTTTTTCTAGGTACAAAAACCTTTCCATGTATGATCTGCAAGACAGAGTCACTGCAATGGATTTAGTGGAGGGTAAAAGTATGTCTTTTCTTTTGATTTTGATAAAAGTTGAAGCATAGGTTATTTACCTTCTCAGAAATATACATAACTTTTTTCATGAAATGGGTATTTGCCCAATTACTTATATATATATTTTTTTGCAATTAAATTTTTTAAACATGTGAATAATTATTGAGATTTTTAAAATTTGTATACAGCAGCCAACACTTAAAACAAGTTTCAAAAATCATTTTGCTTTTTGATACCCCATGATTTTGAAAACTATTGCTCTTTTGCCAAACTAATTGGGTAAATCCTCAAATACCCTGCTTATCTGTTACTTACGCCTTCTTGATATCTATACTCTGTAGTATGAAGTCCTGCTGGATTAACCACCTTAACCAGAGTTATAAATTGGCCTATACATTTGAAAAATTAACTAAAATATACATCTATTGAACCCTCAATTTCCTCTCATATTAGGCCAATATCAAAAAGTTGTTGGTTTGCAGTTATGTAAGTGACCCACTGAAAATGCCTGTATTTATTTTTTTAGCTCACCTGAGCACTTGTGCTCAGGGTGAGCTTTTGTGACCGCTTTTTGTCCGTTGTGCATCGTCTGTTGTCAACAATTGCTTGTGAACACTCTAGAGGCCACAGTTTTGGCCCAAATTTTCATGAAACTTGGCTATATGAGTTTCAAAAACTAGGACACCAGGTCAAATCTGAGAAAATCCTGTGAACACTCTAGAGGCAACAGTTTTGGCCCAATTTGAAAGGTTAAAAATCACCAGGTCAAATCTTAGAAAAACCTTGTGAATATTCTAGAGGCCACAGTTTCAGCCTAACCTTAATGTAATATTAATGTAATGGTCAGAGTGTTTGTTCACATCAAATCTCGGATGAATTCAAAACTGGGCCACATGGGGTGAAAAAGTAGGTCACCAGGGCAAATTTTAGAAAAATCTTGTGAACAGTACAGGGGCCTGCATTTTTGTACCAGTCTTCATTACACTTCATAAGAATGATGACTGCATGAATTCCCAGTTGAGTGCAAAGTCAGGTAGGATCAAAATCTAGGTCACTTAGTCAAATGTTAGAAAAGCACTTTAGATGCCACATTTTTGTCATCATGCCTAACACAGCAATCTTACTCAGGTGAGCGACACAGAGCCATCTTGGCCCTCTTGTTTTTTTTGCCTCTCCAAGAAGCCATGACATTCCACGTCTTTTTTGTCAATTATATGACTTCAATATGGTTTATTCTTTCTCATATTGTCAGGATATTACCTTTACATGTATATTTGTGTCGCCTGCGTAGCATGGCAGACACTTAGGGATCACTTTGTCTGTCATAACTTTAACACTATTGAATGGATTCACTCCAAACTTGGATCATGCATACTTAATGAGGTGTAAAAGTGCCATGCAGCATAAGAACCATATCTCAGGAACTGTAAATCTGCTTCCTTTATTCTTTAATTACCCCATTTGTTCATTTGTAAAAAGAATTTGTCCACAGCATTACTTCAATACTATATGGTGGATGCATTTCGAACTTAGATCATAGGTACCTTATGAGGTGTTGAAGTGCAATATATAGGAGTCCTAAATCTTGTTTGTTGTGCTCCCACCCCCCTCTGGCATAGCATGACAATTAGATAGGGTCACTTTTTTATGTGGGTGTTGGTGTCAAATGATAGGACCTTGTTTTTTATGGTGATAACTTATGGATAGAACCGAAATTATCTTAAAATTAATTGAATTTTAATCTTTTGATGCGCATTCTTTCTGTGACAACAGCTGGAATGCAGGCGACATTTAAGTGTACCGAGGGACAACCATCTAGTTACCAGTATACATTGTTTTCAAAACAAATAAATTATATCTTAAATTGTTAACAATCAACCACTTCAAGTTTTTCATGAGCATTTGGGACTTAACAACGGCCATTAAAGGTACTTGACCTCAATGTTTCCTTTGAAATACTCCTCATTCAGTTAGGGTTTTACCCACCAATATACTGCAATACAACTTCCTCCATATTGTCATACATATTGATATGTATTAGAGTTTATTAGAACCAATATTTCCGGGAACCAAGGTTTAGAAATCAAGGATTAAGGCGTAAGAAACTGTTGCCCTATTGATGTAAAAAAGAAACATTTAACCCTTTCCCTCATAGAGGAACCCATGAAAAGACCTATGCGAACAGCATAAAACCAGATCAGCCTGCGAGTAACTCGCAGGCTGATCAGGTTTTATGCTGTTCGCTGCTCCTCAGTGGTCTGGAAATGAGGATTTTATAATTAAATTTGGTAAGGTTTAACTGTGGTTTTCTGCAGATCAGTCTTTATGTGGTACCTATTGAGTGCGTCAAAATGAGTCTATATGAGGGAAAGGGTTAAAGCAAAATACAAGTATGTTGAGTATGATAATCACCAGAGGATTACTCTGGCCATATTTTTAAGATGAAATTGGGATTCAAAAATTCCTGTAAATTTGATGACCACCACATTTCAGAAATACCAGGAGTGAATTTTTATAATACCCCTTTATAGACTGGGAAATGATTGCCATGTTTACTGTATCTTAGTTTGATTTTGGGAAAATACTGATGCATCATTAGAATTTCAGGTCTTTATCTGGCAACTTCATCAACTACAAAGAACCAAATCATGGAGCTAACACTTCCAGATAAGATGCTGGAAGATGAAGAGAGAGGGGTTAGTATCATTAAACAAAATGCTGCTATCAAAATGTACTGAGCACATGTTTTTATTACTGAACACCCATATGTTTGGATGGGGGATTTTTAGCTCAACTATTCATTTTCATACCCCAGCAGAGGGTATACTGGAATCACTGGCTTGGTCGGTTGGTCTGTCCCACCCTCTAAAAAATAAAAAAAATATTGGTATCCTGATGAAGGCATTAGACAAAACGTTAATGCAATAACAAAATAGAATATTTTCCACATACTCTGTCCTATCCAAAAAAATTCTTTAATAACTTTTGTCACAAGCAATATACCTTCACCAAAATTGGGACCCTGTATACCCTGTGTGAAGATAAAAATTGATACTTTACTAAAGAGACTTGTTATTGCATACTGTCTGTTCCTAAAATGGAATTTTCTTAAGAACTTTTGTAAGGCAGGAATGAGATGTGATTAAGTATGGAAATAAACACAAAGCCTTGATTCACTGTTTGAGTCATATATGTAAAGGTCACTGATACTGAAAATACATCCCCCCAAAACTTGCTGTTACTTAAAATTTGCTTAATAACTTTTTATCAGGAATGAATTATTGTAATCAAGTTTTGACAATATGAAGCATGTTTAAAGTATAAATCTTTGACAAGCTGTTTTGGGTCAAAGTCATTGGTTTTAAGGAAACAGACTTTTCTTACTACTGGCTGTCTCCAAAATGGATTTTTCTTGATAACTTTTGTCAGCCATGAAATATCATAATCAAGTTTTGCAACATATACTGATACTCTATGAGACTTGTTTAGAAAAGTTTAGAAAAATTCTATATTGACTCTCTTTCTCTCTCATTTCATATCATTTAGTCCAGCTTAGACTCTTTATTATCAATGATCTTTTAATACATCATTTATATCCAAAATATTTTTTAACAGAATTTCCTTCATTCAGTCAGTTTCTTCAATGAAGTACTGGTATGATATGTATTGCACCCTTTTATTCATTTATTTTGTCCTTATTATATAGTATTATATATAGTGATTTTATGCCCCCCCCCCCTTTCGTGCCAAACCCCTGTGGTATGTATTATATATAGTGATTTTATGCCCCCCCCCCCCCCCCTTTCGTGCCAAACCCCTGTGTATTGCACTAGAACAATAATGATCTAATTGCCAATTTCTTTTGTGTTTGCCTATGCAGAAGCTGAAAAAAGACAGAGATTTTCATGTCAACGCAGGAGGCTTCTGCTCTGACCAAGTTACTGAACTGAAAAATATTTCAATATCAAGGTAATTTTTTTGTTTTTGATATAGCCAGTATAATTATCTTAATCTCCTCCACACACACACACACACTCCTGCAATATTTATGGGTGGTATACTAGAATCAGCTTGTCTGTCCATCCGTCTGCCTGTAGACATGTCTAGCTTGATTAGGCAAAACTTTACAGGATTGATCTGTATCAAGTCTAGAGTTATGGCCCAAGAGTTATGACCCTTTGGAAGAAACTTTACAACATTGATATACAGTAAAGCTCACTTTTATTGAAATCATAGGGATCTTGCATAATATTTCATCTTTTCCAAATTTTGTCTTATCCTTATATAACAAAATTTCCTTATACACCCTATTCTTGATAACAAAAAAAAATGATAAGGAAGTAATGTAAAAAGAAGGTTTTTTTTTTCAGATCATTTTTTTTTTTCAAAGAAAAAATTCCAGGTATTGACATCTCTGGAGTCGTCATCGGTGATGTTGTCATCATTGTCGTGAAAAACTTTACTCATGGCCGTAACTTCTAAACTATTAAACTGTCTTGTCATCAAACTTCACATACTTGTTCACTATCACAAGGGCTGCGTTCTCATCAAGGACCATAACTCTTAAGACCATTTTAACAAAATGTATCTCCCTTTTTAGCTCACATGAGCACAACGTGCTCAAGGTGAGCTTTTCTGATCGCCTTTTGTCCGGCGTCCGTCGTCCGTGCGTGCGTGCGTCCGTGCGTCAGTGCGTCCGTGCGTCCGGCATCAACAATTGCTTCAAACAACATCTCCTCCTAAACGGCTTGGCCAATTTGAAAAATATTTTGCAGGAATGTTCCTTGGATGAAGCTCTACTAAAGTTGTATAAATGGTTCTGGTCCATTGCATAATTAGGTCACAGGAGCTAAAAATAGATTTTAAAAATGCAAACTTTGAAAATCTTCTTCTGCAAAACTGCAAGGCCTAGAGCTTAGATATTTGGTATGTAGCATCATCTTATGGGCCACTACCAAGATTTTTGAACCAAGGCCTAGAGCTAAGATATTTGGTATGTAGCATCATCTTATGGGCCACTACCAAGATTGTACAAATCATAGCCCTATGGTGATAAATGACCCCGCACCAGGGGTCACTTGTTTTACATAGAGTTATATAGGAAAATCTTAAAAAATCTTCTTCTATGAATCCCATAAGGCCTAGAGCTAAGATATTTGGTATGTAGCATCATCTTATGGGCCACTACCAAGATTGTACAAATCATAGCCCTATGGTGATAAATGACCCCGCACCAGGGGTCACTTGTTTTACATAGAGTTATATTGGAAAATCTTAAAAAATCTTCTTCTATGAATCCATAAGGCCTAGAGCTTAGATATTTGGTATGTAGCATCATCTTATAGGCCACTACCAAGATTGTACAAATCATAGCCTATGGTGATAAATGACCCCGCACCAGGGGTCAACTTGTTTTACATAGAGTTATATTGGAAAATCTTAAAAAATCTTCTTCTATGAATCCATAAGGCCTAGAGCTTAGATATTTGGTATGTAGCATCATCTTATAGGCCACTACTAAGATTGTACAAATCATAGCCCTATGGTGATAAATGACCCCGCACCAGGGGTCGCTTGTTTTACATAGAGTTATATAGGAAAATCTTAAAAAATCTTCTTCTATGAATCCATAAGGCCTAGAGCTTAGATATTTGGTATGTAGCATCATCTTATGAGCCACTACCAAGATTGTACAAATCATAGCCCAATGGTGATAAATGACCCCGCACCAGGGGTCACTTGTTTTACATAGAGTTAAATAGGAAAATCTTAAAAAATCTTCTTCTATGAATCAATAAGGCCTAGAGCTAAGATTTTTGGTATGTAGTTGCATCTAATGGTTTATTACAAAGATTTTCAGTCTTGGCCCTACGGTGATAAATGACCCTGCGCCCAAGTCTTCTCTGAAACCATATGGCCCATTGCTTAGATATTTGGTGTGTAGTATTGTCAGGGGTAAAATGTTTTAGATTAAGTTATATCAGAATCCTTGTCTGTTTAAAAACCTTGACATCAGTTGAAGCAATGGTACTCAGGTGAGCGATTCAGGGCCATCATGGCCCTCTTGTTAAAAAAAAACCAGTGAAAATGTTAAACCTTGGCCATAACTTCTAAACTTTTTAACCTTCTGTCATCAAAATTCACATGTTCACTATCCTATTAAGGGCCATAACTCTTAGGTCCATTTTGACTAGATTTATCTCCCTTTAAAAAATAAAATGAAATCAAAGCTATGATCTTTTTTTACAAAATGTAACTTTAATCCTGTTTAATGTTCATGGAAAACTTATTAATATTCAATACATTTATCTAGAACTTTTGAAAAAGTCGCTTATCTTAGTTTGTTTTGTTGGCCGTTTTTGTAAGATTTTTTGCTCAACAACATGAAGTACGGAGAAAACACTAAGCAATATCAAGGACACAAGTTCACAGCATGCTTACATTATGGTGTTTATATATAATTATGGTCAGTTGTTGTTTGCCACCAAAGGTGATAGCCAATTATATAACTTTAATTCAGCTTCAATTAAGCCATTTGTCAGACTGATAAAAATATGTCGTATTTTTTATTAACCAAACCATTTTACAGGTAAACTTCAATATAAGGACCTCAAAGATTTTTTGTTGTAGTTGATTTTTTGCTATTTCCAATTTTTTCTTAGGCTGGTAGGAGTCCATAGAAATAATGAAGGAATCAGTCTGGACTATTTTTCATTTTATATTATGTGAGGGTTATTAACCGCCTGAAATGATACATCTAATTCACTTCTTATTGAAACAAAAGGGAAAAAATTTCTTAATTTAGGTCATTTAAAAATGTTCATAAAGAATTAATGTCAGCAACACAAATATTAATATATATGATCATATTTTCTTCCTTTTGTTACTTTATGATCTTTCAGGTGCTGTGCATTGCATGTTAAAGGTCAATGTCATATTGGTGTTTGGGAGATGGGAAGCATGGAGACAGACCTTGTAAGAGAGGTGAAGGTCATTCCTGTCCATCTGTCAGACACAAGTCATGTTTATCTATCTCAATCTGAGGGAACCAGTCAGAGGCTTGCATATGCAACACACCTTAAAGATGTTGGAGTTCTGGATCTGGAGAGCAGTAAACATATCTATTCTGCATCTGGTAAGTCTGCCACATTACACACTCATTTGTGCTGGCAAATTGTTATTAAAAAGTCCCTTTTATTGATTGGTTAATCTTATCTCAGGAGTGAGAGGTGATGGGTTCAGTGTCTTGTTAGTCTGTCGTCTGCAGGATAATAAGATTTTATGTGGTATCATGCTGCTTTATAAAGTATGTTATTGTAGTGTGGTCCCCAAGTGTATGAAATATTGTTTGTGGGACTTTGAATCCAAACAATTGTCATATATTTTAACTTTTCAAAACAAACACAAATAAAGCTATACTAAAGACCTCATTGATTAGGCATGATTCATCATGTTACAGATTTCCTAATGACTGTTTTAAGTATGGGACGGTCACATTGACATAATTCTATTAAAAAAATCTTGGTGCAGTTCAACTATAAGAGTAGATACACTTTGTTTGTGTAATATATGAACAAAAGTAAAAATTGACATCATTGTTCTGAAGTGGATCCCTTGAATGTTATCTTTGGAAAAGTCCAATAATAATTATGCATCATTGTATACAGGTGCTTATCAGAGACATTAATGACACAATTGTCATCTGCAATATGTCTCAACAAGTGATTAAGAGAAACTACAAAGTTGTCTATTTCATTGGTTTTATGCAAGGTAAATTATCTTAACTTTTTGAAAGGGCATGACTGTAATAAAACTCACTGTGCAATGTTTCAGATAATGGAAATGATGACAGAATCTCATCCCTGGTCCTCAAGTCTTCAAATGATTTACTGATATGTACTAATATTGGTGACATTTATAGTCTTGATATCAGAACCAAAGAAAGCAAGGTCAGTTTGCAACATCTGCATGAAGTTGAGGCTGCAGCCTCATTCTGGACAATGTCATTACCTAGCAACCAATCAAATTGCTTGTTACAATTGTCTTCAAGTGGAGATGTGGTCAGACTAGATACAAGAAATCTTAAGAGACCTGTATGCTGCCATAAACTGAGTTTGAAAACAAATAATAACTATGAGCTGCTGTCTATACAGGTTAGTAATGTTGTTTCTTAATAGTTCATATGGTATGTTTTTGTCTTGCAATTAGATATGGTTACAAAGGTCATAAATATTCGAAGGTCTGTCAAAAATAACTGTGCCCTACCTCATAACTTTAAGGTTAACAGATGACTTTCTTTATTATCATCTCTCAAAGCTCCCTTGGACCAAATTCCATCTCCTTAGCAATGTCTGGAAACCGGTTGCTAGGCTAAGGAAGTTGATTTGACGGACCTCCCTGTTCACAGCACACTGTAACTCATCTAAATTATCAAAACAGATTCTTCATAGGGGTTCTTTCAACTTTTGGAACAGATCAAAATCTGGGGGAGTACAGGGGGTTATCAAGCACTTTCTAGCCATACTCCAACAGCTCCTTAACAACATTCCTGGGGCCGCCGTGGCCGAGCGGTTACAGTCGTGGACTACAAATCTCTCAGCCCCTCACCGCTGTGGGTTCGAATCCCGGTAGGGACTTCGCATTTTTCATGTGAGGAAGCCTTCCAGCTGGCTTGCGGTAAGTCAGTGGTTCTACCCGGGTACCTCTGTGTACTTGGGGTCTTCCTCCACCTGTAATTAGCTGGACGTCACTATATGATTGAAATACTATCACAGCGATGGTAAACTCCAATACAACAACAACAACAACATTCCTTTTGTGGGGTGACGCGTTGCTTTGCAAAATGAGCAGCATGCAGTCAATGAGCTCTGGGCACTTTTAGAGTAATGCTGGAGGAGGTATTGTCCTAATGTAACTTGCGTACTTTTTCCACACAGTTGGGAAAAAAAGAACAACAATTCACAGAGTCGTGGAATTCACATGTCCCGAAGGTATTTATTAAAAGGAGGTATGAGTCGTGACCTGCAATCATAAAATACGACTCATAAATATAATATAGCGACAATTATTATAATTCATGTGAATGACATATAATAACAATGTTAAATATGATTCATTTATGTGACTAGTGGCCGTCACTTTACAAAAATGGTTACAAACATACAACAATAAAATATACAGAACATACATGTACACATTAAACAATGACAATCATGTTTCACGGATAACTTACCAATATAAGGTATTGCTCACAATCTGATCTGGCTCTCACAGGCAAACGTTCATGGTGTGCTGGTTACGTAAATATCTGGAATGATTAAACATATGTGAAATAAAGGAAGAACTAGTGAAATTGGTTATGTAAGACCATTACCATTTCATTAATCTGCCACTCTGAATACAATGTATACAAGCCGCGTGTAAAGCGAATTGAACCAGAGCACGTTTCCAACGCAAGCCAGACAAACCACCACGGTATCAAAAAGATGTAAAATATACATACCAATACATTTTCCGTATAAAAGACTTTTTCAAAGTATGGACAACATAAGACAACCTGTCTTCACAAAGCACAAAGCGGGAATGCTCATATTCCGCGGTCAAAATGACCACCTGACTAATCATGCAAGTCCAAGCCAATCAAAAGTGAGTAAGTAATATATATGCAAAACCCAAGGGTTCAAAACAGGTTAACAAAAAAACAAACGACCTCACACCAGTATAAACGACCCCCGTCACACTAAGATACATCATGTAGTACTCAGTACCCTATGTGAGGTCAGTACGCCACTGTAATCATACGTAAATATCATCATCATTCTGACTTCGGAGGAATTCAATCGGTCTCGGCGAATTTTTAGTGTGTCATTCGCTACTCTGTCATTTCAATTCAGGTTTAATTGATCGCATCCAAGTTTTATCAATATGAACAATTCTTTGTAACATTTCATCACCTGTATCATACCTTTGTAGGAGTGATTAGGCAATACTTACATGTTGGTGTTTTTCCGTTTCTGAGAGCATGTGGGGTACCACCTAACGGCGATCTTCCTCATTTGCAAATGTTAAGTCAGAATATGATATGCCGACCCGTGACTTAAGTCTAACTCATATGATATCTCATCACATGTATCATCTATCAGCCTCAAGTAGTTTTGCTACATTTTCAATATTTTTGTCATTTGTCACTGACAAAGTCCTCCCACATATGTGCTTGTTGCTAACAACAGTTCATCCATTATTTAATTCTCACACCCATTGCTTGATAATACTGTATCCGAGTATAGACTCTGAAGCAACTTCCTCAAGAGCTTTTAGAATTTCAGATGCGCTTTTTCCCCCATCTAGCTTGGCACCCTCTGCCATGATGTTACAATAAATATATATGACGTCATGTAATGTTAGTTTTTCCCGCACAAATAATGCACAAGATATTGGTCAACAATTGTACCAGATATAATTACCGTGTGTCAAATAATGAAAAGTTGTGAGGTAGGGTTCAGTTATTTTTGACTGACCCTCCTATAGATGGACTGAGTTTAAAAGATGTTTAAATTCTACTAAATGAAGAGTAAGTAAAGAAATCGGTTTTACAACAAGCTTTGCATGTTCCTTTTAAATTAGGGTCCAGTTTAGATGAAGCCAGTAAACCTTATTGGGAGGTCAGCCCAGTACAGTGAACTCTCGATATAATGACATTAATTGTTTAGGGAAAAAAATTCATGTTGAATTTATCATTTAACACTCAAAATAGTGATTATGAAATAATACAAGTCTTGTTTTAACTGTTTATCATATGCCTTTCATTTTGTCCAAAATTAGTTATTATGTAATTAAAAGGTCATTAATGAATGTTTATGTTTTGTTTTCTTTTATAATAGCATTACTTGTATACAGTTACAAGGAGAAGCTATTCAGCCATGTTTCATCATCCATTTGCCCTCCGTCTGTCTGCCTGTCCGGAAATCTGGATCCTGCGATAACTTAAAAACCGTTTAAGATAATATTATGAAACTTGATATATGAATAGATGGCAGTAAGGAGATTCTTCACATCATTTTGTTTTTTTTCTTGGACCAAAATTCTGGTTGCTATGATAATGGAAAGATTATGCACCTCACCGGTAGGGGACTCATGTGTTACTTGTTCACTTTGGGTACAATGAACATTACAAAAAACAAAAACATGTATATCTACTTATTACACTAATATAAGTAACAGACACTAATTGAGGAAATCATTTATCTTAATTATATAGAATTTCAAACAAAACTTCAATTTGTTCATCTCAAGTTTTTCAAAGGTTTGTCCATCTTACAAAATGTAAATCAATGACTTTGACTGGCAAAGATCAAACAAATTCTTGCCTATTGATAAGAAATGACAACACATTTTGACACCTCCGGGCTCGGTGCAAGATGGGTCAATGTCAGTGTATCAAAAATGATTACTACTAAAAAATGACAAGTGGTCACAGATTAAGAGTGTTGGTGTTGGAAAATTTGTCAGTATAATAGATTAAAATAACAGATTTTTGTTTGTCTCTGATAATTAGTGTTGATGTAAAAAAATCATGGTAAAATGGGTGTCGGTATATCGAGAGTTAACTGTACTTGTATATTTGATAGACTGCACTATGATTAAGGTTTTGGCAAGTTTAGTTTTTAGCTCACCTGAGCACAACATGCTCAAGGTGAGCTATTAGGATCAGCCTGTGCCCGTCGTCCATTGTGCGTCGTCAACAATTTGCTTTAAACAACATCTCCTCTGAAACTGCTGGACAGAATTTGATTAAACTTGGCAGGGATGATCCTTGGGTAAACCTTCACAAAAGTTACTAAAATAAAATGTACGGGGGGCGATTCACGAATATTGAAACACCCTGTAGCTTTGTTTTTCGCGAACACCTGCAGCACAAGTTTCATAATTTTAATGGTATCTTATCCTTTCAATAGCAAACTATACATATATGTTACACATTTCAACATGGGTAGACGTAAAATTGACTCAAGTTTAGAGGGTGTTATAGAATACCTGTTGAAGAAAGGAAATTCCTATAGAAGCATAAAGAAGGAGGTAAAGGGGCAGGGGCATGATATATTTTTGTCCACAATACATAGAGTAAAACATTCCATCAGCAAATCTCGAAATCCTAATACTAAAAAGTCGAAACCAGGTGAGTTTCGTAGGCGACCTACTAAGTCAACTGATGACGTCGTTCGTAAAGTTACCATTTTTATTCAAAGGGTAAATCCTCCAACCCAGAGAGAGATGGCACAACGTTTAGGTGTATCTCAGGCTACTATTAACCGAATTATTAAACGTGTACTGCAATGTAAACTTCGCAAGAAATGCAAAGTTCATAAGCTCAATGCAAATCAAACTGAGAAAAGACGTCAACGTTAATGGCGTCTGTATTTACGTTTAAATAACAATCAGTGGAAAAATTTTGTCACCACCGACGAGGCAATGTTTTATCTCGGTGATAGTTATGGTCATTGTCAGGTTTGTTATTACCATAAAGGAGTACATGATGTTTCAAAACTTAAGTTTGTAAACCGTGATTCGTTTACTCCAGGATTCATGGCCTGGGCAGGCGTAAACTTCCATGGTAAAACGGATATCCGTATTATTGATAAAGGTGTTAAAGTCATTTCAGACTTCTTTATCAATAAAGTTCTGAAGCCTTTTGTCAATAAAGATCTTCCCAGAATGTTTCCTGGAGACCAAATTAAAGAAATGTTCTTTCACCAGGATAGTGCATCCAGTCATACCTCAAAACACACTCTTGCATACTTGTGTCAACAAAAAAATCAACTTTGAAACGCCTGAAGAATGGATGCCCAAAAGTCCTGATGCAGCACCAATGGATTTTGCTATTTGAGATATCTTTAAACAACGTTTACAAAAACGTTAAATATACACTTTGGCAGGTCTAAAACGAGCATTAAAGGATAATTGGAAAAAATTAGAACCAACAGTTATAAATAAAACCTTGCAGTCATGGCCAAAGCGATGTAGACTTATTTACAACATGCATGGATCACATATTGAGCATTTGTTACAGTAAAATGCATATCAGTTTAAAATTATACGTTGTTACAAAGTGTTTCAAAATTCGTGAATACCTCTCGTAGAACTCTGGTTGCCATAAAATGGAAAGAAAAAAAGTATGAAAACTTTAAAAATCATCTCCGTTACTACTGGCCAGATTTCAAAATGTTTTAGTACAGATGTTCCTTGGGTAACCATCTACCAAGATTGCTAAAATTATTCCTATTCGTAAATAACATGGCCAACAGGGGCGGGGCTAATTTGCCTTATATGTATATAGAGAAAAATTTAAACGACATCTCCTCAAAAACCACTGGACAGAATTTGATTAAACTTGGCAGGGATGATCCTTGGTTGAACCTCCACAAAAGTTGCTGAAATAAACTTGATCCATGTAGAACTCTGGTTGCCATGACAACAGAATGAAAAACTATGAAAACATTTAAAAATCATCTCGCTCAAAACTACTGGCCAGATTTCAAAATGGTTTTTGTTCAGATGTTCCTTGGGTAACCCTCTACCAAGATTTCTTAAACTATTCCAATCCGTAAAAAACATGGCCGCCAGGGGCGGGACTAATTTGCCTTATATGTATATAGTGAAAACTTTAAACGACATCTCCTCTGAAACCGCTTGACAAAATTTGATTAAACTTGGCACGAATGATCTTTTGGTGAACCTTCACAAAAGTTGCTAAAAAAACTTGATCCATGAAGAACTGGTCGCCATGGCAATGGAAATAAAAAAATATGAAAACTTGAAAAATCATCTGAGTCTCCTTCAATACCATACTGGCAGATTTCAAAATGTTTTAGTACAGATGTTACATGGCTGCCAGGGGCAGGGCTAAAGTTGCTTTTAATGTATATAGTAAAAACTTTAAAAGACTTCTGCTCCAAAACTTCTGGCCAGATTTTAAAATGTTTTGGCACAGATTTTCTATGGGTAAACCTCTACCAAGATTGCTCCTTTAGAGCAGTGATACTCAGGTGAGTGATATAGGGCCATCATGGCCCTCTTGGCTATGCATATTTTTGACTGGTCACAGTGACAGCGTGGTTAGAACATCTACCCTGTAATGGGGTAGACTTGGGATCTATCTTTGTCCACATCATACCACAGTAGATAAGAATGGTACTGCTATATCTAGCTGTACTTTGCAGTTGTTCCAAAACTGGTTAGTCCATTGTCAGAATAATGTGACTGGTCAAGTGGTAGTAGTATCAAGCCACTGTCTACTGCTTGATATGATAATGAGGCATTATGTCAGTCTATAAATAGACAAAAATCACTTAAATAACTGAAATATTGTCAGAGGTTTAGCCAAGCAAGCAAACATTTCTTTGAAGTTAACTGTCACTTTTGAACGAACTTAACCCTTTCCCTCATAGAGGACACCATGAAAAGACCTATGCGAACAGCATTAAACCAGATCAGCCTGCGAGTAACTCGAGTGTCTGCCATCACTGCCCTTTGCTCTACGTTGAAATCTTTTGACATTTAAATTATTCGATGTCACCGTCTTCATTGACACTAATAACTTCTGTTTAAATTATTTTCACAAAATGAAGCACATTGTGGAAATGACTGTTATGATAAAAGTGAATCTGATTAATGTGACTTTTCCCACTGAATTTTTCGCTGAATTTGTAAAAACAAGATGTGCAATATCCAAAAGATTCTACCTGCAGCAGAGAAATAAGATAGGTTGTTATAGCAACCAGTATCTAGTACACCATATGACCTACCAGGCTGTAATGGAAAATGAATTTATACATTAGAACCTGTTAACCAAAAGTCATTTGGACAAAGCTGTAAACTCTGAAATAATGATATTCTGATTAAAATTCTGGTGGGAATTTCATTTGAGCCAAGAGTGTTAGTTAAAGTATGAAAAAGAATGCAGTTGTTTAAAAATAGATAAAAAACATTATAAGCAGAGCTATGGTGAAATGTGTTCAATGCAGGAAATTGCTGCATTAAACTGTACAGGGGTGGTTAGTGTAGGAATATTTGGAGGAAGGCCATTCCAGTTGAATACTGTCCTTGGGAAGAAGGGAAACTTATTATAATCTGTTGTTGCTGTTGTTAACCTGTAAGACCAGGGGTAGGTATGGCGTGACTGTCAGGGGTGTTAGGAGACCTTCACTAGGGACAGCAACCAATTCATTTGAGATTTTGTACATAAGGGATAATCTACTATCAGTGTGTCATAGGTCAAGGCAGCAAAGACTGCAGCATTTCTGTGACACTAGATGTGTGGTTGTAGTCTGATTTTATCCATCAAGCTGCCCTTCTTTTAGACATACTTGATTTGATTTATTAGATTTTTACTTTGGGTTGACCAGATTTCAGAGTCATATTCAATTGTGGTCGAACTAGTGTCTGATAAGCAGTGGCCTAAAGTGGTTTGCATTTGACCTTTAAATTTCTGTGGAGGAAGCCTAGCAATTGGTTAGCTTTTTTTGTCACTCTATTTATATGTTCATCGCATGACAAGTCATTTGATATATCCACACAAAGGTATTTTGCAGAGGTAACTGATGCAAGAGTTCCATGGAGATAGTAATTTGTGGGGATAGGATGTTTTCCTTTGGTGACATGGATAACTTGACATTTATAGGAATTAAGTTCCATGTCCCGCACCAATTCCCATTTTTCCAGGGTATTAAGGTCACTTTGAAGAGTCTTGGATTGGCCTGATGAGTTAAGAGATAGGTATAATTGCAGTGTCATCTGCAAAGAGATGGACTTAAGAGTTGATGTTCATGGGATTCAGCTCATATATGTTTACTAGGAACAGCAGGTGTACAAGAACCGATCCAAGGTACACCGGAAGGGACTAGTATGGGTTCAGAGGTGATTCCATGTAGAACAATAGACTGCTGTCTGTTTTCTAAGTAACATTTAATCCTTTTGATGGTTGGGCCTCGAATTCCATAGTTTATGCATTTTCATCAAGACTTTCTCATGGCTGACCTTATCAATCTAGAAGTATGAGATCAACTTGTTACTTGTCATATACTGAAGTAGCTCATTTAGCAGCCTTACAGTTGGGTTACACAAGATCTGTAGGGGATAGAGTATGGTTTGTATAGAATTTGACAATGGAGGAGAAGACTATGTGTTCTACGATTTTGCAGATGATACAGGTTACGGAAATAAGTCTATAGTTTGCTGGATATGACCTGTCGCCCTTCTTATAGATAGATGTGACATTTGCTATCTTCCATTGAGAAGTCATTGATCCCTCATCAAGGGACTATGGCCTGTTTTTCTACACTTTGGGCCTGTTTTTCTGCACTTTGGGCCTGTTTTTCTGCACTTTCTTGTTTTCTCATGAAAACTGCTTTGTCATGAAATCACTTGTGGTTTATTTAATTATCAGGTAATAAAATATGAAAAAACAGAATAGGGGCAAGAGGGACTTTATGATAATGCAAACACAAATATTACTGCTGACATGTATCTAATTTTCAAATGCATATTAAAACATAAACAGCACCATGTTCAGTGCACAACACTTTTTTCACACACAGAACACTCAATGATGCACTGTATTTATATTGTAATGACTATAACATTAACAAATTAGTTAAAATAAGAAGGGTAGAAATCGGGACTGATAAAAAAACTTTGAAATTGCCTGGGTTAAATTTGGGTTAACAATATTCAGTTTTGCGAGGTTCTACTGCAGGTGTATATTGTTAATGATGATACTATTTAGGATGGTGGATACATCAGCTTATGTCCACAAATATATTGATCAACTCTCTTAGAAAATTAATTTGCCTCCTCCTTCACGAAAATTTCCTGAAGGTTATCATGAAGATACCATGAATCACTTAAGCTTTGTGAACAGATTGACCGTCATTTGTACACAAAAATATTATACAAAACACTTCCATATGGTGACCACATTTTCTTTGCTGATGGCATACATAAATTTTTATTTTTTTTTAGATGGTTACGCTGATGTATTTATAATTATGTAAGTAAGGCAGTTTCCAAAACATAACAGAAACACCTCAATCTGTGACCATGAATTTGTGCACATGTACAAAAATGTAACATACCGATTCATGTTTTTCTCAAGTCCTTTTTTTATTATTATACTAGTATGCCCAAAGGGCGGTATTATGTTATGCCACTGGTCGACCAGCCGTCCTTCCATCTGTTAGCAATTTCATGTCCACCCAGTATCTTAAGAACCACTGGAAAGAATTTGAAATTATTTGACAGAAATGTTGGCATACAGAGAGGATGTACAGAGCATAGTTTTCAGATGTCTTGGTTCAAGATCAAGGTCACACTTGAAGTCACATGTCAAACTATTATAATGTTAGAACATTTTGTCCCCTTTGTATCTTAAGAACCACTGGAAGGAAATTGAAATTATTAGACAGTAATGTCAACCATACAGAGAGGATGTGCAGAACATAGTTTTTTGATGTCTTGGTTCAAGGTCAAGCTCACACTTGAAGGTCACATGTCATACTATTATAATGATAGAATATTATTTTGTGTCTGCTCTATATCTTTAGAACAACTGGAAGGAAATTATAATTATTTGACAGAAATGTCAACCATACAAAGAGAATTTCAAAAGAAATTGAAATTATTTGACAGAAATGTTAAGCATACAGAGAAGATATGCAGAGCATAGTTTTGGGATGTTTTGGTTCAATGTCAAGGTCACACTTGTAGGTTGTTAGCAATTTCTTGTCCACTCTGTATCTTTGGAAACACAGGAAGGAAATTGAAATTATTTGACAGAAATGTCAACCATACTGAGAGGATGTACAGAGCATAGGTTTCTTGAATCACTTATGCAGATCTAAACTATTTGCCAGAAATGGCAACCATACTGAGATGAAGTGCAGATCAAGTGCAAGTATCAGCTGTATTGGGTCAAGGTCACAGTATGATGCAACATGTCATTCTGATATAATGCAAAAATATTTTGTGTATATTTATTAGTCCCCTACTGATGTTTACACAAGAGGGGAACCATTTGTCAAAGGTAGTTCAATTTCAATACCTTTCTTCGGGCGTATATTGCCCCGCTCTCAGAGGAGCTCTTGTTGATTATATATTTTATTGAGAAAAAAATGAGAAGAGTATAACTGATGAGCTATTTTTACAATTAACCAGTTTTCATGATACTCTTCAGGAATGAAAATGAAAATGCACACAGTTGAAACAATTAGCTCATCTTGAATTAACTCTCGTAGTTGAATGTGTAAGAAATAAATTTAAAAAAAATGTCCAAAGCAACACTTCAGTTCTATATGATGGATTCACTCTAAACTTTGAACATGAATACCTTATGAGATGTAGAAGGGTAGTGCTTAAGAGTCTTAAAGCTCGCTTGTTGTGCCCCCAGCATAGCATGGCAAATGCATCACTTTGTTTGTGGGTGTTGGCATCAAAGGATAGGACTTTGAACTTTGTTCCGGTTAATATCTCATGAACCTTTCAAAGGATAGTCATGCAACTTGGGTAAAATTAACCTCCCCAAATAGATTTACAGGTCATCAGACAATGAAAAAGGATCAAACTTTGATCTTGTTCATTTGATGTTCACCCTTCTCTGACAACTGCTTGAATGCAAGCCACACAAGTGTTCCAAGGAACATCCATCTAGTTAATCCATATAATTACTGTTTTGAAGTTTCAACTTGTTTGTTAACAACCATCTCAAAAATACAAACTATAATGTGTGTATACATGTGTATGTGTTTTAGAACTTTGATATTGTTCTTCTTTGTTTCAGCAAAACCCAGAAGGTGACAAGTTTTCAGTTTCAGGTATGCCTCTTTATTGATAATCTCATTCTAAGAAGCAATTTATTTCAGTCATCTGCAGGTTTTCCATACCATGTTCTTAATGAAGTGGAGACTATACATTTCATTTGCCTCGAATTCCAGCAACCATACTTAGAACTATAAGTAATACTTATGCATACTTAAGGGCAAATTTCATCATTCTCTAATATATCATTTCCAAACAATATTGTAAGTTATTGAGGTCGTTAGTCATGAACATGACATTTCATGAAACCCACATGGTAGGACAGGTTTCTACCTAATTTAAGTTATACTTTGAGCTAAGTATTGTCTGTGGAATTCAAACCTGGTGCAGTTGAGCTATACTAGAGAACTTAAATTTTAATTGACCCTATGACCAGTAGATCATCCCAAATTTCTGTGTAAGTACATCAAAGGTCAAGTTCAAATATCTAAGTAATATTTTAAAAATATTTTAGTGTCTATTATTTTAGATATGTATATTGATATATATCTTCAGTACTGTAGTCAAAAGAGAGTGATAGTGGCAATGTGCTAAATGTTAACAGTCCATTGAAACAAATGGTGTGTTCATCTTTCCTTGTAACGACCTTGTTAACTTAAGGTTAATGTGGGTTTATAGCTTTGCATTTATTGACATTGTTTATTGACATCGCTTGAAAATTTGATCCTTTATTTTTAGTTTACTTTGATAAACAAAAGAAATGCAACAATCCTGTTCCTTCAGCTCTATCAGTGCTTTGATTAGTCAGTATCTCATCTAAAAACCTGTCATTTGCCGAGTGCTTGTATCTAGTGATGTCGTAGTTTCTATTTATAGATTGAAGTAGATATGCAAAAGGTCAGTGCAAAGCGGCTCAGTGGTAAAGTGAGTTATGCAACATCATAGTGAAATTAGTTCTTTTGTGCTTTTATGATATAGACCAAAGACCTATTAAACAGATATTGACAACTAGTCTAAATCTCACAAAGTCGCATTTTCAAATATCTCCTTTTCTATCGAAGATATATGACAATAAACTATATCTTATTATAGATTATAACATTACCATCAAAATGATACATTATATATTAAAATAAGTCAAGAAATAAAAATGTTTCATGTATAATAGAAAAGTAACAGCATGATGATAACTATGAATTAGTTGTTTTTCTGCTACACAGGTTGCATTTAAATCATACTGTAAAAGAATTCTTTAAATAAATCAAAGTAGAAAATAATTCCTTACAGTAGAGAAATGATTATTCTATAATATGGTTATACATTTTCCTCTGTGATTTTTCCATACTTTTTTGAAAGTTTGCAGTATTCAATGATCTGCTGTGTGCTTACACAATATTTTCCACTGGCTTTTAAAAGAGTTTCCTATCCTTGTTTAACCCTTTCCCTCCTATAGACTCATTTTGACGCACTCAATAGGTATCACATAAAGCCTGATCTGCAGAAAACCACAGTTAAACTTTACCAAATTTAATTATAAAATCCTCATTTCCAGACCACTGAGGAGCAGCGAACAGCATAAAACCTGATCAGCCTGCGAGTTACTCGCAGGCTGATCTGGTTTTATGCTGTTCGCATAGGTCTTTTCATGGTGTCCTCTATGAGGGAAAGGGTTAATATGTCTTGGCATAGACAATTATTATGTCCAGTAAATATTCATTTTTGACACAGATTTGATTGTTCAACACTTTTGCTTAATCTCAGCATACCTGTATTGTCGAGTTATGTTTAATTGTTTGATCATTTTTACAAAATTGTGAGGTTCTTATGTTTTCAAAGTAGAGAATCAAATGCACAGAAAGAAAGGTCCAATAGTTGTGAGTGATGTCACACACAACTAAAAACAGAGATACAGATGACCCAAATAAGTATGTAAATTATTTACATTGTAGATACTCGTAAGTGAAAGACTAAGAAGGAAATAGAATTAGAAAGTAATTGGATTACAGATTCTCAGTTTGGGTGTTAACCCTTTCCCTCATAGAGGATACCATGAAAAGACCTATGCGAACAGCATAAAACCAGATCAGCCTGCGAGTAACTCGCAGGCTGATCAGGTTTTATGCTGTTCGCTGCTCCTCAGTGGTCTGGAAATGAGGATTTTGTAATTAAATTTTGTAAGGTTTAACTGTGGTTTTCTGCAGATCAGGCTTTATGTGGTACCTATTGAGTGCGTCAGAATGAGTCTATATGAGGGAAAGGGTTAAAGCAGTTTATTCACAGCTTATGCAATATATTATCTTTTATTGATAAGCAGTTAAAATTAATGACAATTGTTCCAATATAGGTTTGATGAAATGTTTAGATTCTACATGTTTATACACAAACAATCATCAGTATAAACTTGATACAGTGCTTTTGTTTCTCTTTCTTGTTTTACTTCATTTAGATTGATGTATATTATTTTTACAGGCATCATGCAAGTCCATAATTTTTTATGTTTATTGATTATTCATTGATGATGAATATCCCTGTAATTAAAATCCTTGCACACTGCAAACTCCCAAGTAACAATTGTATGTATGACAACATTGATAATATTTGAGATTAGACAAAGAATGAATGGATCTATAAAACACACTATAAAATTCTGTGTTATACCTATGTGCGGCATTTCATTCATGGAAAGAACTTCATGAGAGGAAGTGTCATGCACAAGGTTCATAACGCTTGCCTCAGTATTTTTTGAGTTATTCCCCCTTTTCACAAATTCTTCACTGGAGCTTGATCAATATTGACAGGCCTTTAAACTTTTACTCCATGAATACTTATGAATTTAAACAATGGGTTTTTGCCATGAAGTAGATTCAGCAATGTTTCAGTTATATATAACTGCAAGCCTTTGCAAACATTTTGTACACTAGCAACACAGTGCTTACCTGTTGCCAGTCATCCTTAAATCATCCTTTTACATGTGAAAAATAACAATGTATGCCTATTTCAAGTCACTGTTTCCAAAAGTGATCTGATGTTTTGGTAACTGAAATCATGGTAGATCTACTTTTTCAAATCAAATAAAGCAGACTCTGATGAGAGGGCTGTTGTACATGTGTCCCTGTGTGGCTCAGTGTACGTGTGTGTGTGAGGGGAGTGGGGGAGGAATAAGTTTTCTATGAAAACAAACCTCTAGTTCCTCTTTAGTCTTTATTTTCTTCATATTTTTGGCTTTTTACAATTTAACCATGGCTTCACTCACAGTGCTATTTGGTCAATAGATTTGAATCTCCATAAATGTTTCTGTATAGATTTTAGTACCAACTGCCTTCAAGATATCCACAATTTTACTTGAACTGGAGAGAGACATTCATTCTAGTTCTGCTTAGTTTAGGTTTGGATGCAAACTACAGATTTATAATGGAATTAGTCACTGTACATTTTTATTTTGATATACTCATGTCCAGAAATAGTTGTTGGACTGCAGAATTTACCATTTTCAGGTTTTGATGGAAATGTGCATGTTTTCAAGCCATCTGATGAGAGTTCATTGTATCCGGTAGAACCAATCTTCATACACCAAGGTCATGTGATGGACGCTGAGAGCCAGGCAGATTCCTTACTGGTTGTTAAGCACATGTGGCATCCTTGGCAACAAGATTTGATTATCTCCACAGCAAGCAATGCCTCTTTTCACACTTGGCAGTACAGCACTTAATTCATGTATTTGCAGATCAAACATTATATTGAATACAATTAAATCATCTGCAGTATCCATGGACTTATTCTTGATAAGACACCCTCTCCCCATTTACTAACTTTTTGTGTTGAAAAGAACAAAGTTCAGGGCATGAAATAGGGATTGTGGTAGAAATGCTCATCTGCAATGGATATATATCAAATAACTAATAAACATAAGTAAATAATCTTTAGCTCACCTAAGCACAATATGCTCAAGGTGAGCTATTCAATTCACTAAACAACATCACAAACTCTCATGAAACTTACTATCCAAACAACATCATAAACTCCCATGAAACCTACTATCCAAACAACATCACAAACTCTCATGAAACTTACTATCCAAACAACATCACAAACTCCTATGAAACTTACTATCCAAACAACATCACAAATTCACAGTACATTTACTATCTGAACAACATCACAAACTCCCAGTACACTTTGGATGCAAACATCACAAACTCACAGTACATTTACTATCTGAACAACGTCACAAACTCCCAGTACATTTACTATCTGAACAACACAAACTCCCAGTACATTTACTATCTGAACAACATCACAAACTCCCAGTACATTTTCCATCTAAACAACATCACAAACTCCCATGACATTTAACTATCCAAATAACATCACAAAAGCCCATGTACATTTACTATCCAAATATCATCACAAAAGCCCATGACATTTACTATCAGAACAACATCACACACTCCCATGACATTTACTATCCAAACAACATCACAAACTCCCATGACATTTACTATCCAAACAACATCACAAACTCCCATGACATTTACTATCAAAATAACATCACAAAATCCCATGACATTTACTATCTGAACAACATCACACACTCCCATGACATTTACTATCCAAACAACATCACAAACTCCCATGACATTTACTATCCAAACAACATCACAAACTCCCATGACATTTACTATCCAAACAACAACACACACTCCTATGACATTTACTATCCAAACAACATCACAAACTCCCATGACATCTACTATCCAAACAACAACACACACTCCCATGACATTTACTAGCCAAACAACAACACAAACTCCCATGACATTTACTATCCAAACAACAACACACACTCCCATGACATTTACTATCCAAACAACATCACAAACTCCCATGACATTTACTATCCAAACAACATCACAAACTCCCATGACATCTACTATCCAAACAACAACACACACTCCCATGACATTTACTAGCCAAACAACATCACAAACTCCCATGACATTTACTATACAAACAACATCACAAACTCCCATGACATCTACTATCCAAACAACATCACAAACTCCCATGAATTTACTATACAAACAACATCACAAACTCCCATGACATCTACTATCCAACAACAACACACACACTCACATGACATTTACTATCCAAACAACATCACAAACTCCCATGACATTTACTATCCAAACAACATCACACACTCCCATGACATTTACTATCCAAACAACATCACAAACTCCCATGACATTTACTATCCAAACAACATCACAAACTCCCATGACATTTACTATCCAAACAACATCACAAACTCCCATGACATTTACTATCCAAACAACATCACAAACTCCCATGACATTTACTATCCAAACAACAACACACACTCCCATGACATTTACTATACAAACAACATCACAAACTCCCATGACATTTACTATCCAAACAACCCAAAACACAAACTCCCATGACATTTACTATCCAAACAACAACAAACTCCCATGACATTTACTATCCAAACAACATTACAAACTCCCATGACATCTACTATCCAAACAACAACACACATTCACATGACATTTACTATCCAAACAACATCACAAACTCCCATGACATTTACTATCCAAACAACAACACACACTCCCATGACATTTACTATCCAAACAACAACACAAACTCCCATGACATTTACTACACAAACAACATCACACACTCCCATGACATTTACTATCCAAACAACATCACAAACTCCCATGACATTTACTATCCAAACAACAACACACACTCCCATGACATTTACTATCCAAACAACATCACAAACTCCCATGACATTTACTATACAAACAACATCACAAACTCCCATGACATTTACTATCCAAACAACATCACAAACTCCCATGACATTTACTATCCAAACAACATCACAAACTCCCATGACATTTACTATCCAAACAACAACACACACTCCCATGACATTTACTATCCAAACAACATCACAAACTCCCATGACATTTACTATCCAAACAACATCACAAACTCCCATGACATTTACTATCCAAACAACAACACACACTCCCATGACATCTACTATCCAAACAACATCACAAACTCCCATGACATTTACTATACAAACAACATCACAAACTCCCATGACATTTACTATCCAAACAACAACACACACTCCCATGACATTTACTATCCAAACAACATTACAAACTCCCATGACATTTACTATCCAAACAACAACACACACTCCCATGACATCTACTATCCAAACAACATCACAAACTCCCATGACATTTACTATACAAACAACATCACAAACTCCCATGACATTTACTATCCAAACAACAACACACACTCCCATGACATCTACTATCCAAACAACATCACAAACTCCCATGACATTTACTATCCAAACAACAACACACACTCCCATGACATTTACTATCCAAACAACAACACACACTCCCATGACATCTACTATACAAACAACATCACAAACTCCCATGACATTTACTATCCAAACAACAACACACACTCCCATGACATTTACTATCCAAACAACAACACAAACTCCCATGACATTTACTATCCAAACAACAACACACACTCCCATGACATTTACTATCCAAACAACAACACACACTCCCATGACATTTACTATCCAAACAACATCACAGACTCTCAGACATTTACTATCCAAATTATGTTGCAAACTCACATTACTTATATGAGGGTCATTTGTAAAGTTTGTTGACAACGTTTAGTACATACATGTACATTGTTACGATCAAAACAGTCGCAAACGCAAATAAATCGCAATGCAGTTGTACTTGCAGCAAGTGTTTCCGCTGTGATTTCTTTTGGTCGTTGCAAAGGGTTGCAATGACTGGTCGCCGATGGGTCACAGTCATTCGCAAGCAGTCGCTGATAGTTTTTTGGTTGCAGCCTGTCATCATCCAGTAGATGATCGGTCGCCGACCAACGATTACATAGCAACCATACTAGGAGCGGTCTTTTTCCTCGTGATCCATTATAAACATACATGTGTCCAGATGCGGTAATCAACTGCGCCAAGAAAGTCTGCAAAAACAATACATATAGATCACTTTTTCCATGGTCCCACCCAGTACATGTACTGCCTTGGTCTTCTTCTTGTCCCCTACGATCCATTGCACTATTTATCAGCTACTTCTTTAAGCGTTTGCATCTTTGAACCCAGCATCTGAAAGTGAACTTTCGAAAGTTTATAGGATTCTTCCCCTAGACTCCATTTATACCCCTTCACATAAGCGATCAATCAGCGACCAGTCGCAGTCAATTTCAGTAAAACAGACTTGTCGCCTACTTCTCTCCGACCGCACGCTTACGCTCTGCTACCACAACTAAGGTGTATGGTTATACGATGTAAAGTGTCCCATCTAAGGCAATCGGCGGAGTTCGTAATGATGCGCACTAAATATTACCGTATTTCAGACATGCGGAGATTGTGAAACAGACCATCGTCTACTGCAGATAACAAGTCTCAATGATTTTAATCAAAGAAATCATAATTCAGTTTGAATACCTATTTAATAATACGAAGCATAATTCTCAGCTAGTTGTTATCTCAACAAACAATTGTGCGTAATTTTTCCCTATGCAAAGGAATTTTCTACCAATAAAAATCGTTCTAATATTCATTTGATCTTACCTTGCGTCATCATTTGCAAATACACAGTCATGTAGGTTAAAACTTAGTTTAGACAGCTACGCCGAAAAAAAATGATATTACATAGAGGATATTTGTTTTGAATAGATATGGAATACCAGTATACATTATCGAGAGGTGATACATTTTTAATATTTTCATGAGCGCATAGCGCGAGTGAAAATTGTAATACTTTGAAAAGAGATATTCCATATTCACTTAATAAAAAAAAAGCAAATTTTCTTTTGTATTTTATGTTTACTCCTGCTACATACCGATATATACCCTTAATAAGTAATAAAAGGAGTTTCGGCAGATTTATATCACCCACAATGTGGGATATGGATCTCACTGATAGAACACATTATTTTATCAGCATAAAATGAATATATGTCCGTCACCACGGAGCAATTACAACGCTGAACTAACGTTTTCAGAAGTTCGCCCGTGGCTCTATGTGCATTTCTGATTACAATGGAACTGTATACCGAAATGCATATATATTATATGTGTCCGTTGGTGAAAGTTCCACAATGACGCGGTATATGATTGCCGCACGCTGCTCTATTACCGGTTAATTTTCTTTGACACATTGTATTTTGAAAACAGGCTCGAATTCCACCAACAATTCTTAGCTCTAAGTAAAACTTAAATACTTAAGGGCGAATTTCATAAATCTCGTTTCTGTAACAAAAATACCCAAACGTTTCATTTCTTATCAATTATCGTTAGTTATTAAGGTAATAATTCATTTTAACTTACCGGTAGTCGTGTTCTTAAATATTTCTTAAAATAGTAATGGTGGAATATGTGTCTACCTAGTTTAAGAATTTAAGTATTACTTAGTGCCAAGTATTGTTGGTGGAATTCGAGCCAGGTAGCGCTCTTTGTTTGGTTTAAACATATTTTCTCATTCAGCATATACATGTACAAAGTCAGTGATTCAATTAAGCAAGGAATCAGATCGGAAGTATATGCTTATAAAGACATTCTTCCGTACAACATGAATTGCGAGATAAAAATTGGGTTATTTTCAATCATAGAAATAAAACATTTGTACGAGTAGAATATAATAAATCAGTAATTGGACAAACGAACAGAGAGAAAGAGAGAGAGAAGAATGAAGTTTAAGATACTTGTATATCGAATTTGTTTCGGAAAGAAGTTGTTTGAAAGGGTATGTCTTAAAAAAAGCAAGCTACTGCGGCTTAGTTTCAAATTGTTTTGGCGCTAATTTCAAAACTACGTACAACATGCGTTTGTTGATAATCATAGGGGTAAGTCACGATGACGTATAACCATAACCGCATGGTCAGTATTTTTGTTAAGCCAATAAGATGAAAAACTAAAGGTAAATGAATCTACCATTGTTAACTGATTTTTGACTGATGCGTCGGGTTAGATAAGAAATAAGATATCGAATGGTCATGAGAAACTATTCAGGTCGGTGAGATCTGAGCATGTTCTTTATTAATACAGTGTACATGTATATGGACACCAGTCGAAACCCCTGGAGCCTTTTTTTCCAAGGCTCAACTTTATTTTAGCGCCATAACCCTTTCCCTCATAAAGACTCATTTTGACGCACTCAATAGGTACCACATAAAGCCTGATCTGCAGAAAACCACAGTTAAACCTTACCAAATTTAATCATAAAGTCCTCATTTCCAGACCACTGAGGAGCAGCGGACAGCATAAAACCTGATCAGCCTGCGAGTTACTCGCAGGCTGATCTGGTTTTATGCTGTTCGCATAGGTCTTTTCATGGTTTCCTCTATGAGGGAAAGGGTTAAGGTGATAATTTATGCACATACGATTCTAGCGATTGGTTTCAAAGAAAAGGAATTCTGAAATTATTTGACAGATAGTTGAACCCGAGAGACTCATTTATCAAGATATTAACATTATTTTACCAAGTATGATACAGGGACATGAGGTGATCAATAATATCTGCAAAATAAGGCTAAAGTATAGCCATCGTTTTCTACAAAGTAAACTAACAGACTCCTTCGGGGTCATTTTCAAGGATCAGCTTTATTTATCGCCAATAATTGTAGATATAAATCAAACCCTGGCCTTCGATTTCAAAGTGTCTATATAATAGATCATATAATGAATTTGGAGTCTTTATTTTCATGGGAGCAATTTTATCTTGGTCATATTTGCTGCAGTTAGGACTTGGAAACGACAGGCCACTGTATTGCTTTGATTGTAGCACTTTTAACCAATATTATACATTCATTATTAAATGTCAACCTAGTTAATAATTAAAGAGCGCTGATATTCGTACTTTTCTTTTTAGCAAAAAATAATCAAACCAAATACATACGTAAATGCCATTATAAAACACAGATCCAACTAATATTCGACATTTATACTGAAACGAAAAACGAAACGCATGTTAAAAACAACTATGGAATGGCCTCTTAAAGACATACATGCTAAAGTAAGTTTTAACGGAGAGATTTTCACCAACTTTGGTAAACTTGTTAAAACTAATAAACTAAAGCGCGCATATAAGGGTAGTTCCAGGACTGGTTAATTGGCCCTGTGTCAGGATAATGTTCCAGGACTGGTTAATTGGACCTGTGTCAGGATAATGTTCCAGGACTGGTTAATTGGCCCTGTGTCAGGATAATGTTCCAGGACTGGTTAATTGGCCCTGTGTCAGGATAATGTGACTGGGTGTGGTATCATGCCACATGTCCACGGCGTGATTCTGCAGTGTGGCAGTACTATATCTGTCTCAAGTAGAAATCTAAAATACTGTCGATGGGACGTTAAACCCAATAAACAAACACACTAAAGTGCACTGTCATAATTAAACAATTAAACCTGAAGATAACCTTAGAAATTAGAAAAGTTTTATTGGTTACAACAACACTTTTCTAAGCATGTAGGGAAAATAAATACGTTTATATTGAGAAAATGTAAAATTATGAAAAATCCCGTTTTCTAAGATTTTGGTCTGCTGAAAAATACTAGTCGATAGAATTCTTTTATTTTTTCTGCACTGATATATTCTTGAGAAAAAAAGTATAAAATGCACATCGCCGTACTTGTTTTGGAGATATGTTATAATTTCTTCATTTCGGTAAAAAAGACTGTTTAAAAAAATATCACAAATAACAAATAAGTGATTCGCACAGCTGCATTATTTTTTATTCATGTATACAATATACCCTTCATAAAATCTGAGCTTAATACATACATACATACATACTTGGCATCAAATATTACATTTATAGCCAACAAAAGCATGAAACAACAAAATGATGTATGAAGACACTGGTTCATATATATATATGTGTATAATAACAGTTAAACAATTTCAGCATTATATCAATATATGTCAATAATAAGATTTTAAATATTGTTTCCTTAATTCTCTATATAATGGGCATACTAACAAAAACAAAGTTTTTTGCTTCAATTACGTTCAACCTACAGTGGGTACATATTCTTTCAGAACGAAGTAGATTAAGATGTTTTTTCATTCATTAAATCATGTGCTGACAATCTAATTTTTCTTAAAAACAACTTTTTTTTTTTTTTTGCAAAGGCAATAATTATGTTTCTAACTTGTTAGAATTATCAGTTGTTTGTTCATAAATGACTCTTTGTTTGATTTGATAAAAATATAATTATAATGTGTGTATTTTGCCACAAGTATCCTAATTCTGTTTCTGCTAATACCGTTTTGACATGGAATGCCCAATTAAGCCATTGGTGTGTTTGATTATTATTTGCATCATTTCTCAACATAAGGTATATTTTGAGTATAAATGAGTATTCTCTAGACTTAAGAATTTTAATCCAATATTTTATCACGATAATTTTGCGTTGAAAATCCTTAGGATGCCTCCTTAATTCACATATATATAATATTTGTGTATTTTCGGATGTTATGAACATACTATGAATTACTTCTATGTTTTCCAGCTTTAGCATATCCATTGATTTCGGCACCATA